>JANTQI010000001.1:1348170-1746411 GCA_032988985.1 Emmonsiellopsis sp. PD_5
GGGGGGGGGGGAGAAGAAAAAAGACTCCCCTGCCTTTCCCTTCACTCCCTTCATATCGTATCATCTCCTCGCCACATCCAGATCCTATCGATTGACCCTAGAAACCAAAAAGAGAAAACAAAAAAAAGGAGAAGGAAACATATGAAAAATCCAAGTTTAATACATGACGGGGGAAAAAAAAGGCGATGTTCAGAAAAGGGTGCCTCGCTCCTTCTTAAATCCAAGAAAGAGAAGTCACGACCAAAATAAGGGGGGAGCAGAAGAGAAAAAGATAAAGATAAAAATGAAGGGGGTAAAAAAGAGCAAAAAAGGAGGACGAATTGTACAATGAAAGAACCAGATTAAAAACAAAAGTATTGCAATAAATAGATCTAAAAAGAAGAATAATAAAAAAGGGAAAGGGAAAGGGCCGGTGCAGAGGGCTGGAGGAGGCCTCGGTCAGGAAAAGTGGCACTCCTCGGGAAAGATGAGATCGTAAGAAGTCCCCCTCTCCTCATAACCTGAACCAGTGGCGTATGCATCCTCTATTGAATCAAGAAGTCTGTCTGTCTAGGACTCTCCATCAAAACCAGGCGCGACGAATTATTCGACAAACTATCCACGTTCATTATATCTGAGATTCCAAAAAAAGAAGCAAAACAAAAGAAGTTGTGTATTGCATGTCCGTAATGCAAGACCAAAGGTTAACGGTGACGGCCGCGCCAATTGTCAAATCCTGTTGGCAACGTAGCAGCCGGGAAAGATTCAAATATAATGATGCACCAAGCAAGCACGCAAAGGGAAGCAGCGTAAAAATAGAGAATATCGCCCCTCCGTTGTGTGGGGCGGGGGGTGGGCGTGTTGTATATTCGACAGATCGGGAAACGTATATTAAAACAGTTTTTTTGGCTATGTCGCAAGAAATGCTGGTCGAATGGAAGAAAGATCTGTAAGATTCTAGCCGCTCTCTGTACTCGTCTATCGATTGGCGGATTGTTTGGGGAGTGCCATAGGTTTTATACATTTAGGCCTTTCTCGACCGGGTGACGGGTCCGTTGGCGCGACCCGAGGAAACCGCAGAGCCGTTGGTGCGAGCACTACCGTTCGCGCTGCCGTTGGTGGTAGCAGCGGGGACAGGTCCGCCGACAGAGGGGATTTCCATGTTGCGCATGTCGATAACGGCCTGCTTGCCGGTGTTTCTGCGGGGCCGTCCACCTTTGCCGGTCTTCTTGTAGGTAGCGAAGTAGAAGGAGATGAACAGGAGGAGGTAGGAGCTGAGGATGATCAGTCCAGAGAATGCGGCGAATTCCTCTCCGGCGCAGTTTCCAGCGTTGGGCATCCATTGGAAGTAGGTTGAGGTGAAGTAAGTGTAGGAGGCGAAATAGACGAAGCCTGATATAATGAAATGTTAGAATGTGTTACTCGAACTAGAGACAGTAGGACAAGATAATCCCAAGCGATTGCTTTGAAAAGGAAAATTCAACGTACCCAAGTCAATAACGAACTGCGCGATCTGAAGGATGGTGATCCATTTCTTCCACCAGATGCGAATTCCACGGGCGCTCTGGAAATAGTACCAGTACATAACAACATGAACGAGGAGGTTCAGCGTAATTGGCACCCACGAGACAGCGGTCAAACCGATCAATTGGGTGTAGCAGAGAAGAGCAGTGGCGCCATGGTGATAGGTGTGGAGGAAGGTCAGGGGCTTCTTCTTCAGGACGAGGAACACGGTATCGAGGAGCTCAAGGTATTTGGTGAGATAGTTCAACTACTCCAGATGTTAGCAGCAGAAACACAAATGCGCATGCCCGTCATTTGAAACAAATCGGACCAATAGGAAGCCAGGGGTATCTTAAATATACGTACGTAGTAGAGAACCACCAGGGGCTTCGTCCAGCCTCCATCATGGTTGCAAATGGCGAAGAACACGCCATTCCTCCAGAGAGTCGGCAGCAGCTGTTCGATAAAGAGAGACAGCAGCACCCCGCTGATGATGGTCAGGTATAGGTTGTGCACAATAAAAAGGCCATTCATCTTAAACGCGGGTCGGTTTCGCATGAGCTCCCGGCCGCCAAATATTATGATATAGTAGGAAATCAGGCCCGCGGCGGTCTCCTTTAGGGTGGACATGGGCGTCTGGCCCTGCGTGAATTTGAACTCGTCTGGCGAGAAGCCGGCGACGGCCGTGTAGGCCTTTGCGAAGAGAGGCCATAGCTCGACGCCAAACGGCCTGTCGAGGGTCGGGAGGGGGATGGAGCTGAGATCGAACGACATGGCGTGGGAAACCGTTAACCGTTAATTATAGGCGAGGATATATACTAATATGCGGAGAAGCGCGTAGGAATAGGGAGGATTAAAAGGAGGTATGTATTAAGTGGTCTCTCGAGCCAAAAAGTTGGGACGAGGGAGACCAGGCCGGTCCGCGTCGGGGGCCGGAAGAGTGGCACAGGGAGCACGGGAGTGCAACGGGAAGAATAGGGCAATGGGCCAAAATAAGGAGTGACAAGAAGGAGAGAGAGGAAAACGGCGTCTAGGGATCTAGGATGTGAGGAGAGGAGAGGAGGGGAGGGAGGGGATGAGGTTGAGGATGAGGTTGAGGTTGAGAAGAGATGAGGCCAGAGAGGAAAAGGATACGCAGGGTAGCGAAAAAAATAAGCTGTAACCGCCCGTACCGGTATGGTACCGTATGTACTTTACCGCCCGCGATCTGCCGAGCCCGCAAAAGGGGCATGTCCACTGCAGGCTCGGCTTGGCGGGCAGCATCGATACCGGCGCATGTGATTGGGCTGCGTATCAGCCATACGGTACAATACGTCATTACGGCAGATCGGGTTAAGCGGTCATAGATCTGGTAACTCTGAGATTTTGTATGGGCGAGCACTGCGCTGCCACGGTTGAGACGACCCATTGCAGACGACTGGACGGTGGAAGCTCTGGAGAGTGAAGCTTATCGGGGAAGCTTATACATTGCCTGTTCTGCGTTGGCGAAGTCTCGAGTATGTATGCTTTAGATATATATTATCAAGGCAACTGGTCCACTGCTTCCCTCGACTGGCACCCCCAGAGAAAATAGAGAAAGCTGGATACATAATCTATTCTTCTAACGAGTACCTTCCTACTTATTCTCTTTCTTCTTTAAAAGCACATACAGGGAGCGGAAAAGATACATATATAAAAAAGAACGCAGAGGAAAGCTGGAGAAATAAATGACAGCAAAATAAAGCATGAAAGGTAAAGACGATAGATATGGAAAAGAGTCAGGAGAGAACGGATGGATGGGCAGAGAAAAGAGAAGAAAAAGAACAGCAGGAATCGGAATAATGATAGAGGGGAGATTTAAGGGACCATATATCCCACAAAAAAGGAGAGGGAGAGGGAGAGGGTAGATAGCTGAAATATAGAGAAGAGCCCCGAGTAAATCACCCATCTATCCATCCTTCCTGTATGTGGATGAGCGTGTGTTTTTATAAAAATGAGTATGTATACCGTGTTCCCATATGCGAGGTAATTTGATTATTGATACATCCAAATCCCTTCCCCCCACCCCCTCGCCATTCCAATTCTTTCCCATTCCTCTATTCTTTTTTTTTCTTGCTTTTCTTCTTTTTTCTTTTCCAAACTGCCCCAACCAATCCGAAACCCCCACAACACAACACACAAAATTCCCATATCGTGACAAAGACAAAAAACACACAGGCATAAGTTATACAATCAATATAGACAGATGGCCTCCGTCAAGACAATGAGTGTTGTTGAGAGTTGGTTTCGGCTGGCAGGCTGGTTCGGTCGGTCGAGTTTATCTGTACGAGTGTGGGCTAGCGACGGGAGAGGAAGAGGGGTGGGGGTTCCGGATTCGTTTTTTGGGGGGGTGTTGGTTTGTGGTTTGTTTGGTGTTGGATCTATTTCTGCTCCTCGGGATATAGTTCCTCCTGGAGCGAGACGCCGAGTTCCTCTCGGAGACCCTTGAGTTCTTGGAGGTAAAGTTCATATTGGCCCTTGTTTTCGACCTTGGCTCGGATGCCTGTTTTGTTTCGTTGGTTAGTGTATGTTCGATGTCCGAGATAGACAATGTGTGGAGTGGGTATTGGTAGACAGGTATATCGATGCAATCAAGAGCGCTAGGGACCGACTGAGCAAAAGAAGGAGGGTTACAGACCTTCGAAGATTCTGACAGCGGTGGGGAAGTCGTTGACTCTGCGGGCGGCCTTGAGGGCGGCGGTCATGACGCTGACGGAGGGGACGAGATCGTAGGCGAAGGCATTGTTAAGATTTCGCTATAATTGCATCAAGACATGTGGTTAGCATGCGATCTCAATACTATAATCATTGATTGATGGTCCAATTGGAGGGGAAGGGGGGAAATATATATACATACCTGGAGTTCGAAAACATCCTGTACGCTATCGAATTCCTTCTCGTATCTAAGCAATTGGACGGAACCGGTCAGCCAGACAAATTCCTCAACGACTTCCACATGTACCATGATACAAATCGCAATCTCAATCGTGTTGCGTTGACGCAGCCGCCATTCCCGATAACGTGGCCCGACTCATCCCATCATCGCTTTGTTGTCACCACCAACCAACATTGGAAAACAGCATACCTGGCCGAGAACTCCTCAAAGGTCTCCTCCTCATGGCCGGCACCACCACTGGCACATTTCGAGGTTGTGCTGAAGTTGCTGAGGCCGCCAAAGGTAGCGATGGCCGGGGCAGCGGCGGAGGCAAACACGGGCACCCGCGAGCGGGCGGAGTAGGAAGCTCTGAAAAAGCTGACGGGGGCGTTGCGCGAGGCAATGCGGAAGAGGGCCGTGGACGACATTGGGACTGGAGGGCGCGAGAGGCGAATTGGACAGGCAGACGCAGCGCAGGAGGAGCGGGAAGGGTGGTGGTGGTGGAGGAGACAGCGGTGACGTTCAGAAAACAAGAGAATTTGCGGGTGGTGTGAGGTGAGGTGAGGTGAGGCTCCGGCTGGTGGGTGTTCCCGGAGCGGTTTAGCGTGGTTTCCCGCCAATCACATCGCGGCGTATATAATATCCATCTACTTGAATATCAGGACAACAGGATAACAGATGTGCTTCGATTATTGCCAATTCAAAATAAAATCAGACGGAACCAAATGGCAGGCCAAGAATAATAAAAATACACAAGAATATCTATCCTGGCACAATGGGAAATGCCTGCCTCTTCTAACCACCCTGGCTTCCCGACCCAAAGAAAAAAGAAAGAAACGAGGAAAAACAAATAAATAAGCAGACGTGGTATGATAGGCAGAAATGTGTATATAAAAGAGTAGCTAAAACAGCCAATTATCCCGCGAAAACGCCCATTCGGATTAAACTCAACAAAGATGGGTTCGGCTAATTTCATGGGTTGGTATAGAATAACGTCATCATGCGTGTGGTATATGGGAGCGCGATGTGAGCTTGGATGTCGAGGTTGGAGCGGTTAAAGTGAAGGCGCGGGGGTGGGTATCTGTCCATTTATCGTATGGTGGTGCAAGGTTTTGTATATGTGCGGAGGTAAATTGTGGTATTACAGGACGGACCAATGTGGGGTCATCACCTGCAGGTTATACTCGGAGTATCGCGGGTTTAGTCGGTTCCTACATATTTGAACCAATTTGGCCGGCAGTCTTCGAGGTTGAGGAAGTCCTCGCCCGCGAAGAATTTGCCTGCAGTGCATCCGTTGCATTTTGGGGAGTTGGGGCAGTTGAAATAGGGGACGTGTTGGTAGCCGATGTCGCGGAACCTGCATCGTTATGTTAGGGACATAATTATAATGGAAATGTTTACTGGTGTCCACGTACCAATGGATTTTGCTCTTGTCCGCAAACAAGCCAAGACCAATAGAGTGAACTGGGGCATCACCCCATCGTTCATAGAAGAACCCTCCGGCACGATCAAGATGGTTAAAGTAGTCTTCGTAGGCCTGGCCCCTAAAGAAAGACAGATCCCCAATCTCGAAGTTGGACCAGAAATGACAGGTCGAGTAACCATGGGCATCCTGGTTATGCTGCGGTCTCTGTTTATCGTCCACTAACCAGTTCATCGCATTGTTTTCATGTATATATTCCGGGTGGGCCTCGAGGAACTTCACGGTCTGCGGCCACAGCGTGGGGATGCTCTGCGGGGCGTCGTAGAGATTAATGGTGAAACCGTAGGTCTTGTTGTGGTCTTGCATGTATCGGAACACATCGTAATCGACGTCGCAGAAGAAGTGGACTTTGGGCTCGACACGCCAGTAATATTGCATGTGCTCCAGCGCGGGGTGTTTGTAGAATATGCCGCTGTTCCAGCGGCACATTTGATGATAGGACATTAGGTTGCTGTACTGGATACCCTGTTCCTTCAGTATGTTGGACGATTCTTCGTAGATGTCCATATTAATGAAATCAGGCACATCCCAGTGCTCCTTTGGAATCAACTCTAGGATTAAAGTTAGAACGTTTCACACCTTAGGTTTCAATGCCGTTGGCTATCCAGGCGCATACCGTAGTTGCATTTTGCTTTCGTTTCTGCTTGCGTTCGCGTCTTGAATTCTTCCGTAAATTCCTTGTCGTTAAAGAAAGTCCACGGATAATTGAACTTGCTGTTCCATGTTCTCTCCAAATCCCTCATTGTCATTATCAAGTCGTCCAGCTCTTCATTTCGAACTAGGGAAAGTAGGGTGGCGTTGATGCGGGCGGATTTTGGGTTGTCCGGGGCGTATGCGTCGCCCGTTACTCGCCAAAGGGGTTCTGGAGGCTCTCCCGTGGCTATGGTGTCGTCAGCATACAAAGCAGCTACAAAGAAAGATAGGGCTGCTCACGGTCTAGCAGAGGCTCTTTGATAAGGCCATTGTCAAACTCCCCCTTCTTCCGGGCTGTCAGGATAGGGGGCGCTTTCGAGACCTGGAAAATGAGGAAGAGACACAGGAGGAAGCAGGAGGCTAGCAGCAATCGAAGTGGTCTTGCGAGGGCCATGGTAGCGGTCTGCGCATGGCCGTGGATGAAGAGACGGAGAGAAAGGTGGTGACATGCGGCTGTTTCGTCGTCGAAATTCTGGCAGTTGGCTGATGGATCGGCCCTCGACCTGCCTGTTCGGGGTGGCCAGGCACGAATCCTGCGCCTTGCCTGGTTCGGACTAGCGTATCATCCACACGTCCTGGCCAAACAGATATCAAACCTTTAGAAACTCCATGATAGAGACAAATATCACAAAGCCAGAAATGTCTAGCAACACGAATTGACAGAGGTGCAGCGTCTGCAGTTGGATCGAGCGATTTATTAGGAGTCTGCATCGATTGACAATGTACCCTCAACCCCTTTACGCGGGAGATTACATGGTAGAGTCCGACACGCATTTTGGCCTGGCATGGCATTATCGGCGAATGTCAGCGCGCTGACTGACGAACTAATCGTTATAATCACGAATAACTCCGATAAGGTAGGTGTTTGCTAATCTCTTATTGCATTTATTGACCGCTGACATTGCCAGAATTCCCGTCGCTTCCAAAAATTGAGGTTTCTCGTAGAGAGAACCTTGAAGCAGAACAATGCCGGAAGGACAGATCATCTCGAAGTCGCAAGACGACTTGACGGCCTCCAGGAGAAATTCCAGGTGCTGAACTATGATGCACTTTCTGATGCCCTTCATTCAAGGCTCCAGGAGCTAAACCAGAGGAGGAGCCATAGGGCCCCTGAGGCTCTCTCTTTGCTTTTGGAATTATCGGATAGACCTGTAATACATTCCAAAATTGAGGACCTAGACCTACTTAAACCGCCAGTTTCTCCGCCTCCGTTGACGTGGGATGACATCTATGCCTCTGATCCCCTCGATGACCAGGAAAGTATTTGGCAGGACATAGATTACGCAGCACTCTCTTCTGATGACGATGTTTCAAGCGTATCAAGTGGTGTTTCAATCCCACGAATGATCCCGCAACGTCCTACGGCACCCACAGAAGATTTTAGACCACCAGATGACCTTTTCCTGCCCACGGAAGACGAGGAATTACTTTCGCAAATTCAAGATCTTGGCCTGTGGAGGAAAAGAGTTGCCGATAATAGCCAACCAAGCAGGGAAAACGACCTTTTTCTTACCGAATTTCAGGTGGTTAGAGAAACTATACTCATGCTCCAAGGCCTCCCCACGACGTTGTTTTGGTATCTTGATGGCAGTGTTGAGGTCGATAGGAGGTTTAAAATACATCACGCATCAATCGCTGCCTTCGACAACTTAGTCAGGTCTTTCAGCGCAATTGGAGCCCACATTTACACCGTTAGGCGTTTTGCGAAGCACCCTCAGACGCTTCAGTTTATGCAAATGTTTCAACGTGAGACGGAGTCTTGTTTGACGATGTTTGATAAATCTCTCTCGAATTTGCAAGTTCAATACACCTCTACAGCCGAGTCTCCTACCGTGAGTTTGATTAGGTTATATGCGGATGTCCAACAGGAGACGCGGTTTCTATGCGAACTCTCTACCCTCATCAAGAAGCTGATCGACGATTCGCCAAGCGAAGCCTTCCAATGTTTGGATTTGCTATACGATCTTGTCTGCTCTAAACAGGCCTGCGGCGAAGATGATATCTTCAAACGAGCAGCTCAACTGTTTTTTAAATGCTTCGAAACCTATACTAGGCCGATAAGGTTGTGGGTGGAAACTGGGCATCTTGACAAGACCCTCGGTTCATTTTTCGTCTCCGATTCTGGAGGACAACTCACCGACCTGAGAACGCTATGGAGCGAATGGTTCGTCCTAGAAGAACTGCACGGAGAGCTTTATGCACCAAAATTTCTACACCCCGCAGTTAGGAAGATTTTCACTACCGGAAAAAGCATGATTTTTCTTCGCCGCTTGGGATTGGACCCAGAAGCCCTCGAATCTCCAAAAGACACCAAGTTTTCGTACGAAGATATCTGCCAAACGGATGAATTCTCGCTTCTATTGCCGTTTTCCGTACTCTTAGAACGTTCTTTCGATCGCCTTATCGACGCGAACCATGCATTCGCCTCGAAATTACTTCGGAAACAACTGGGCGAGCAATGTGGCCTGTGGGTGTCTCTGGACGCATTGGAGTACATATACCTAGGGAAGGATCTGTCTCTTTCGGCAATAATAGACCAAGAAGTGTTCGATTTGATTGACAAAGGGAGACAATCATGGAACGACAGATTTTTCCTTACAGAACTTGCCCAGGGGACCTTTGGCAGCCAAACATGCATCGATCCGAGTCGTTTAATAATTAGAACGAAGCCGATCAGTCCGCGCGATTTCGAGCAGCAAAGTCGCTCAGTGCAAATTCTCAAGGCCATCTCCATGGACTATATCCTCCCATGGCCCGTGGCCAACATAATAACCAAAGAATCTCTCTTAACCTACAGACGCGTCGCGACATTCCTCATGCAAATCCGCCGCGCGAAATTTGTCGTCGAACGACAGCGCCTCCTCAAATCCCTCCTATCAACCACCACAAGCGAGAAGAAAGACGACGTCCTCGGCTACAGCATCCGCCACCATCTCCTCTGGTTCCTCAACGTACTCTACGCGCACCTCACCCAGCTTGTCATCTGCAGCTCAACGGCAAGCATGCGGGAGTCGCTCGCGAAGGCGAAAGATGTCGATGGCATGATTGCCGCCCACCAAGCGTACGCGGCCTCGCTGGAGGACCAATTCCTACTCTCTCCTAACCTTGCGCCGATCCACCAGGCAGTCAGCTCCCTGCTAGACCTGTGCATCCACTTCTCCGATATACAAATCTCGCGGCATGGCGATCACCAATTCGACCTCGGATATCACCGCTCGCTAAACTCATCTACGGGACGACGGTACAAAGCCACTCGTGGCCGGCGGCGACGTTCCCGATTTGCGGATAAGGCATATAGCTCCGATGAAGACGACGAGGAAGAAGAAACAGAGGATACCGATGACGACAGCGGGATAGAAGACGAAGGGAACACAACGAATATTTCGTTTCTGGAATCTCCGTATCGCAAGCGGTTGATTGATGTGAGGGATAAATTTGAGCGGCTTTGTGCGTTTATTACGGCCGGGTTGAGGGGGGTGGGGAGGGTGGATGGGCAGCAGAGTTGGGAGATTTTGGCGGAGAAGTTGGAGTGGAGGAAGAGTCGGGGTGTGTAAAAGGGAGGAGTTTGTTTCTTGAGGGGGGTTGAATACCCCGTTACAGAGCACGGTTTTTTTTACTATTTTTTATATTTTTATGGGGTTCTTAATTGTGGCCGATTTTGGGAGAATTGGTGGAGGGTGTCTCTATCATCTTGCTATAGCACGTTTGTTTCCGACAAATGGTTTGAAAGATGATAATACATAAAGCACTTTTATGACGAATGTGAATTGCTAACGAAAATGATATATTGTTCAGTTAAACTATCCTAATACTTGCGTGCTGAAATCTTTCCTCTAATTGATATATATGGGTTTTGGTGGCTTTGGTGTGCAGAAGTGATAAAATAAAAAAAAGGGAACATGCAAATGTAAAAAAGAAGATGAAACAGAGGAAAGGAGACAGCGAACAGAGATCCACCGCGAAAAAAAGGAGCAACAAAGCTTTTTCGTCAACCCCCCCGGGTCCTCTCTAACCAACCCATCTTCTAGCACTATAGAACACCCGGCCCCAAGGACCAATATCTCCCCACTCCTCCACCTTATCGGCGGGAATCCAGCTTCCTACACCGGCCATAACCGTGCGCTCAGGATGAGGCATGAGAGCCAAAACCCTTCCATTAGGTGTGCGCACACCCGCAATACCCTCAGGACTACCATTGGGATTGAAGGGGTACTTCATCGTCGGCTTCAGCGAGGTATTATCCACATAGCGAATCGGTGCTAGATTCTGCTTGACAAGAGACTGCGCATCGGAGCCGGGAGAGGTAGTGAAGGAAGCGCGTCCCTCGCCATGCGCGACGGCAATGGGCAGGCTGGTCCCGTCCATGCCGTGCAGGAAGACACTGGGCGTTGCTGGGTCCGGATCGGAGATTCCAACCATACACACGCGGCCTTCGTATTGTTCGCTCGCGTTGCGCTCGAAGCTGGGCCAGTCCTGTGCGCCGGGGATGAGCTCCTTAAGACGGCTGAGGAACTGGCAGCCGTTGCACACGCCTAGAGTGAAGGTGTCGGGCCGCTCGAAGAAGGCTTGGAACTCCTGTCTGGTGTCCTTGTGTAGCAGGACGGACTTGGACCAGCCCTGGCCGGCGCCTAGGACGTCACCGTATGAGAAGCCGCCGCAGGCTGCCATGCCGACGAAGGAGGATAGAGAAACGGCGCCGGAGATGAGGTCGGTCATGTGTACGTCGACTGCGCTGAAGCCGGCCATGTGGAATGCGAAGGCCATTTCAGCCTGGCTATTTACGCCTTGCTCGCGGAGGATGGCAACGCGAGGTTTGGCGGAGAAGGGAGAGAAGCGGGAGCTCAGGCTTGTCATTAGTGGCAGAGCTTGGTCCTTGGGGTCGAAGGTGAGATTGTAGGAGAGACCTGCATTGTTGTCATCGAGGATGTTCTCGAATTCCTGGTCAGCGGCAGCGGGGTTATCGCGGAGGCGTTGCATTTGGTAGGAGGTGTTGGACCAAGTTTGTTGCAGATTGGAGCGGGAATTGCGGTAGATAAGGGTGGTGTCGTAGTAGATTGCTAGATTTTGTTTAGACTTTTCGGAGACACGGCCGATGCGGTGAATCAGCCCTGGCGGGGGCCCGCAGGTTGCGAAGCAGCTTCGGAATTCGTTCTCGTGCTTCTTGCGGACTTGGAAGACGGCTCCGAGTTCTTCGTTGAAGAGAGTCTCGATTGTATGGCGGGTGTCAGCACTCTGGCAGATGTTGTCTAGCACGATCTGTACGCCACATCTTCCTGCAAACATCATTTCCGCAAGCGTGGTGAAGAGACCACCATCCGAGCGATCATGATACGCAAGAACGATACCGGTTTCCTGGAGCTGTTGGGTGGCATCGAAGAAGTCTGAGAAGAGCTGAACGTCGTGAACATCAGGGCACTCGTTCCCAACTTGCCCGAATACTTGGGCGACAGAAGATCCTCCTAGAGACTTGCGACCAAAGGAGAGATCCACAAACATGAGGACCGTCTCGCCGACTTCCTCAAAACTGCGGAGAGCAGGTGTCCAGGTCTTGCGGATATCTCCAACGGGTGCAAACGCGGAGATCACAACTGACAAGGGAGCGGTAACCTCCCGTGCTTCCTGCGACTTCTCATCCTTCCACTTCATCTTCATCGACATAGAATCCTTTCCGACTGGGATACTGATGCCTAGTTGAGGGCATAGGTCCAATCCAATGGCCTCAACTGCTTCATAAATCGCAGCACCTTCTCCAGGATGACTACCTGCAGACATCCAATTCGCAGAGAGCTTGACGCGGCTGAGACGGCCAATAAGGTCCGAAGCGGCAATATTCATAAGCGATTCAGCAACTGCCATTCTTGCGGATGCAGCAGGGGAGATCAAAGCCAGTGTTGGCTTCTCTCCCATGGCCATGGCCTCTCCGGTTCTCATTCCCTGAAGTAACGAGGTCGCAGTAACGGAAACATCTGAGACAGGAACCTGCCAAGGACCAACCATCTGGTCTCTCGTTGTCAAGCCGCCAACGGTTCTGTCACCGATAGTAATGAGGAATGATTTGGAACCGACAGAGGGTAGGCTAAGAACTCGTGTCGCGGCTTCGCTGAATAGATCGCCCTTCGGTGTGCTTGGCAGGTAGGTTTGAAGTGAGCTATCAAACGAAGGAAGGGAAAGCTTTCTTGAAGTAACATTCTTGGTCATCTTGGGTGGCTTTCCGAACAGAACTGAGAGAGGCAAGTCGATTGGGTTCGGCTGATTCTTCGCATCTCGGTCCATAAGCACAAGCCTCCTGTCTTCTTCCGGCTCACCAAGTCCGCGGCCAACAACCGAATAGCCACAACGTTCACGTTTGGCGATGGCAGTAAATTTATTCATTCCTTCTTCTCCGATAGCCATAACATATCGTTCTTGGGCTTCACAGCACCATATCTGCATGGGGCTCATGCCCTTGTCGGCATTGTCGATCTCGCGGAGTTCGAATTTCGCCCCCAGACCCGCGTCATGGATAAGTTCGGGCAACGCATTTGATAAACCTCCAGCGCCAACGTCATGGATGAATTTGATAGGATTATCATCGCCCATAGCAGCACACGCGTTGATGACTTCCTGTGCTCTGCGTTGGACTTCAGCATTCCCTCTCTGCACGCTGGCAAAGTCCAAATCTGCCGACCCTTCCCCGGAGGCAATGCTGGAAGCGGCGCCCCCACCCAAACCAATCAACATTGCCGGCCCACCTAGAACGACCAAATATGAGCCGGGTTTCACCACTCGCGGATTTTTGAGAGCATGTTGGGGACGAACTGTCCCAACGCCGCCTGCAATCATGATGGGTTTATGATAGCCCCTAACCTCAGACTCGCCATTTCCAACGTCGATTTTGGTGAGGAGCGTGCGGAAATATCCACCAGTGCATGGTCTCCCGAATTCGTTGTTAAATGCAGCACTTCCTATCGGAGCCTCTAGCATGATATCCAGACTGCTCGCGATGTGGTTGGGTTTTCCAACGTCTAGTTCCCAAGGTTGTTTGTGCCCAGGTATCAATAGGTCAGACACACAGAAGCCGGACAAGCCTGCTTTTGGCTTTGAACCCCTACCAACAGCGCCTTCGTCTCGAATTTCGCCTCCGGACCCAGTGGCTGCTCCGGGGTACGGGGAAACGGCAGTGGGGTGGTTGTGAGTTTCAACTTTAGCCAAGAAATGAACTTGCTCCTTCGTCTGAGTCCATTCGCCGTTAACGGGATTGGGAGCCCAGTAGCCTGCAACTTCTCCTTCGAGGACGGCTGCATTGTCACTGTATGCACTAATGGTGTGCTCTGGATGTTGCTTGTGGGTGTTCCTGATCATGCCAAACAAGGTATTCGCTTTCTCCGCTCCGTCAATCGTCCAGGTTGCGTTGAATTGTTTATGACGACAATGCTCGGAATTAACTTGGGCAAACATAAAAAGTTCAACGTCCGTAGGAGGTCGCGATACCGGTCCCCCAGGAGCGTAGGCGTCCACGAGGTAGTCGATCTCAGACGGGTCCAAGGCCAAACCAAGTCGCTTGTTTGCTTCATTCAGCACTTCAACCGGGGATTTGCCTTGTTCATAAAGTGGGACTGTTTCGAGAGGAAGAGGCTGGTGTTCAGAAAACATAAGATGGAGATCCGGCAAGTCTGTGCTTATAATCTGAGTCATTCGATCGTGGAGCAGGTCCAATAAAGGCGCGTCCAAGCTCTCCTGGCCTTCCGCATAAAGACATGATACCTGCAGACCACGCTCTATGCGTTTGACACGGCTCTTTAAGCCACAGACATGAGATATCCCGGTAGCTTGGGAGCTCCATGGTGAGATGGTCCCAGTTCGCGGGGTAACGTAGTAGATGCTCGATTGCCCATCTTCTGGCTGAAACGTTGCAGGGACATCAACAATATCTCCATAATGGAGAAGTTGTTCCAGTACAGCCCGCTCCCCATCCTGCAAATCCCCACCAACATGGACGTAATGGACCCACTGGGCCCTGACGCCCTTTACGTTGATGCTCTCTGCGATTGAGCGGCTCCGAGATTGAGAGAAGGCAATTGAACCCGGGATCGTTAAGTATTGAGAACTGGAAGAAGCCATTTTGCAAACTGGACAATGAATCGTGCAAATAATCAGGCGCCAAAGAACAAAACAGGTATGTTATCAGCCGGCGGCGCGGGGAGGCAAATTGTACCCCGCGTCAATTTGGTCCAATTGTGCTGGTGACAATGGGGTTTCGGGGGGTTCCGCAGACAATGGCCAAATAACCCAGGTCCAATACTGTTTTATGAAAAAGGTGATCCTATCAGAACCGTGGCTGAGCCGCCGTCAGCAACAAAGTCGACGCTTTGCTGTCGTTGAGTCACTGCGAACCGAAAAGTTGGAATTTCTTTTCTGATAGTCACGTGGTGATAACTAAAGCCAAATCAGCACTAAGCTGAATATGGCTAGTCAGTTAACGTTGCTAATCGGATGACTCAGCCACAGGGCGCGCCGCCTCGGACGCGTTCTTTTTTCCCATCATAAGGCTCGATATCTGAGCACAGGACGTCGATACATCCCCTTATTTCTATGCATCATAGTTCATTCCTGCTTCAATGCATCGGTAAGTGTATTCCCCTTGACATGATCCAGAATACACTAAGCAGTGAGAGGGAATGAGTTCAGAAATTATCCTGACCAACTGACAGATTTTCACGCTCATCCAAGAAATGCCATGAACAACATTACTTGTTGATTGCCCGTTGCTAACCGACGCGGCCCTTCGGTTTTATTATTCTCTTTTCGCCTTTGCAGATTTGTCCCCAATCCTCTTCCGGTGCTGCTCATCAAGGACCTAGACGCGTCTATTCCATGCGCCGTGGTATCGCACTGACCCACCCCAGAATGCTTTTTTTCTCACGAATAAGGAAGCGCGTCTCCTTCAAGTCATACTCCAACGAAATACACGACTGAATTTTACAGAGATGTCTCAGCCTAGCTGATTTTCAGCGTCACCCTTTATATTGCTTGATGAGCATTGGGAGTTGCAAATCTAGGCCAACCAGATATCTCCGTGACACCTATCGCAAGAAGCTATCAGCGTCTACGGTAGATGATTTTCTTATAAGAAAGATTGGTTGGGTGCCTGAACCGTACAGCGGCATAAAAAATCATTCTCCCGCCCAAAAAGCTAAGATATATGGAGACAGCCCGCACCAATCAACGTTCGCAATGTTGTTGCCCGTTTAAGATCGTCCCTCCCGCCCATGCGGGACCGGTCAAACCAGGAACTGGCTCATGGCAGCTCCACCGAAGTCAAACTTTCTTTCTATGGAATCCTTTTGGGCACTGCGGCAGAACAACATGTTTTGTTTAACCATTACTTCAACGGGCGTTTATATGCAGAGCGAACCGTCATCTCGGCCTCAAGTTCATTGAGAATTTCCGAAATTATCTCTCTCTATGAATCCTGAGATTCAATCCTCGATCCTGGATGTACGCTTGAATGCGGGCGATCTAGAGTAACAGGAACTGCTGAACAAGTAATTGTGGTCACAACCGATGCACTTTGACCCAAGGCAATTGCAAACCAATGCATCCCATCTTAACTATCTGGATTACCTCGTACGACAACTGCGCCATGTTCCACGCTGGACATCTTATCCGGAAATTTTTGTCCATCACGATGAATAAATAAGACCATAAAGTCTGGATAGATCCCAGATCCTCCTCCTATAATAACCATCGAGGCTGTAGCATGTGTTACTCCTTTTTGGACTTTTCTTCTGTCTTTGAATCTACACCTTGCACCCTGCGCCAAGCACCGTTTATTAGTCAGCATCTAGATCGAATCACGTGAATCGAATCCTCCAGCACAACCTGGAAAATTATTAAAGTTTTCGTTTCTTTGGAGGCGAAACCCACGGGAAAAGCTTGTCGCAAGATTTTCCCCAGGCCGTCTGTTGTTTATCTGTCCCTTATTGGCCCCCCTCATCCCCCGATCCCGCTGCGGGAGGCGTTTATAGCTGGAGATGCGAGATATGACCGTGCTAAAACAGCGAAGGAGGGAGCACCACGCCTTACTACCGCAAGAGAGAGCATCGATTTTATAGCGGATTAATTCCTAGCTAAGCGCGGAATACTTGTCAATGCATTGGCCCTTGGGCCGTCTGATCCGGATCGACCCAGTCTCTTCTCTTGATTTTTGGCCTTTATGGCCCCGCTTTGTTCCGTCGCCCCATCGAGCCCCATCGCATTATTACGCTGATGATTGTTGTTCGATGTATACGGTAGTAGATAAACATCGTTGCCATTTGGCAATATTTTATTATCTACACTGAACGGCCCTTGTCTTGGTTAATAAATGTTACAAGTGCTCCCTTTTCTGTGTGCTATCATTGGCCGAAGTGATAAACAGTTGCAGATACCATTTTCTATCCCTATGGGTTTCCTGTTTTCTTTTTCATGTCCAATCCTTGCTTTGAAAGTTCCATCAATCTTGGCTTCCATTAAATCTCATACCCCCACCCGTCCTATTCTCTTCTTTTCGCCCAGGCTAGTACTGTCATACATACTACTTCTGCCATCAAAAGCCAGCTTGCGCAGGCTATGGCGGTAGAGGAGCCGGAAATTTTACACAGTCTGGCTGTATTTTTACCTTTCTGGATTGGCCCTATCAACAGTCCCCACCCGTGGGACCGAAAACTATATTCTATGGTTCCTTTGCAATGCCGAAAGCCGTCCGAACGTGCACCGAACACCGACCAAGAATATTTTATGCTGAGGCTATGTGCCCGTTGGCCTATCTTCCAATAGGAGTGGGTTAATACTTATGGTTCTTGAATCTACCTTGTGTATCTCCCGTAAAGTAACCGACGGGACCGAGATGCCGCCTTTCCCAGAGTTAAAAATTTGCCTTTGGTGATATATATAGCCTTCCAGGGGCCCCGTTCAAAATCCAATTTCAAAATTTTATATCTGAAGATCCGACCTGTGTTTGGTGAAATCTTCAAAGATGGCAGAAGAAGCACTGACTCCCACGACATCGCTCCGGCGTACGCCGACCTATTCTGTCGGACTCCCAGGGACGACTGACCCCACAGATCTCCCATTCCGTGCACTTACTGCAACCGCCACTTTCGAGGAATATACGGAAGAAACACGAGAGGGTCGCATCATCAAGGCTGTCAAATCCAATCATACCGGGAAAATCGAGGACTATGATCTCATCACCTTCAAAATCGATGACCCCGAGAACCCTAAGAATTGGTCCAAGGCTCGGAAATGGTATGTCACCATGGTGGTGGCCCTTACCTGTTTCGTTGTCGCATTCGATAGTAGTGTGATTACTGCGGGTATAGGGCAGGTGGCTGAGGAATTCGAGATCGGCACGGTGGTCGCCCTTCTAACCATTACGGTCTTCGTGATCGGGTTTGGTGTCGGTACGTTAGATTACTTACCCCCATGAGACAGGTGAGTTGACGTATACTGACTTTTATATGCGATAGGTCCTATGGTATTCGCACCCCTGTCGGAATTGATTGGCCGGAGACCAGTGTATGCTTCAACATTATTAGTCGCCGTTATTTTCCTGATTCCCTGCGCTGTCGCCAAGAACTTTGCTACACTCGTGGTTTGCCGTGCTATCAGTGGAATTGCCTTTAGTGCCCCTATGACACTCGTTGGAGGCACATTGGCCGACATGTGGAAGAACGAAGAACGTGGAGTTCCGATGGCTGCCTTCTCCGCCGCCCCCTTTGTTGGTCCAGCCGTTGGTCCCCTCGTCGGCGGTTTCCTTTCGGACGGAAAGGGGTGGAGATGGCTCTATTGGATCCAGCTTATCCTATCCGGAGCCATCTGGGTCCTGATCACTTTCACCGTTCCCGAAACCTACACTCCAACACTTCTCGCCAAACGAGCAAAGAAGATGCGAGAGGCCGAAGGCAATAATAGATACGTCACGGAACAAGATCTGGATTCGCGACCTCTGGGCGAGAAGCTCCGTCTGTTCCTCTTCCGGCCGTTCCAGCTTCTCTTCCTCGAACCTATCGTGTTCCTCTTTTCCCTTTACATGTCCGTCCTCTACGGTCTGCTGTACATGTTCTTCATTGCGTAAGTACCCGAAGTTTGATGTGTCCTACCTGGATATGCTAGACAAATGATGCTGACTTTCGAGCTTTCTAGATTCCCCATCGTTTATGAGAATGGCAAAGGCTACTCTGCCGGTATCACTGGCCTGATGTTTATTCCGCTCGCCATTGGTGTCATCTGCAGTGCATGCTGCGCTCCCCTTATCAACAAGCAGTACCTGAAAATTAGCCAGAAATACAATGGCAGGCCTCCTGCTGAAAAACGACTGATTCCTATGATGATGTCTTGCTGGCTTATTCCGATTGGCATGTTTATCTTCGCATGGACCTCGTACCCCCGCCTCCATTGGATCGGACCCACAATCGCTGGACTTCCCGTTGGTTTCGGTTTCATCTTCTTGTATAACTCATGCAATAACTACTTGGGTACGTATTACTACATCCCGTCGTTACCTCTTGGGTAAGCAAGGCGACTAAAACTAACTAAATTAATAGTGGATACCTATCAACACCAAGCTGCCTCCGCACTCGCGGCAAAGACATTTTTGCGGTCTATGTGGGGTGCTAGCGTCGTCCTCTTCACCCGTCAAATGTACGCCAGACTGGGCTACCAGTGGGCTAGTTCGCTGATCGCCTTCCTCGCATTGGCATGCTGTGCCATTCCTTTTGCATTCTACTACTACGGAGAGGCCATTCGACGACACTCGAAATACGCTTTCGCGCCTGACGAGGAAACAAATCCCGTCCCACCAGAGGAGAAATAATTATCGTCTCTGTGACTACTTTTATGCGGATAGCCATCCAAATATCCACACCATATCTCGCTCACCGGACGAGGATGGCTTTCAACAACAAAGCCATGTCTTGGCCTTTTTGACAACATTTGCTGTCTATCCTTCCACACCATTGGATCTTTCTATACTTTTTTCTTCTCGTCCTTCTCTATTGTCTCCCACTAATAATTTCTTCCTATTTTTTCTTCTCGTTTTCCCCTTGTCTTGTCGATGTTTGCTGCCCAAAAAAATTAGCGATTTGATCATTTTGCATTTGCTCCAGAAGTTATGGAGCCCACCCCGGCGTTTGCTGCACAATACAACATAGATTAATAGATAATAGACCTGCTAGGTAGGGTTGTGGAAATAGAAATAAAAATAAAAAACGATTTAAAAATTAAAACCTTTAAAACGAACCGGTGTTCTTAGCCCCAGACCACAAGCGCGGATCAACATTTAGCCGCCGACACGCCGACCCTCCCCGCGCTTAGGGCCGGGCCAACAATGATCCGGGTGGGCCGCTTAGGGCAAGTGATGAACGTCACGGAAACTAAAAAGAAACTGGCGATGTCGAAGCAGGGAACACAGCACAACATTCCACCACACACGGCCACCATCTCGCCCAACGGCCAATGGACGACTTACTGTAGGCCAATTTGCCCTCGACGATGGCTCCAATACTTCTTCTGCTCATCACAAATCTTCTCTAACCATGTCGCTGCCGCTGAACCCTCGCGCCGCCACCTCCCCGCTTACCTCCCTCTCAACCCCCGTCTCCGAGCTTCCCCAGGCCCAGGTCGATGCAATTATTCGCACCAAGCGAAAAGCCCGTGAACCGAAAGCCTGCTATCCCTGCCACACTCGCAAAGTGAAGTGTGATCGCAATCTGCCCTGCGATGGCTGCGTGAAGCGGGACCATGCTGACCTCTGCTCGTACGAACGCCCCTCGAAAAAACGCCAGGTTGCAGCCCCCGCATACGTGGCGGCCGCCACTGGCGATGTCGGGAACGTCCAGGTCAGCCCGACCGAGCTGCAGATTGCCCAGGCGGGGCCGGCGGGCAAGGTCTCGATCCCGAAGGAGGAGTGGGAAAATGTTTGCGCCAGGCTGAAGGATATGGAGAGCATGATCACCTCGCTTCGCACGGGCCTGGAGCAGGCTGAGTCGGGCCACGTTATTCCGCCTGCGCTGCCAAGTGCTGCTTCGACTGGCCGTTCCGGGGATATGTTTCCTGACCGGGAGGGCATTCATGCGTCGAACGAGCTGGGCAATGGGACGGTGCATCTGGGTTCGAGATCGGTGTTGGCGTACATCCTTGGGCGATCTGGCACTTCGCAAGAAGCGTCGCAGGCGTTGCTGGAAGGGGGGATCCTTCCGAAGCTCGGGCTTGACAACGAGACGGCGACGTATCCGTTTATTGATTTGTGGTCAACGGACATATCTTCATTTGACGTGAACGCTGTTTGCGCTGTTTTGCCAGATGATGATCAATGTCGAATGTCAGTCTTACTTGTTTGTCTGCATCTATGTGCAGAGCTTTTGCTAACGGCCTATTGCCACCCTCGGCTCTTTCGCCTACAGGTTTATCAAATGTTATCGCGACATTGGTGCCACTATATACCCTGTCATTCCAGACCTTGACCAGCTCGAAGCGAATGTCGATTTATTTCTGCGGAACCGTGCAATATTGGGCGGTCTTCAAGCAGATTCGGGCGACGCAGGACATAGGCCTTATGGGATGGATTTGGCTTTCATTGGCTTGCTCTTTGCGGTATTAGCTGCTGGATGCCAGTCGTCTGACCTGCCAAGTAAAGAGCGGGAATTGACCTCGCAAGTATATGGTATGGGGACCTAGATCTGTCTTTCCAGGCTGTTGCATCTGACTCCTATGCAGTATGTTGCTCGTACCAATTTCTGCGAACCACAAATTTCCTATCGCAGCCTACCATCACAGCAGTACAGACGTTGCTCATCATCGGCAACGTCCTCTCCTATAACATGAATCCCGGGGTTTCATATGTCTTACTAGGTGAGCATTATCCTGCGTATAGTTGGGTCTTTTCGGAAAACGGATGCTAATATTCTCCAGGGATGACGTTACGAATGGGCCTGGCTTTGGGGTTACACGTCGAATCCAATAGATTTTCACCAGACGATAGATATATTCGAAGGAGAGTCTGGTAAGCATTACACCCATTAATGTACGATCTTCTCACCACTAATAACATTGGCGTTCATAGGTGGTCCATGGCATGGCAGGATAGTCACTTCTCCTTATCGTACGACCGGCCGTCGACCATGGCGTTCAGCCAACCCGATATACCATATCACCCGAATTCAGTAGCCGGAAATCGGTCCTACTTTGAAACTCTTTGTCGGATAATTTCTCTTACTCTAGAAATCCTTCGGGCTCGTATGCTATCGCCCAGCTCTTCGATGAGTGTTGGCGTAATACATGCATACATGGAAGAAATACGAAGGATCATGGCAGATGTAACTCCACACCTGCGCGATCCACAATATTGTGTCAATGAACTTGACCACCTCCAAAGGTTGGCGTTGAAGCTCCACTCTTCTTACATAACGTCTGAGCTCTGTCGACCTGCCCTTAAAGCCACCGACCCGAAGGATCCGGCGCTTATTACAATGCGCAAAGACTGCGTCGCCGCCCTAGCTCGGACGGTGGAAGCCTATGTGGAGCTATACAGAACCAGCTCCCAGGCAGGAAGATCGTGGATTGGCCTCCAACGAGCTATCAGCTCGGCATTTCTTCTCGCGGTTCTTGGAGAATCCAAGAGCGACCCGAACATCTTGCATCTCCTCCGCCAACTCGAGCAAGTGATTGCTGACCGGGCATCTTCAGAGGGGGCTTTCGGCCCAGGCACTACTGACAACGCGCCTGGGGCAATGACTTCCCCTGAACAAGCATATCGCACCACCAAAATGGAGCCGATGGACTTCATCAATGGGACGACGAATATATCCATGCCCTCGTTCGACCCCGTCTCCGTCGCATCCACCTCTGCCGTACCAGTATCCGTTGCCGCAGACACCCAAACCCAATGGGCGAAACCACTAACTAAATCCCTCCGGGCCCTCCAAAAGCTCAACGCGGCATTCAGCATGCAAAACAAACCGAGTCCCCCAGGCGGAGCCGCCGGTATCCCAGGGGGCGCTGGCAGCTTGGCACCGGGCGGCATGGGCGGACTACCTGTGCCGGCTGGTACGCCTACTCTGAACCCAGCGGTGGCTTCCCGGACGGAATCCTTGCCGCCTCCCACGCCGGAGAGTACCACTAGTGGAGAGTGGTCTTTGCCGAATTTGATGGATCGGGCTGCGGAGTATATCCACCCGCCGTTGTGGTCATAGCCATGTGTGACAGCATAGCAGTGATAGCTCGCTGGAGCTGACACGGGCCCTAACCGCGCCTCACCGGACCGGTTTTCCTTCCGTCACATACATATATTCATACTTGAGAACATAACATATCCCTCCCTCCCCTTCCGTGTATTGATAATAGTTACTTTTTACTTTTACTTTTATCTTTTATCCCGTTTCATTAAATTGGCAAAAGGGGATTAGTGTTGCTATTATTTATATTTCGGGAACTATCATATCATATCAACCTGCGTACCGACGGCACGGGGAGCAACAAAAAAAAAAAAGAAGAACCCCCCATAAAATCGTGCATTAGCGGGGGTATGTATGGATGACAGTCAGGTTCCTTCTGGCGTCAGTCCTTTATTTTTGTTTTTCTATTTCCTTATCTATCCAAGGGTTTTACATGTACTTGCTATGTACGGGATGATAAATAAAAGGGCGATTCGGGGAATCTGTTTATTTCTTTCCTGTACCTATCTGTTCCTTTTTTTTTCTTTTTGCTGTTGCTTGTGAACCAAACCTTGTTTTGAGTAGTTAAGGAAAAGGGGGGCGCGCGGACTTATCAACCATCAACCGTGCATGCATACATGCATAGCAACGTTCTATTGGGTATGGATCGATATGGTGGATATGGGATTGGGATGAAAAGTAGTGTTTTCTTTTTCTTTTTTCTTTTTTCTTTTTTTAATTTAACTCTTCTTTCTACTTTTATCCTTTTCATTGAGGGGAGGGGGTAGCTAGGCAGATAGCTAGGGCTGTCTTCCTTAACTCTCTTACCGAGCGGGCTGGGTGGAATCCCAACGCTGAAGAAGCGAGGATATCAGCCATTGGCCGAACAAGTGCAACTGTCAGTCAACATTGAAATGTTCAAGCCCAGCGTACATGCTTACATACATACCTGGTATGACGCGGGTCTCGCCAACCCCTCACCCGTCAGTGTGTTTGCTTGACATGGCGTTTGCCTGTCCCGTCCGTCAGCTGGACAGAGCATAGGACTGCGCATACTGGCCGTCTCCGCAGCCATTGAGTCACAGCCGGGCAGCCACGCGGGGCACTGGGGAGGGTCCCGACGTCATCTCCCGCGCGTGCCTGGAAATAGAGTACGCGTCCTCGGGCAGTGACTGGGAGGAGCGGAGGGCCATGTGAGGGAGGAGTCATCTGTGTGACGGCGGCGGCAGGCAGATACAGTGAATATAGTGAATGCAGAGGGAGGAGGTGTCCGAAAAAGGGGGAAAAGGGGTGTCAGGTCACGGGGTGTGTTGAGGTCACCTGTCGTGCGGCTCCTTCCTCTCGCCAAACGAGGCCGCGTCACGACCAGCTATAAAGACTCACTTCTTCTCTCTGTCTTCTTCTCTTCTTCTTCTCTTCTTCATCCTCACCATCCTCTCTCACTCTCTACCACTACCCGTCTCTGTGCTCCCCGTTCCACCATCTCTCGTTGACTTACCCCTATTCAACCCCTATTCAACCCCTATCCAGCTCTAGCATCCCCCTCCTCGTTCCCTCGTACCACTTCACGCCGCAATCATGCCCCTCATTTCCATCAACGGGAACGAGATCGACCCGCACCAGCAGGCCAATGCCTTGAGTGCGTTTGGCCTCAAGTATGACAATGCTGCTGGGTCCGACTACATCCTGATCCAGACTTCAGCCGATCCCCTCTCCACTGAGCAAGAGGCCGAGCTTGAGCGTCTTGGTGTCCTCGTCCAGGAGTATGTGTCCCAGAACACCTATCTCTGCTACTACAAGCCCCACGATCTCAGCGCTATTCGTGAGCTGCCCTTCATCGGCTACGCAGACGTCTACTTGAATGTATTCGTTCTGCAGTCCGACCTCAAGCACGCCAACGTTTCCAACTCCCTGGCTGCATTCAGTGTTGCCCCCAAGACCAACCGTACCCGCCATGTTGACATTGTCCTGCACCAAGGTGTCGACGGCAAATCTGAAGAAGTCAGAAAGGCTGTTGCCGCTGCCGCCCGTGCAGACCCTGAACTCTCGGGTGCCTGCAGCCACAAAATTCGTCTTCACGTGCAGGAGCAGTATCTCGATGATCTCGCTGCTGTTGACTATGTGCGCCATATCCACGAGGTTGGCCAGAGCGTGCTCTTCAATAACAAGGCCACTGAGGTCATGAAGGTGGAGACAATGGTAAACGACACCCAATACCTCGGAGAAGGCCAGGTGGTTGCCGTTGGCGACACTGGATTCGATAAAGGAGTGACTGATGATACCCATCCCGCCTTCACCGGACGGGTCAAACACCTTTATGCTCTTGGGCGTCCCGGAAAGGCTGACGACCCAGACGGGCATGGTACCCATGTTTGTGGTTCTATCCTCGGAGACGGGGAATCCAAAACTATGGGTGGAAAAATCGCTGGTGCCGCGCCCAAAGCCACTCTCGTGCTGCAATCCGTGCTCGACATGTTCAATGGCCTGGGTGGGATCCCAAGTGACTTAAATGACCTCTTCATCGTGCCATACGATGAACAAGGAGCTCGTATCCACACCAATTCCTGGGGCGCAACCTCTTTGTTTGGCCAGATTGCGTACGACAGTTCTGCCACCGAGGTGGACAAATTTGTGTGGGAACACCCCGACATGGTCATCCTTTTTGCAGCTGGAAATGAAGGCACGGACCGCAATTTCGATGGCAAAATCGATGAAAGACAGATCGGTTCCCAGGCTGGCGCAAAGAATTGTATCACTGTTGGTGCAAGCGAGAACAATAGACCTGAAATCCCAGTCCAGTATGGTGTACGCTGGCCCTCAGCACCCTTCCGTACGGATCCGATGGCCAATCATCCCGAAGGCATGGCCGCATTCAGCAGTCGCGGACCAACCAAAGAGGGCAGAATCAAGCCTGATGTTGTCGCCCCAGGCACGGCCATTTTATCCACCCACTCCCGCAACTCCGGCAGTCAGGGAAACCAGTATGGAGAAAGCACTGACCCTGATTGGTTCTACATGGCCGGTACCAGCATGGCAACTCCTCTGGTTGCTGGGTGTGTGGCGGTCCTGCGTGAGACATTGGTCAAAAACAATGTCCCCAAACCCAGTGCTGCCCTCATTAAAGCTCTACTCATCAACGGGGCAGTCGAACTCGTTGGACAGTACACCCCATCTGAGGCAGGGCCATCGCCTAATGCTAGCTCAGGCTTTGGATTGGTCAACCTCAAGAACTCTATTATCGTGCCGGGTCAACAGGATGGCGGCTTTCACGAAGGCAGTCCCCTTGAGAAAGGTGCCGAGGCGACACCACTAACTGTCAATATCCCGGCAGATAAAACCGGATCCGCGCTCAAGGTCACTCTTGTGTGGTCCGACCCACCGGGAGCTAGACTCCAGAACGACCTGGATCTCATTGTGAGAGCATCCGATGGGACCGAACGACACGGAAACATGGGCGAGAAAGCTGATTTCGATAGAGCCAACAACGTTGAGCAGGTTGTCTGGACTAACATACCTGGGGGAGAAGTCCAAATCATTGTGAAGGCATTCCAGATTACCCGGAAGGATTTCCCCCAGCCTTATGCCGTTGTCTGGAGCGTTGATCGGCCCCTGAAGTGAGAGTACGTTTGAAGTGGCGTCGTTAAGGAGGAGTTCGTCATGTATGGAGCAGCAAAGGAGCTTTGTTTATTTTAACACTTGACCTCTTGTTTAACCCTGTGGTACCCCTGATAATGGAACGGAGACTCTTCCACCTTTACATGTATTATTAATGATGGACGATCGGGTGGCGATGGATGAAGTACCCAGGTATGCGTTGTTTTCAGCAAAAATCCGGCAGACGGCGAAACCACTCTCTTTAATTCAGAATGAAAGCTAAGCACCATATTCTCACAGATGAGCTAAGTAAGTGCAATCACTGGTTCATGGAAACTCCTCTTACCCTCCTTATATCAAAATAATAGCCGTCCATTAGCCCATATTGCGAGATATATTTGGTATCTTGGTATCCTGAAGCATAAAGAACATTAAAAAAGACAAAAACATGAAACCGGCTGCATAGCGAGCGAGGCAAAAAACCGCCTGTTCATGCGATGTATACGATAATTATGACACGACGAATACAACCTCGTACACGCCACCTGCCATCCGATAGCTCAGAACAATACACCCTTCGTTTGTGTACTGTTGGTGAGCTTGATATCCCTGATGACGAACATCCAGATCAGAGAAAGTGCCACGATGACCGTTCCAGCAATCAACATCTTGCTCTGCGCATCGGCATAGGCATAGGCAATGGCCTCGCGAACCACAGTACCTCTCTCATAGCTCAGCTGAACATCGAGAGACTCATAGATTGATTCCCAGTTGGGGAGTTCGGATCTGGGAAGCAGCCGTTGCAGTGCACCGGGCAACGAGTGCGTCCAGATGGCACCGGAGATACTGCTGCCGATGGCGCCGCCCATTGTGCCGAATACATTCAAGAAAGCAAGAGCAGAGGCGGCGTTGTTATGGTCCGTTGCCGACAGCACTGCGACCTGTTGACAAATAATCATTGTGCCTCCAGCGAAGGCAATGAAGATCTGACACATAACGCTATAGCCCACCGACCAGCTCGGGTTTCGGAAATAGATCATGAGGCCTTCTCCGAGGATGTAGAGGGGCACGGCGAGGAACAGCAGCCAGCGGAACCGGCCAGTCTTGCGGATGAGAAGACCCACACATAGCAGCCAAACACCAGAAACTACGTCGAAAATGCTGATAATGTATCCAGAAATCGTAATGCTCGTGCCGTACACCACCTGAAGATATGATGAGTAGTAGCCGAACCAGCAGTAGTAGGCAATCATATAGCAAGCATCCACGAGACAGGCACCGATCACGGTGCGGGACATCAGGATACGCCAAGGAAGGAAGGGGACAGGCGCGACAAAGCGTTCGACCAAGGCGAATGCAATCAGGCATACGATACCGACCACCAGCATGGCGATGATGTGACCAGATCGCCAGTCATCTTCTGCGGACCCGGCAATGCTGAAAGGGAGCAGGAAAAGAACGAGGCCAGCTGCTAGGAGGAAAACTCCGAGAACTAGTCGCAAATGAGCAAGTTAGCACCAGGGTATTTGCACCGGGAAATGAAATGATAAAAGCTTACGATCAAACTCGATAACATAGAAGATGATGCTCTGGATCCATGTCCTGCAGCTGCTCTCCCTTTCGGATAACGGTAACAGACCCGCCTTCTCTGCCTTGTGACGGTTGTACCTCAAAAGAACAAACATGGGAGTGGCCACGACAGGAAGGACAATGGCAAAACAGCCATATCCCCACCGCCAGTTCGATTCATAGAAGTGCTCAGCCGCAGCAGGGCCGGCGAATGCAGTGATAATGTACGGAGAGGAAGTAAAGGCAAAGGCAAGACCTCGATCGCGCAGAGTGGAGGTATCAATCGTGATCACATCGATGCTAAAGATGATACCCGCAAAGCCAACACTGTAAAAGACCTACAATGCAAAGCAGTTCAGTTTTTCCTCCTCTCCTTGAAAATGTGATTAAAGGGGGCGAGAGCATTAACTACCTGTGCTGCACAATAGGTTGCGATATTGTGACATGTTGCCGACAGAATCAACCCAATGGTCGCAATTACCGTCATGAGCAGGAATCCAACTGATCGATCCCACAGATTGAGAATCTTTGCAAGAGGCATGTACGTCGCGGACGACATGGCACTGGATACGATCGAAATGACCGGAATCAACGAGTGGGACTCGAACCCGCTGGTCACGTAGGCGGAGAGATTGCCGGTGATGGAATTTTGGAACGCATTCACGCAGTATACACACCACATCCTGATCAAATGTCTTATTGTTAGTCGCTTGACGTAGCTACCGGGGATGCTAGACAAATTACTCACAGAATGTAGGCTAGAGCCAAGGACTTTTTGGTCCATATCAGAGTCATAGCCTCGGCCTGCATCACACCATTTTGAGCTTTCTCATCCGGCAGCTTATCATCTCCAGCGTCCGGGAGCACCCCTTCAGCAGCTTCAGCTTCCTTTGATCCAGCCATACTTTCGTAGTCTGGAGAAGATTGGGGAGCAGAAGAGTTCAAGTTCTCTGTGGTGGAAGAATCTGCAGATTCAGATTGAAAGAACTTCTTCTGCCACGAGGACAGCATTGTGGATTGGGCTGAGCCGTTTGCACGCTCTGTTCACAGGAGGTTGGCGGTGGATGAGAATTTGACAGAGACCAAGACGACGATATGTCTGTCCCTTTGGCCTGTTTTTCAAGTCAATTCGCTCGTGCCCAAATCAACACTGTCAGCCCACATCGGAAGAGAGTCGGGCTGGGCCACATCCACCTTCGACCTTGGCGGGGAGCCAATTCCTACAACGAAGGATGAAAAGGAGGAAAGTAACTAGTGAATTCATAGATACTGTACTGAAAATTTCACTATGTAAGCGCCTCAAATACAGCATTACACGGAAACCCCATATATAGTAGGGGGTATATTTGTGTAACTCTCCACTAAATATAGAGGATCAGAAAGAGTTATCCATCAAAGTGGGATAGATTAAACTGTTTCCAGCAATCTGTGCTGAATCTTTCACATCTGATAACTTTTATCATGCATATATAATTGAGGATGGTATTAAAGTGCATCATACATTTTGGAATCTTTCCACTAATGTAACGTTATCAATCAAAGTGGGGCATTTGTGGAATCCTTCGGATCTGATAATTTTTATTGTCTGGGCGGTTCAAATTCATAATTTATTTGAGTATGATATCTGTGGACCATAGACTGTCAAAACCTTGCACTAAATGTAATGAGAAAAAGGGCCAGACTCGGAAATCTCCACAGAATCTTTCAGATCCGATAAATTTTACGTAACAATACCAATGGCATCTTCGGGAGTTGATCCTTCGTTTCCTTTGGGCATCGTTTGAAACGTGGGAGACCGTGTCAGCCAGTGTCCTGGGAGCCACGCACAATACTCCAGTCTCCAGGAATCTGGAAGGAAGAGTTCGATAACTAGTGGACCGCATGGATTTTACAAATGTCTCATCAGGGCTTGGGATTGGGTTTGGTCTAACCAGAATCAGGGTAGAGGTAATCTAATCTGATCCGCTAATCTAATCAGATCCACTAACTTAATCTAATCAGATCTAGACTCGGATGTCAGGCATACATACTTTTGTTTAGCGGTATGTGTTCAGTTACACCCGAACAAATATTATACACGGCTTGCCGCTATGTGGATATGATCCCTCATGGCGCCCTCAAAAGCCGATCTCGCAAATTATCTCAAGTTGCACAGAATTGGAAAGTGGCGGCAAAGTGTTGCCGGTTGATGAAAGTGCCGGTATAGAATGTCCAGGATATGAAAGACACCGTCATACTCCCCTTTGCCTCTACGCTGTGAAGAATTCTGTGCGATTCCCCTCCCCTGTGCATTCTATACTAAAATGTATTCAAAATTCTGGCCGAAAGGAGGCCTCCAAGGCATTTTACACCACTATGTATGCCTTCTTTCTCCTTGCGCATGTGACGACTATCACGAGAAAACTAGTTCTAACACCCCAATGTAGACAGAAACCCTCGTCACATTTGAATACACCACCGACACCATCCGCAAGCCAAACAGCATCCTCTTCGTCGGGGGCCTGGGAGATGGTCTCGCGACAACATCCTACACGGCCGATCTGGTGCAGGCGCTCCAGCCAACCGACTGGTCCCTCTTCACACTGAATCTCACATCCTCCTACCAGTCCTGGGGACTGGGTCATCTGGATCGCGACACAAACGAGATTGCACGCTGTCTACAGTACATTAACGAATACAAGACCGACAAATTCGGGCAGCCCGGCAAAATTGTGCTTATGGGCCACTCCACCGGCAGCCAGTGCGTCATACACTACCTCTCCCAACCGAACCCACATACCGACATCCCTTCCTTTGATTCCGATATCGAGCACATCATCCGCCCACCGCTGGACGGGGCAATCATGCAGGCTCCCGTGTCCGACCGTGAGGCCATCCTCTGGGTCCTCAGTGAGGGTATCGGCGGGCAAACCGGCAGCGAGGTACGAGAAATCTACGACAAGGTCGAGGCCATGGCCAAGCAGGGCGTGCGTGACGACAAAACTGGGTCTGACGTGCTGCTCCCATTATCCATGACCTCGAAGTTCGGGTATCCAGCCAACACGCCGTTGAGCTGTCGGCGGTTCCTGAGTCTCGTCAGTCCCGAGAGCCCGCAGTCACCGTCGGAAGATGACCTGTTTAGTGCGGATCTGAGTGATGAGCACCTCCAGACAAGCTTCGGGATGATCCATCCCCGCGGGTTGCTGCGGGGGAAGCTGATGGTGCTGGAATCCGGGGCAGACCAGTCAGTGCCGGTTTGGGTTGATAAGAAGACGGTGCTGGAAAGGTGGAGAAACGCTGTGAATCGCAATGGGGAAGTTGAGATCTGGGACCAGGAACACAGTGCTATTATTCCAAATGCGTCCCATGCCCTGAGCGATGATGATCAGGCTGAGCCCCGGAGGTTCTTGGTAGAGAAAGTGATGGGTTACCTGAAAACATACGAGGAGGCATAAACATTTAGATATTTTCAAATAACATACTCAGAAACAAATGCAATGACTTGTAGTTTTCGCTGGGCCCACAGGGCATCTGTCGTGCACCCCCGTAGCAGGTGGTAGAACAAGAGAGTCCCATATGAGATCCGGAGATCCACATACCCCAGAAGAAGATGCGCAGGCCGGGAACTAGCCAGTGATGCATTTTGAGATGGACAGGGGGGGTGATTGATCCACCCAGTAGCATTTCCTACTGCAAGCATTAGCACACGGCATTTCTATTCTTAGCGGGTCGGGTTTACAACACTGCCCTATATACAACCCCTCCCCTAAACACCCAACCCAACCTTCCCAACCGCATACGCAAACGCCATATCCAAAATCCTCAAACCCTCCTCAACCTCCCCCTCCGTAACCGTCACCGGCGGCGCAAGCCGAAACACATCCCCCATCCCCGGAAACACAATAATATTACACGACAACCCCAACTCCAACGCCCGCTCTCCCACAATTTGACCCAGCCGCCTCCCCGCCTTCCTCGTCTCGCGGTCCTCAATAATCTCAATCCCAACCAGCAACCCTTTCCCCCGCACATCGCCAATGCACCAGTACTTCTCCTGCAGCGCCAGCAGGCCGGCGAATAGCTGCTCGCCACGCGCAGCGGCCGCGGCGCAGAGGTCGTCGCGCACGACAATCTCGAGAACCTTGTCGCCGACGGCGGCGGGGAGGGGGTCATTGTAGTGCGTTGATAGCCACATGAAGCCTGCGGCGTTGGCAACGCGTTCGATTTCTGCGGTCGTGCTGATGGAGGATAAGGGCAGGCCGCAGCCGAGGGTTTTGGAGAGGCAGAGGATGTCCGGGACGACGTTGCCGTTGTCGTCGTCCAGTTGGAATGCGAACATTTTGCCCGTCCGGCCTAGACCCGTCTGTGCCTCGTCTAGGATTAGGAGCATGTTGCGCCTTTTGCATTCTTGGGATAGGCGGCGGAGGTAGCCGGGGGGTAGGGTGAGGATGCCGCCGGTTGAGAGGATGGGTTCGAGGACGAAGGCGGCTAGGGAGCCAACAGATTGTGTGTCGATCATTGACCAGCCGTAGTCCATTTCTGTTTCCCAGTCGTAGGAGCCGTCGGGTTTGCGGAAGATAGAGCGGTAGGCGTTGGGCGCTGGGAAGGCTAGTTGGCCGGGGACCACGGGCCCGCCGTGTTTCCGCCCCATGGAGTATGTGGCTGATACCACGCCTTGGGTTAGGCCGTGGTAGCTGGCGGAGAATGCGACGATTTCAAATTTGCCTGTGTAGCATTTTGCGAGCTTGATGGCGGCCTCGACGGACTCGCCGCCGGTGTTGAGGAAGAAGGATTTCTCAAGAGGGGCTGGGAGGAGATTGCCTAGTCGCTCTGCTAGATTGACTACGGGGATGGTGACCATGTTGCTAAGGAGATGGTCGAGTTCTTCTGCGTGTTTCTTAATCACATCGACGACTTCGGGGTGCGAGTGGCCGAGTAGTGAGCTCATTTGGCCGGAGGTGAAGTCCAGGATTTGCCTGCCTGAGGCATCGTATAGTCTGGTTCCTTTGGCTTTGACTATAACTGCTGGAGAAAAGGGGACTCCTGTTTTCATGAGGTGTTTGTTGGCCTTGGACCAGAATGTAGTTGTGTCGAAGGTCATGTTGGGCGAATGTGCACTGGGCTGAGAAAGGGAAGTGGGATGAATTAGTAGCAAAAGTTGGTTCAAGAATGACGCCTGTAGATAGGATAGAATAAGATAATAAAATGGTGAAATGGAATATCGATGTCAAGGAGGAGCATCAGATATCGAGTTTCCATATATACTTCCCCCTATGACGGCTGTAGTGGCAATCTTGGCCGCGGGCACACCCAGCTTTTGTCCGCGGCCATACCCGCGGGGAAGAACATGTATCATTCATGCTGCAAGATAGGCCACTTCAAAGGTTCTCTCGTGTCTCCATGCATACGAGTCGATACCGCGGGCACATCTAGCCTGTTTCTCCGCCTCATATTGTAATGGAGCCGAGTGGTGGTGCCCAGGGAAGGCCGTATCGGTCTCATTCACATCCAGCTTGTCTTCCCTGCAGGCGACGCAAGTCGAGATGCAAAACCAAGGACGTCGCGGATAACTGTATCTCATGTCAAGTCCATGGAACGGAGTGCGTCTTCCCACAGGCTGGGCTGGTTTCATCGCGTCAACATGTCAAGCCCAAGCGCGTCAAGCGCAATACCCCAAAAAACCCTTCACGTCCAACGCCTCTGCGTCAATTTCGCCTAGGCCATCCTGAGCAGCATTGTTCCGACGACGAGGAGAGAAGCGATGCGCCCTCCAATTGTGGCGGCATGTTCGCCGAAGCAGGCGATAATGGTTCTCATATCGTCAGCCCAGCAATTGTGGATGATAGCGAGATGTTGGAGAGCTACCTGACAACGACCGCGGAAACGCATGGTAGACGACTAATTCGAGCATTTCCGCGCGCGAACGCCTCTGGTCAGACTGCGCGGCCGGTCTTGTTCAGCACGCTGCCGAAGCGGTCGACTGGTGGTGTCGGGTCGCATCAATCCCGCGCGTCGGAGAAATATGAGCTTATTGAGAAGCTCATTGAGCCTCACGCGGAAGATTTGGTGGATTTGTACGTGGATCTTGCTAGATTTCTCTTGTTACTCTTCCCTTCTTTTCTTCTTGAGGTTTTGAGAGTTTGGGCATTTGTTAAACATTCAAGTGAGGCTAATAAGCGTCAGATTTTTTGAGAAAACAAATATCTGCTTCCCCATATTCGACGAATCCTCGTTCAAGAAAACCTACGCTTCTAATCCACGCAAGATCTCTCTTGCTCTCCTGTCTAATTTATATGCAAGTTCCTTGATATATTGGCCTGATTCTCCCAAATTACGATTCAGCCGCCGGCCGGATCTCAATTTTGTCTGGGTCCAAGCATACGAGGCTCTGAACTCAGAGGTATTCTTGTGTCCCGGGACGTCCACTGTTATAGCAATTATGCTTAATGTAAGTGGGAGACCTAGTATATCGATCATTGCCAATGAAGGCCTGTTGGGCCTGGCAATATCATTGTCGAATGCAATGGGCTTGAACAGGGATCCTTCAAATTGGAATATATCAAGACTGGAGAAGCAGATAAGAATTAAAATCTGGTGGCTGGTGGTTGTACATGATCGTTGGTAAGACAAGGCCCATCTTCTGTGACCTCCACGGTAACTAACTATCTAGTTCAGGTGTAGTCTAGCATACGGGATCCCCTTGCAGATCCACCGAGCTCAGCATGATGTGCCCATTCCAAGCGAACAGGATCTCAGTACCCCTGATGCTTCACCCGCACAAGTAACTGCCACTGCGATATTCATTGCTCTAATCTCCCTCACAGAAGTGTTAGGGCGGTATCTCGAGTACGTCTACCGGCTCACAAAAGACAGCCAAGAAACATCAGAAACATCCACCATCGACCTAGAAATTCTCCTTGGGGAATGGGAGGAGACACTCAGCAGCGATGTCCGACGGGTCGTCATCCGGGGCACAGACCTCAGCGCCCCCGGCGCCGCAAACCTCCGCCTATCCTATCTAGCCGTAAAGCTTCTCTTGCGCCGCATCCAGCTGGATCTCGATAGGGGAATGCCCCAGACGGAGGATGAAAGCCTCAATGCACCACTCTACCTACGCGCCCAGCGTGCCGCAGAAGAAATCGTCCACTTTGTCCAGGAACTAGACGAATCCCACTTCCGTGGCTTCTGGATCCCGGCGCACGCATTCGCTCTCACCTCCGCAACCTCATTCTTGCTCCGCAGCGCTCTGCGGTCATCCAAAAACGCGACAGGTGGCAATACGCCCCTCAAGCTTGCGCGGGATATGATTGATACACTGCGGAGACATAGTGAGGAGCATTCATGGGATCTGGCGGATAATTGTCTCGCGAACTGTAGTGAGATGTTGGAGAAGATTGAGGCTGGGAGGCGGGATTATTCGAGCAATAGCACGCCGTTGTTATCGAATTTTGAAGAGTATCCGGACATTGACGTTTCGGTGCTGGATGATTTACTGACGGGGTTTAGGTATCCGTTTGAGATGGAGGTGTAATAATTGGAGGAGGAATAGGGCCGGAGAGAAACGTTTTGGTTCTTTTTGTTATTTTTGAATTATTACTGGGATTAATTGTTTAATATTTAATCAATTTATTTCCAAGAAAGCATATTCTCCCTTGGTCTCTTCATCACATCAATGTTTGCTCCACAGCTATTCACGGATCTCCATCGTTATGCAGCATCAGGGAGAGGGATGATTGATATTGTGAGAATACCCATATACTGTTTCATAAGCAGGCACTAATGCGATTTAAGTAGTGACAGTTTCTGTGTATTTCACCTGACTACTCAAGAGAGTCGGAGGTTGACTGATATTCTATCTCGGGTTGAATTCCGCTTCGATGCCGAGATTGAAGGTGGGTCTCGGCAACTTCACCGATTGGATCTTGGCCTTTCATGTCCATGGATCACCTGCCTAAACAAGGTTAGTGTACGAACTTTCCCCAGACAAAAATCCTAAAACAAACTTAAATGTTACTTCAAGCTCCCTGCAGTTCCTGGCCAGGACATTTGGCTTCCAGATATCCACAAGGAACTTGATTTGTGCCCGCAGTCAAACCAAAATAGTCCCCTGGACAAGAGTATACCCCAATTGGAGCCGAATCACGCCGTCGGGACAACCCAGGTTGTCAACTTATGAGCATGGCAGCCATGGATTGGGATGGAACATCTATGGATCTCTCGCCAATGCCGTCAATGACGCGTATCCATTGAAAATGTCACTCTCTCTCTTGCATTTTCATCCTTCCTAGGATAAACTTGGAGAATCACCTTGTACTTCTCGAGATTTGGCCTGCCAACAGCATTCGCAATGATTCAGGAGCCCATGTATCACCGCGAGTATGCAAGAGCCTTCAATGAGCACTGTGAATGCATCCAAGCATTCGTCCATGAATCCACAGCTGCGAGACTATTGTCTAGCGAAAATGCCATCTTCTCCGTTTTTGGTATGGTATACGAAAACATGATACATGTGTCGGGGCTTGTGGGAAGAAAATCTGGATGCCTGTGGCATTTCCCCTCAGACAAGGCCTGCATCGGAACTTTAGACATTCCCCATGCCATTCGCTAGCGGTGGACTAATACCGTTATAGGCAAACAATACGACGGTGTACGACGGCCTTGTCAAAATCTTATATAGATCGGGATATAAAGTCTCGAACTATCCTCATTGTCGTTTTGGCTGAATCAACATTCAGTGGATTATATTTATTTCCTCTTTGTCTAATTACTCACCTGGCTGGCCCTATCTAACACTCTTTCCTACTTCCCAACCTGACGCAAAATATGGCCGACGACTCGAATTCCCGGTATGCGGACTGGAAAGCATATGAGTACAATCCATCGACTGCAGCGGCAGCTATTTTCATGCTGCTTTTTATGCTATCTACGGTCCTCCATTCATACCAATTGATCCGAACCCGGACCTGGTTTTTCATTCCAGTTGTCATCGGCGGATGGTGTAAGTTGCATAAACGAATCCGATTCCAGCTATTCCCTATGACATTTCCGCTAAGTATTGCCGAAAAATTGAAACCATAGTTGAAACCATCGGATATATTTGCAGATTGATATCGTCCCGACAATCCCCCGATTGGACCCTCGGTCCATACATTATCCAGAGCGCATTTATTCTGGTGGCACCGGCACTTTTTGCAGCGAGTATATATATGGAGTTGGGTCGAATAATGATTCTTGTCAGAGGGGAAAAACATTCCGTCATACGCGTGAACTGGCTGACGAAGATATTCGTTGGTGGAGACGTGTTTTCTTTTCTAATGCAAAGTTCTGGTATAACTCTTTCTCTCGCCCAATTTCTTTTCGAATACTTGCCTCTGACAATTTCATAGGTGCCGGATTGGTAGTTAAGAGTGACTTTTCCCCGGATACAGCAGAAAATATTATTGTCGGCGGTCTCTTCCTCCAAGTGATATTTTTCTGCTTCTTCATCGTCAGCGCCGTGTTATTTCAGAGACGGATCAAGAAATCGCCCACTGATGAATCCCACCAACTCTCTCATACTTGGAGAAAACACATGTATGCTTTGTTCTCCGCGAGTGTATTGATTTTGACACGTTCCATCGTTCGGGTCGTTGAGTATCTACAGGGACAGGATGGATATCTGCTGCAGCATGAGGTGTTTCTGTACGTTTTTGATGCGGTGTTCATGTTTTCTGTCATGGTTATTTTTAATGTTGTGCATCCGAGCGAGATCAATTGCCTTCTTGGCCGGGGTGCAAAGATGACGAAGAAAGGGGGGGTTATAGTTAGCGAGTTTGAGCTTCGGGTGTAATTCTTGTTTATGGCTAATGTTAGACTGCTCTACCATGGATAGCGGTAGTTATTGCCAATGAATATATTGCCACGGTATAGAATGAAATTGCCCGTGGTATTCTCTCCCGGCATATGTTCAAGGCAGCAGCATTTCCGGTGACCCAGTACCTAAATATTACAGGTCATCAAAGGTATGGGAAATTTGGGAAATTTAGATAAGAGATGAATAAAAAGTAATAGGAAAGCATCATACATGATTAGAATATCCAAGACACAATATTCTATGAAAAGGGTCAATAAAGAACGTACGTTGGCGTTGGTGGCCGTTAATTGATGTATTTCGAAAAGGAAATCAATTCTAGACCTAATAACGTCAACAACTTCAGTGACATCACATAGCACCAAAAGCAGAATCCAAAGTCACAAAGGGTATTCCAACAGACACAAAAGGTGAAGCCAAACTCATCGCAGCCGAAAATAACCATAACCATAACCAAACCATAAACCCCCAACCAGCCAACTCAAAAGAAAAACTGAAAACTCCACGTAAACCCTTCTGAACCATACCCGACCCAGAGCGGACCCAGGGGAATCCAAATCGTCCAACCACTCGAGGAACTCTCGCCGAAAAAGATGTTGTAGAAGAAAAATAACAAGAGAAGCGTAACCACCGTCCCCGCGACGATTTTGAATTTCCGCTGTTCTCTCTCCATCAGAGCGGAATGCTTTTCGAAGGCATCGTGATCACCAAAGCGCTGTCTGTGATGAGTCGTCGTAGTTAGGCCTGAGCCGCCGTATGTAGTTGTGGTGGTGCTGGTGTTTGACCCGAAGGTGCCGTCGTTCATAGTCCCCAGCGGTGCCTCATGATATGGGGGTCCGAACAGGGGTTGTGGTGGCATGGAGGAACCGACTGAGGAACCGACTGATATGCCGACGCCAGACCGTGTGCCGAACGAGCTGGATGTGCTAGTCCGGTACGTGGTTGATGTTGAAGATGAGTGTCCTGTGCCCGCGTAAGGGCCGCGAAGCCGGCTGGGGCCCATGCAGGGTTTTTGGCTGTCGTCGTCTAGGTCCATGCTCAAATTGTTTTGGGGAGCGTTTGGGATCTCGTCTTGTTGGACACAATGAGGGGCTACCCCGGACGACGAAGATTAATAAATAGTCTTGCTTCAGTTGAGGCTTAGACCAAGGCTGTTTTGAACTCGTATCCCCAAGTAGTTAGTAAAACCAACAGGGAAAAAACAACCAACTATCATCAGTTAGTTAGCTGCCACAATTCTTGGATTTCTTACAAGCCTCATACGATTTCATTAAGAACCTGACATTTTATAGCAACTGAACAAAAGACTTTTTCCATTCGTTCATTGTGTTACCCCTGAGAATGCCTTCTAGACGGACACATCCAAAGTCGCGTCACGGGTGCGGCGAGTGCAAAAGACGGCGCGTCAAGGTTTGTTAATACTCCAATACTTGCACCCAACATCTGGAAGAAACGGTTGTTGATTTGGTCTGTAGTGTGATGAAAAACGTCCGCGATGCACTAGCTGTATCAATCGTGGAAATGAATGCAAATACGCCTCGACTGGCAGCCTTGTCTGGCCCATACAAAGCTCTCACGGCCATCGATCAACGCCAGATAATAGCCTAGCCGCAGAGTCAACCGAATCCTCAAATGGCTCCCTGGACATGTTCGGCCAGTTAACTGGAACCGGAGCCGGATCCTCTACGATGCCCGATCTCAACCTCCAAGACCTAGAGCTGATGATGAATTGGTGTAATTCTGGACTCGAAGTACTCCAGACCAAGCACGAATATAAACACGTCTGGCAAGCGGTCATTCCGCGACAGTCACTGAAACATCCTTTCTTAATGCACGGGATCCTTGCGTTATCCGCCCTCGACCTCGCGCGTAAGAAAGAGCCCAGTGGCGCCCCTGACGATGATCAGGGAAGGTCATATATGGAAATTGCCCTTGGCCACCAATCCCGGGCCCTAGCTCTTTTCAGACCTCTGTTGGGAAACATAAATGCGGAAAACTGCAACGCAATGTTCCTACTTTCGACTTTGATGACAGCCTTCGCATTTGGATTCTCGCAAACCCCTGACCCCACGGATGTAATGCGGCCTGTCAATGACCTGCACCTCGTCTTACACCTTGCGCGAGGTATGCAGCGCGTTTTAAATACGGCGATGGAATGGATTAAACATGGCGAACTTGCAGTTCTTATGGAATTGGATGACTACACCCCCCATCTGCCGCCCTCTGCAAAGGAGGCTTTACAACAGCTATATAAATTCAATGAGGACCACAAAATATATGATCCTAGCCATGACACCGAAGTCTATGCCGCAGCCATCTCCCAGACTCAATATATGCTAGAGAAAATCTATGCCGGGGTGGATAGACCCAACCCTGCCGTGATGTGGGCTATTAAGGTGCCTGCGCGTTTCCTCGAGCTTGTTGGGGAGTATAGGCCCATGGCACTTGTTGTCCTCGCATACTACTGTGTTGTTTTACACCATCTGGACAACGTATGGTGGATTCGTGGATGGAGTATTCCGGTTCTGCGAGCGATATATCAGCGGCTGTTAGCGGCCGATATTGACCTATATGTACCGATTCTTCACTGGGTATTTGCAGAGACTAATTTCACACCATAGCCGAACACAAAAGATGATTGAAGAATGTATCAGTACCGGGCGGTGGGTCGCGATAAACTGTGTCTTCGACGTTCGTTGTATACCCCTTGGGAAACTTGTCCCCTAAAATTTGTCACGGCGTCGAAAGGGAATAAATAGCATCGTTAATTGACGACCATGTGCTATTTCTTTAGCAAAAAGAAAAAGTTTGTACCTTAATCCCAAGGCATCTCTTTCAGATGCCGGTTTCCACTCATTCACTAATTTGCCTTCTGGCGGCGCCTTTCCGATAACATCTTCGCAGCAAAATCTCAGCAAAAATTGACTGACAAGGACCACGATTTTCCTGGCATGATTGACAATAATGAGTTTTAGGACGAAAATGCGCATTTTTCCCATGCCATTGAGGAAGAAACGAAAGAATAAAATAACCAAATTGTGGCTGAATGTTTGGAATTCTCGGCATGTCGTGCCTGGCACAGTAAAACTTAGAATTTTTTGTTTCCTTTTCCCGATTCCCGATTCCCCGCAATTTTCCACCTCCGATAAGAGCTTCAACCTGTGGACCGAGCTATGTTCCCAATGAGATAAGATAGCAGCACAATCAAAGATATTATGTTTGCCCGCCTCTATAAATCGCATGTCGCATTCGCATATAAACCTCGCGCGCACCTAATTTTTCCTTTCGGCACCGAAGCCGATAAAAGAAGCCATCGACTTACCCCGCCATCTCTCAAGATCTCACCTCCAACAATCGCAACCCTGACAATGACATCCAAGCCAACAATCCTCTACGTCGGCCGCCCGATCCGCTACGCAACTTCCCAGTGGGAAAAAATCCAACAAAACTTCAACATCATCCCCTACACCTCACAGTCGAAATCCGAATTCATCAGCGCATTATCACCAGGCGGAGCATATTCCAGCATCAATGGCATCCTCCGTCCCTCGATCTCTGAACCGAAACTCGATATTCCACTCCTAGACAAAGGGATCGTGTCTCACATACCCTCGACATGCAAGATCATCTCCTCTGTAAACCACGGGTATGATGGCATGGATACCGAAGAGTTAGAGAAACGAGGAATTTGGTACTGTAACGGCGCTGGTGCAGCGAATGACTCGACGGCGGATATTGCGCTGTTTCTGATAATAGCTGCATTCCGCTACACGACATTTACTGAGAACAAGCTACGGGAGATGCGCGGGGCGAAATACTTCCGCGTCGAGAGCGAGGTGGTCCCGTACTCCAACACGGCGCGGAATCGCATTCTTGGCGTGGTTGGGATGGGGAAGATTGGGGTGGAGATTTCATTACGGGCTAAGGCTTTGGGGATGAAGATTCACTACTATTCGCGCACGAGAAGGGGACGGGATCTTGAGGATGGGGTTTTGGGTGGTGCGGTCTATCATGATAGTCTGAAGAGTATGTTGGCGGTGGCGGATTGTGTGGTATTGGCGTGTCCGCATACGGCGGAAACGCATCATCTACTTAATCGGGAGACTTTTGGGATGATGAAGAAGGGGGTAAGGATTGTGAATATTGGACGGGGAAAGTGTGTGGATGAGGATGCGTTGGCGGATGCGATTGAGGATGGGACGGTGGCGGGGGCGGGGTTGGATGTCTATCACGATGAGTGAGTTCGTTCCTGGCGGTTTTCTTTTGTTGAAATCGAGGATTGCTGATGGAACCCGATTAGACCAGTGGTTAATCCAAGACTGCTGGAAAATATGAGGATCACTTTGCTCCCGCATATGGGCGGTGCCTGTGTTGATACTCACGAGGTAAGATTGTTACCCTCGCAGCTCCGACCTGAGATTTATCGTCTTCATAACAGCTCACATGGTCATGAAATGCAGAATTTCGAACGAATTGCCATGGATAATATCGAGGCTTACTTCCTGGGGGACGGGAAACCTATCACGCCAGTTAACAACGTCACAGCATGATCTAGAAGGATGGTATAATAAACGTCGGGACCCATCGTAAACGTAGCAAGCTATCAGTTCTGGGTATAAATGCCACTTACGGTCATATCGTGCATCCTCTCGAACCCACCATTCGCAATATGAAATATTCGCCGCAGGGTCAGCTGCTCGGGCCGTTCGCCGGTCGTTTTTGTGGCGGGATTCTAGCCCTTAATGCACCCTATATCGAAATGCATGCACGGAAGCGGATATTTATGCCCAGTTAGGGCCTGGTCTGTGTCTTGAATCCAGTTTTTTTTGTGCTGATGTGACAGCGCGAACAAAATATCGGAACTATGAGTAATAGAAAAGGTTTTGGATACAACCGTGGTTAGCATCGGATATTTCGACGGTGGGAAAAGCACGTCAAAATAAAGTTCTAGGTCGAAAATGGTTCAATATCAACTTTGAAGTTTCTGCCGAATTTCTTTTCCTTTCCTCATCCCTCTCGTTCCCTATATAGAGACCTGCGTATGATTCTTACCCTTGCTCATCGATATTGCCGCTAATACTTCTCTTGTCCACGCACCCGACATTCAGCAGATTGTGGTTCTGGGCAAAAATTCGCAATGCACACGAACCTCTTGGTGTGCAAAATTATTGCGAGTTAATCAATCCACTGGATGCAGGCAGTGCCATCTATACTACCTAGGTATGGTTCTTTCTTCTTTTCATCCGCTCTTACCTTCTCTTTTTTGGGCTGTAGTCACAACTTCCCTGCTAATTCGCCTTGACAGGCCCTATATATTTGCTTCGCTCCGCTCCGCAAACAACTTGAACCCTCCATTGCACAGCCCTAATATATCTGTGAAATTCCAACTAGACCAAAAAGGATCAATCCTTCGAGACTGTATCTTACCTCTGGGTTACAGATATCTTTTCGTCCGTGTACGAGTAGATATATGCGCGCACGTTGGGTTTTCCGCTGAATTTGATACCGTTATCAACCCCATTTCATCTGACAATCTAGCTCACCAAACAACAAATATTTTCATCCATGATCACAGCTGACAATGCCCAAGCCCATCAGGGCCAGGGCATCCCCTTGCATCCCGAGTCCCGGGTTCTAATAATCATGACTGGCGGCACAATATGCATGCGACGGTCTGACTCTGGTTTCATCCCCGCCCGAGGCTTCCAAAAAGCTGCTCTGGAACCTGCTCCGACTTTCAACGACAGATCCAACCCCGAACCTGTCGACGTCATAGTAAACGACTCTGGTGAGCGGCGGTCCCATGCCAGTCTACGGACTCCCCCAAGTGCCTATGGCACCAGCGTGCGATACACGGTATTTGAATTCGAAGAACTGCTTGACAGCAGCTCGATTGATGCAAAAGGATGGGCAGAAATCGCTCGCACGATTTACTGGAACTACACTCTTTTCGACGGTTTCGTGGTTCTCCATGGCACAGACAGTCTGGCGTACACATGCTCCGCACTGAGCTTCATGCTTCGTAATTTGGGCAAGCCCGTGATATTGACTGGATCTCAGGCCCCGATGCTGGAGTTGCAGAATGATGCCACAGACAACCTACTCGGTTCATTGGTGATAGCAGGCCACTTCATGGTTCCGGAGGTGTGTTTGTATTTCAACTCTAAGCTTCTCCGGGGTAATCGGGCAACGAAGATATCCGCCAGTGCGTTCGCGGCCTTTGATTCTCCGAATGCACCACCGCTGGCGATCACGACGGCGATGAGGACGAATGTTGCGTGGGACCTAGTATATAAACCGACACATATCGAGCATTTCAGGATCCAGACGAATCTGGATACAACGCATGTGGCGTGTTTGAGGATTTTCCCAGGAATCAAACCGGAGATGGTCGATGTAGTGTTGAGAGTGGATGGATTAAAGGGGTTGATTTTGGAGACGTTCGGAGCAGGGAATGCGCCGGGTGGTCAGGATAATGCAATGACAAATGTATTGGCTGCTGCGATACAGCGTGGAATTGTGATTGTGAACGTTACTCAATGTATGCTCCTATCCCATTCTAACCTTACCATTATTTTTATTCGATGATCTCGGTAGGAATGCATAGCTAACATCTACAAATCAGGCCTGTCCGGCAGCGTCAGCCCCGTCTACGCCCCAGGAATGACTCTATACCGAGCTGGAGTTGTTGCCGGCCAGGACATGACTACAGAAGCGGCGTTGACGAAGCTCTCCTACCTCCTCGCACTTCCAAACGCCACACCCGAATCAGTAGCACGAGACATGTCTATTTCTCTCCGAGGGGAATTAACTGAACATTCGCAGCCTGTCTTCCGCCACCCTGACGGCGTCCTCCCGGAACGAGTTAAGAATTTGACGGCATTAGGCTACGCTGTTTCCCACGGAAATTTAGAAAAGGTTAAAGATATCCTGCGCGGTGAGCAGGACTGGATTCTGAATGACGCTGACTATTCAGGAAACACGCCGCTGGTAATTATGAATTTTTTTACCGTTATTTCGTTAATATTTTCCTTCCTTCTCTCCCCCTTTTCATCCAGACGAAAGGAGAATCAAAGGCTCGAAGGAAAAAGAAATTCAAAACTCAATGGAAACCCTCCCCCCCATAACCCCCCCTGAAAAAAGACAACACATCAACACGACATTTGAACACAACCTAACCTCCTCTGCTCTATTCCCCCCCTTCAAAAAATCTAGCACCTCGCCGCAACCTCACCAAACATCTCCATCCTCCGACACTTCCTCCTACACGGCGGATCTGTCCATTTGCGAAACCGCGCGGGAAGAACCGCGCTCTTCCTCGCAGCTAATGCGGGATTGTCGGAACACGTTGCGCTACTACGACAGTCCGGCGCCCATTTGCATGCGGATGAGCTCGCGGTGGCCGAGTTCAATGCCAAACGACGGCCGGTGATATGGACTGCGGCGGGAGTGAATGTGGAAAACCTTGGTTTGAATTCAGACACCGGCGTGGAGAAGACGAATGGATCAGCCTGAGGAAGTGGTAGAAGGAAGATACCGTGATATTTATGACTGAAAAGGATTAAAACCCTTTGATACTCTTGTCAATACAGTGGGACAGGTTAGCTTCTGTTTTCAGCCAACACATTTGATAGCCACTGTTTTTGGATAATAGTATGATTCCCCCAGTGCTTCAGGCCCTCCGCCAAATTAACTATATCCTTCCATGGATTATTGCATGCTAGAAAAAAAAAAGCTTGAGCGGTCAATTATTTAGATATGGATAGAACTTTTATGGCCCAAATTCCACTCATGAAACTTGAAACGACGGGCTTTGGGATCTGCTTGGACCAAGGCCCTTTGGACGCCAAGTGGCTCGGGACAGTCCCTCGTTAGCCAGTTAACTAACTTAACTCGGTTATTAAATAACTCGCTCCAGTTCTCGCTTGCTGTCGTTCTCCTCCTCTTTCAACCCGCCTCAATCGCCAGATCTTTCGCAACTATAATTATATAACCATCATCGGCATGTCTCGCAGGCGGATTGCACGAGTTCGGGGAGGGCGAAGTCTTGCCAGCCGCATCAATCGTTGGGGGCCATTAAACGAGACATGATACGACCCTTTCATACCCCTGCATCATGGCCCGGACGAAAAAGTCCGTCTCCACGCAGCTTGAACACCAGCCCCAACACAAGGCTGAAGCCAAGGCAAGGCGGAGAGCTGTGACCAGCGCTGTCGAACCAAGCAAGCCTCCATATTTATGGCCTCGATCTATCCTGCATCGTCTGGAATGATATGAATTTCTGCTATCCTCAGTCATGGCAGCCACGGAAGATAACAGACACATTCCATTAGCGAATCTGCTTTCTCGGAATCCGGAATATGTCCATAGCCTTGACCCCAGTCATGAATCCCACTCCAGTGACAACGGGGAGCAGCCTCTTGACAGCACGACGGATTCAAGCACAACCCCAACATCAAAATACAATCCGAAAGCGACACCGCCGTCGTCGACACTACATCGCTCTTTCTACGCACTGTCCCTTGTTGTGCTCTATTCAGCTCTCGCGCTGGCCAGTTGGATTGTCATTGTTCTTCTTGTTTTTCGGCCTATTTCAGCTAAATCGTACGGGCCATGGAAAGGCGGCAAATATCCTTCGACTACATTCCCCCCCAACTATGCGGCCAGTGAGAGTTGGTTCCGCGCTGCTCGAGTTTTGCAGTCGATTGTCAATGTTATGACTATACCGGTGGCTTCTGCGGCCTGTGCAAGTGCCGCTGTCGTTTTCGCTCAGGTAGGGAAAGACTCGCACGATATGAGCCTCAGACAGCTCATGGCACTGGCTGACCGGAGCTGGACCAACCCAACTATGCTTTCTCGCCTTAGTACTGCAAGCGGGTGGAAGCATTATGGGTCTTGGTTTCTTGCCCTTGCAATCCTGATAAATCTGCTGGGAGCTGTGGTCGGCCCTCTTCAACAAGTGTTTCTCAATTCCGAGGTAATCAAAGTACCAAATAATTTGGAAGCACTTCCAAATATTTTCGATCTTGCCGATCCATTTATTCACGCGCGAAATTATCTAAACAATACGGTTGAGATAGCAACTCGAAATGCTCTACGAATAGCAAGCGTTTCCCAGCCTCAGTCACAGTTGTGGCTAGGCGAGGGGGATATACCTTGCCAGCGATCGAATGATCCGGGTGTCGACCCGGATTGCGCAGGGAACTTCATCACTTTTGGCAATTTATCTGCTCTTCCGGATCCTTTCCTTGCCCAAGTGCCACGTGGATTCAGTACTGGCCTTTTCCGGCAGTTTGTTCCTCGTATCAACTCCACAGCTCGAGTCTCCGAAGCTTCGTTTCCTCAAAATTGCGGAGATAAACCGGGATCTTTGCTTCTCCATCACGAGAACAACTCCACTCAATCGGACAACTACTATCCATGGCCCGTCACCGTCTGTATGCCCGCGGACGTCAGCCTGACTCCATGGAAATTGACTCGTGACCGGCAAGATTTCTCCGAGGAGTTGTATTTCGAGATAAAGGCTCAGAAACGGGAGAGTAAAGTGGACACTTTTGCGTTTAAAGTGGTTCTCGATACCACTACTGGGTACTTTGAACTCCCCAATTACATGAATAATGAAACTGCTGGACCCTTGCTGGAGCATGGTCCACAACGTGACGAAATAAATGGCTACCGGGAGCAAGGTCTGTTCGCACCAGATGGGTATGTATTTCCCTAACTCTCCATTTTCCCCCATTTTTCAATCTACTTCCTCTTATAGTCTCGCCGCTTGTCACGCCCGAGCAAAACAAAACTGACGTAAATAAAGTTTCCAGAACTGGTCAGTTGGGTGGACGGAATCTGTTACCTCTACCAAGGGCCCTCTTCAAAATATAGCATTGGCTCTGTTCGGGCCAGACTCATTTCTCGAAACATGGGGCCTTCTACTCGATAGGTTGTGGACTGACAATCCGCTAAATGCGACTGGACTGTCTCGGGTGTGTATAGATTTCTTCCCGGCAGGTGAGCTGGTCGAGAGCAAATATGGTAGCACGGATGTCGGGCCTTGTGCTCTTTGGCGGGGCGGGACTTTTCACAATACTTCTAGCGAAGTTATTTACAGCGGCATTATTGATACTTTTACACATTTCATGGAGTCCGAGACTTTGGACAATTCGTTTAGCGCGGCCGCCTTTCTTGCCAACCAGGCCTGGATGCAAGAGAGTGGTGGCAGAGCGTGGGGTTCCTTGAGGGTCTATCACGACGCTGGTACGGACATTCTAAAACCTCATATATCGCTGGCCGGGATCATTACCATCAGCATTTTCCTGGGAATATTCCTAAGCGCATTGCTTGCCCTTGCTACATATGGTGCTTTCAGCCCGCGATGGACTGAACAGTTGGATTCCTTTGCCATGTTGAGGATTGGTGGGACGGTATCTACAAAAGTTCCTCTGCTCCTAGGAGACAAAGATAATGTCAAGGTTCTGGATGAGATCCCTGGCGCCATGGGTGAAGCCCCGTCCGAGGACCCAGAGAGGCGAGGAATTGGGCTAGGCGGACCGGGCGAACTTGTGTCTGGGCGGCGGTATCTATCTTATTCGCATGAACCCGGCTATCGTGCTTCCCTCCCGAGGAACCCCGCAAGCGAGGGTAGAGAGGCCACGACAACAACAGAAAGGGAAAGTGATGGCCTGATTGCTTCTAGGGCAAGAGAGGATAGTTTAGGAGTTTAAAGGGGATATTTTATTAAATCATTAGCTGTCTATACTGGTATATCTGGGGAACTGGTCTACTCAATCTATATGGCCTGATAGATTGCTGTATATATCTATTTGGATACTCTATTAACTAAGTCTACTCCATTTCCCTACAATGTCTCTCCGCTGCAGTACTATACTTTCGGCCTTTTACCTTGAAAATGCCCAATGCATCTAATGCTCTTGATGTGAATTTATTAATCGCAATTTGTATGGGGCAGTGAAGTTCTTTTTTATCCTTCCTGCCTTCATCATACCCATCCAAAACTATGTCCTTCCCTTCTTAGCCAATGCAGCTACTGTACTTATATTTCTAGTTAGAATTATATCGCCTTCAAGGTCTCTGTAGTACTATTATTTTTGTATCTAATCAACCGCATTCTCTTCTGCTATGGTCATTATATGTAACAGTCTCACTCCCATCCATCAGTGTACATCCATCTTAATATTCAATCGTCTGATCCCACGATTCCAAAATCCAGCTTTCTATGGGAGCCGCAATACTCTCATAATAACTCCCCAACTGCTCACCAGTCCATCGATGCGTTGTAACCGCAACCTGAGCCTTCGGAATCCCCTGATCAACACCGTCGTGAGCCATTGGAATCTCCTGCAACCGAAACCCATTAACCTTTAAAAACATGTCAGCTGCTAGGAGAGCCGTTCGTTTGTTGCCATCCATAAACGCATGATTCTGCATAATCTTCTCGGACAGGTTGGCTGCTAGCTGGAAGATATTCTCCTGCCGTGCATAGTGTTTGACGTTCATTGGGGATGTGACTGCTGATTGTAACATTGTTGGTTGGGTCGGTCTCGTGTTGGCAAGCGATATCTTATGAATGTGGATGACTTGTTCGGCGGTGAGGAATCGGAATTTTTTGATTGCTAGAGATGCAGCCATTTCTGAACGAGCGAGGCGTTGCACGAGGAAGATAGATATTTAAGTTGAGGGGAAGACGTCTCTGGTATCAGGGCAGCTGCTTTAGAAGTATGATTTGGCGCCGCCTGTGGGTTATCGCATTGGAAGTCTGGAATGCACAGTAAGGACCAGACTGATAATGAATTATGACATGATCTTACCAAGCCAAGCAATTGGGATGAAAGTTATTAAAGGGTAGAAAGGAATAGAAGTAAGTGTATTCCTTTTCCTTGTTTTTTCGGTGTCTTCTAATGTGGCCGCAACTGATGGTTAAGTTGTCAGTGGAAGGTGCAGCAGTAAGTGCATGTTGTAAAAGTTAGATCGAAACACTTTGATTATTTGCAGAGTGTAGTGAAGCAATTAAATGGAGCATTCCAATCCAAAATTAGAATAGAAGGAAGACTTACTAGCCGAAAACTTGTGATTTAATGTGTGCCTAACTTACAACCCCATGACTTCAATAAATAGTACGTACAGTAACCGCATCGGCTAAGAAGGGAGCATATATATTCACCTGGGTATGATGAAGGCACTTGTATGAAAGTAAGAAAGAACTTCACTGCCTCTTATAAATTACTTAATGATAAATTTGCACACTAAGAAGCTCATGTGAATTGCGTATTTTTTTTAAAGTGAAGGGACGAAAGAATAACACTACAGCTGAGAGGAGATGGCTACAGCAGGAGACAATGTGGGTTTAATTGCATACGGAAGTAATAATAATACAGGAGGCTTTGAAACATATATATTTCCAACTGGTACTATACAAATAGCAAGAAACAAGAATAACGCTGTAATCTCAACAAGCATTTCCGCCATAATCCTACATGTCCTTAAGTTGATCAAGAGACCCCTTCAACTCGCGGAGAGAGTCTCGAAGATGATTTGTAAATTCGGCTAACTGGAGTAAGCAAGCAGAAAAGAGCCTCATGTGCGAATGAATGAGTCTTACCATCAAACGTACCATCCAGTGTGATGGAGTGAGTAGCTCCAAAGGTATGGAGTGTAGCAGGGCTGGTGTCAGCATCGGACTGGCGTGGAAGTGCCTGGGGGATTACAAGTCGAGGGTATGGTGATGACTCTGGAAAGGTGATGTTACTACTATTCAGGAAACGCAGAATGGCAGAACATCACCTCATTGCTAGTATGTACTTACCATGCGCAAAATATTGAGAATCATGATAGAAAGTCAGAGGGCACTGGTCTGAGGCTTCTGCCAACAAACTGTCAGATATAGATCTGTTATTTGATAGTATTCCTGCCCGGAAGGCAAAGCCAATCTCTTTTGGAAGCAGCGAGAAAGCTTCATTGGGATCTCCTAAATCGACGGCGACCTCCTGTGTTACTGGTGACCCTCGATGGTCAAGGGTGATAAATTCTGCCTGTTTGGTATATAGAGAGCGATAGATGCGAGTGGGCCTAATTGGGAAGATGGATAGTCGTTTCGGGAGAGAAGTAGGGAACCGCATGATGTCGAGACCGCCGTGACGTTGGTAGAGAGATGAAGAATACTCGTAGTATGTCAAGCTCTGGATGCGGCTCCACTTCCCGGAGTGGATGTGGATACTCGGAGCGGGGGGAGCTGGAATAACCGTTTATCCGATAGTTTAATCTAACCTCCCGCTTCAATACCGTCTTAGGCTATTTGATAAACGCAATAACAGTTCTACAGATCGGCTACCGAGCGCAGTCAAACATGATCAAGCGGCAGTGGCGGCGGATTCGACGCGGCATGGTCTAGCGGAGCCATGCAGGCCTCTTGGTATGGGGAAGATGGTACAGGTTTGAAATCATCAAGACAATCCCAAATCCTCGATTCATTTCAGCAATTGGCACTAAGCGGACATAGCTACAAGTTTTCTATGTGAATCCATCGGGATCGCCATCAACTCCCGAACCATAACTGTGTAGCCTCGAAGCTTACTCGTATCCGTCGTGCGAAGCACATGCAGCTGTTGAGCATACATTTGTCTATCGCGCTCAGTATGCGGTAGATCAGTCGAGTTTCGGCCCATACTGTGCATGGTTGTGGGATTAACGGCGTTTCCAACCCTCGCAAATGGTAGAACAAACTCTGGAAATACTCAGATGTTAACCAGCTGCTCAGAAAAAAGCAATAAAAGAGAACATAATACACATACGGTATTGGCACATGCTATTTATGGTTTCGGGGCTGATTTTCCATGCACGACCCTCCCCATCAATCTGATGTGGGACACCAGTCTGGTCTCCAGTTAGTTATGAGCGTAGCTGGTGCACTTCGATCTTGATCTTCATACCTGCTGGTTGTCTTGCGCCTGGTCACGGTAAAATTCCGTGGTACCACCGAAAAATCCAGTTTCGAGCCATCTTCCCGCTTCAAAGTCACCATAACCCGGCACGGTCACACCAGAAGGCGTGTCGAGACGTCCATGGCTGAAGTATGTCACCAGCAGATGCCCACCAGCCTCATGAACGAGAGTTGTGGCAAATAAGAATTGGAAGTCGCGGAACCGTTGTTGTTTGCCGGTGGCTTCTGCGTCAAGCATATCGGAAACCCGCTAGTCATGATCAGACCCAGGTCATCAGCCAGTTTCAGTTGGGATAGATACTTACCGATCCATTAAGATATATCATCGTTGCTGCTCTTGGGTCAAACTGTTGAAAGTTCCCATCCCATGGTTTCCGCGGGGTTGCACCGAGGACATCAAGGTTGGTTAAAGTGTAGTTAATTACGATAGGAGGAAAACGCGATCGAAGCTTCTGAAGGTATAAGGTAATTAACGGTTCTAGTGCAGCTCGATTTCCACTCCACTGCGGGCCACCTGCTGATTGTGGACGTGAAGCATCAATCGTTGCAGCCAGCTCAACAAGCCAATGCCTACCCTGTGGGGACTCAAGCATAGCAAGGGCTATATTGGCAGCAGAGGCAACAAAAGTATATTCATTTGTGTTGGGAGCATTGTCCGCCAGAGTTCCACTCTGCGGTAAGGTCAGGACGACGAAATTCCCAACGGAGGTCGGCATCGTGGAAAATATTATTAACAAACAGAAGACTTGAGAAAGTGATTAGCAAAAAATATGTATTGTTTGAAACTGACAGGACGATTGCAAGAAACGGGGGCGGAAGCCCGAGGAATCAGATGCAGGACACCCCAACCTCACCTGCAATGAATCGATATAGCAGAGACATACCTAGCAATATGGGTATGGAAAAGTGGCTAGAATATCATGGACTTAGGAGAGGGGCGTGCAGGGCAGAGGACCAGAGAGCATGAGAACACACCAGACAGGGTTTGAAAAATGAGAAAGTGAAAATGGAATTGACATTCTGGCAGCAGGCGCTCAGCTTTTATAAGGGAAAAGCAGAAAGAAAAGAAAAGGATAGCCGCCAGCCTGAGTTGATGAGACGCCCAACCAGCGCCTTCACCATTCAGGTGGGAACATTGCAGGTAATTCGGCATCATCAAAGTCGGTTACATGTCACATTTCATCCCTGAACTGGACGAAGCGACTCGCTGGCAATGCTTGCCATTGTCTGGTCTTTATTTTCGCCCCTGGCGAGACAACGAGCAGCGTCCTAGCCGTGGCAGTGATTGGGCATCAGCCGGCTATCCCATCGTCCATCCCTTTGCCAAAATTAGTTCGGTATTGAAGGAAGCTCTTCTATTTGCCGAGGGGGGTCTCGAGTCGATGAAGGGGGAGTAAAGTACAGCTTTTAGACCTATTCACGGGCTAGAAAAAAGGATGCTAATTTTGACAAAAAAAAAATGGATGAGGGGATACCACACTGCTATGAAAGGTTCAAATTCTTGTTGTCCATTCATCGGATGTTAGAGGCAAACTTCCTACTGAGTAGTAGTTAACTACCACCTAACTAATGCATTCAAGTTTTCATGCTTTTTATCATTAAAACATCTGGAGGTATTTGGCTTCCATAATAGCCCATGAGGATGTTAGTCCTCCAAAACCCATGTGCTTAGGTAGTGGTTGCCGTGTTTCTTTGTGTAGTTACAAAGTAGTTAAGTTGGTTTTGTGCCCAACTGTCCATTCAGCCAATAAACGCCACGAGTAACTATTTAGGCCAGGGTTAGTTACGTTTCATCCTCAACCCTTTCTCCCCTCCAGCAGGGCGCTTAAATCTAACATCAGCGCGAATTTGTTTCTCCTGTCGACTGAACCCAACTTCTCAAATAATTCATCCCCTCAAAAAAGAATCAACGATACCACTATGCCGGCCGAGAGTGACTTGAAGCTTCCAGTTTCGATCCTACAGGGTCACCATCTTGTTGCGTTCAAAACCAGTCTCACTGGCATTCTGGCCACCAATCGGGCTGAGGACACTTATGCCCAAATAATCGATGGCATGCCGACTGCAGATGTCTGGGATGAGTATGCAAACCGTCGTCATGAATGGATTGAAAATCACAAGCAACTGTGCCCAACAACATGGGAGACGACAAAAGCTTTCCAAGCTAACTTCAATCATGATGAGCTTCACCTTAATGCGTCTGTATGTTAGTTACGTATTTCCTTCGTTTCCTTCCTCCCCTTCCTTGCCGGAGGTGGCAGAATGCTAACGCCTAACTTAAGGCTATGCAAGCATACCAAAATACACCAGTTGGATCACGGCCATTCCTCATGCGTTTGATTGAACTAACTGCCATCGCATGTCATGAGATTGCAGTTTTTCTCTTTCAAAATGTAGACGGTGGACACCATAAAGGGTGCGAAACCTGGAAACCAAAGCCTATCTTAATTTGGCCGTACGGGGCTTCGGAGCCCGTGGCGCAACCGGTACCCGAACCCCCGCCCACGGTATTCTTTCATCGGTCATATCAAGACCATGATCAATATCCCAACGGAGTGGCCGACATGGTTGGATATTGGGCTGAATCCCGACTCTTTGGTGGAGTAGTTTTATTCGACCGGGGTCCGGAAGAAGTGGATGTACGTATATTTTATGTTGTTTATATCAAGCTCATAACTCCTCACAATGTATGGATATTTATATACTTTACAGACTCGTGATGTTTTTATCCATCCATATGAGCCTCACCGGCTCATCTTTCAGCTTTCAGACGCCCAGATCCAGCAGTTTGCCGACTTTGCCCTCCCATTGTCCTTGTCCCCATCGCAAAGACCTGTTTCCCCGTTTCCCTTTAAGGCGGAGAGGCAAACCCGACGTGTTGATCCTTGGGACGCCATGACTACCCTGCATATATTCCGTAATCGCTACGAGCGGAAGCTGCCGGCGCGTCGAGTCTATAACTGCGTGCTTCACCCTGAAGATTATCCTGAGATAGAGGATCAGATGAAGACAATCCGGGAGCGTTTCATTTAGTGCACTGAATAGTAGATCGTCCAGGTACGGAATCTGTTTTGGGGGGATAAAGCATTACCCACTGTTATCCTTCTTAAATTCTAGGTACGAAATAGATAGGCCATGACTGTGGCTTGGGACTTGTTAAAGTCCGATATCAGTAAGACGTTTGGAGGCGTTCTTGGTGTTCCTTATAATCCATGTTATGTGCCTTGCATCCTGCATCTTTTGCCCTTTACGAATTGTACTTGAGTCCTGATTACATAGATCTATACCAGCTCCGCTCTGGGGACCTGGGTGCGTTAATGATGATCTATCACATTGTCAGTATTAATTGCAACCACTTTTCATCAAGGCTAATCTTGTTGACAGCCCTATACCGAGCACTACTAAGCCCCTGAGGCGCAGGATAATTCTAGTCGGGACCAGAATATCCAGTTCCCAGGTAACTATTCTGTTCAATGATCATTATTAACCAATCAATCCGAGAAGCAGAGGGGGATTAAAACGGCAATCTTGCTAAAAGAAAACCAAAAAGCGCCTTCATACGGAGTATTGAAATAATAGGAGAGAAGTTCTACATCCTCCGCAAAAGATATTTTAGACGGTCCAGGACCTTAAAGAAATTCTATAAAATAGGGGGGGGGGAATATTAGCATCTGTAGAAGCTACGCGAATATCTCCACTCGATCTCTCAATGTGCAGGTCTGGTGGAAGCCGGTAACCGAGACCGAAAAGCTAGCCAGTTCATTGAGATTAATGAAATGCTTAGACCGTCCTACACCACACACTTATCGTCCAAGACCCATGCAAAAAGGTTTCGTTCCCCCTTTTATTCCTCACTTGATATGTTCGTGTCTAGAAGGCTTCGTAGTTCCTGCGACAGTAAATTAGAATAAGGCTAATATACGATATTTCTGCAGGTGCGTCTTACCTGCATCTTTTCGCTTAGAGAATCACCGTCCCTATCTATAGTGAACTTGGCTATCATTTTCTTTTTCCGTTGTAACTCAAAGATATTCTGAAGAGAAACAGGAGTCAATAATCTTACAAACCAGCAACTTCTCTAAATTCAAGAATGAAAAACCGTGATGAACGGGGTTTATACTGACCTTCTCGATGGTGTTCTCTACAACATATCGGTATACCGTAACATCTCGAGTCTGTCCGAGTCTTACAGCTCGGCCGATCGCCTGATCTTCTACGAATGGGTTGTATTGCGGTTCAACAATATGGATGCGACTGGCAGCAGTGAGGGTTAACCTGGTGCATTACATGTCAGTTATCATTGGCCGCTGGGCGACAACTGTATAGTAAGGTTTTTCGTACCCAACAGCCCCTGTTCCGTAAGTCATCAATAAAACTGGGATATAAGGCGACTCCCTAAATAGCTTTAACCGAGCCAGCCTCTCGGAGGTATTGACTTGCCCATCAATCTTGACAAAAGACATCCCTTGCTCGACTAGGAGATTCGAAAGATGGTCTAGGGTAGTTGTCCAGCAAGAAAAGACGATACTAGAGTATTTCCAAGTTAGTACCTGCGGTTGTAGATGTTGTATATGTGCTGACCTCTTGCTGTTATGATAATCATCCTTTAGATGTTCCACAACGCTCGATAACTTGGTGGAAAACCCATCTCCAGGCACGGAGGAGAGCCCCAATGGAGACAATGAAACTGGTGATAAGCTGGGAGAATGAGCATGAATCGGGGTCGGACTTAGATAATCGTGTCCCAAGTCGGATACTTCCCGGGGCGTTTGAGTCTTGCAAAGTGGCCTAGAGCAGCTGGAACAGAACTGATTGCCGCTCATCAGGTTCAAGGACTCCTCTTGCTGGCATACATCACAAGTGAGATCAAATGTTGAGGGAGATCCCAAAGGCGACGATGCCCTGGAAGATGTCAGTCCCGATAGTCTTTGAAATGTGCCAAGGTTGCATAGCATCCGGAGGCGGATAAGTGCCGCAAAAAGCCTCGTATACTTTTGCACGCTCATTTTGGAACTCACTACTGCGTCCATCTCTCTTTTTGCGCTTTTCAAGATATGTTCATAATGGATTTTCTCATCACAAGCTAACGTGAGGCTAACCAGAGTAGTATGCACACTGACAGTTGATGCTCCGGTTTGGCTCGTCCGGCGTAAACAGAGTGACCGCAGCAAAATCCGAAGGTTCCTAGATGGATCGTCTTCTGCTGCAGAAAAAAATGGTTGAATGATATAGTTCGCGAAATTCTTCCGAGAAGGCGCGCCGGCGAAGGGCTCGATGTTCAAATAATGAACCAGCGCAGCTACATCCTCTAGTCGGTTTTGAATTGGGGTTCCAGTGAGACACCATCTTCTCTGTGCATCTAAGCTGTTGACCGCGCGAAACTGCTTCGTACTCTCGTTCCGTATCCAATGTGCTTCGCTCGTTGGTCAGTTGATAGTTCTAGAACGGAGGAAGCTTGGATATGAACTGCTAACCCTCATCTAAGACGACACGAAACCATCTTAGGCAATGCAAAATACCCTTTACTCGATGGTCTGCGGCTAACGTTGCATAGGTGGTGAGAACCACGTCCGTATGGCAATAGTCCATTGGATCGCTTGAACGGCTCTTGTCGTGGAATACTAATACTTTGACAGCCCCCTGTTCAATGTGCCTGAATTTCAAATCAGCAAGATTTACAGAGCAGGACATTGTGTAATTTTACCGTTCGATTTCTGCCAACCAGACGTCGATAAGCTCTAGAAACTGGTTAGAGTTGGGTTATAAAAGTATATGATAGATACTTACGGGCGGAGGGAACAACAACCAAAGTTGCTCTCGTGGCATGAGTAGAGGTGGGATTTTTAGTCTGCTGTTGCTGTGAATACAGAGCGAATTGGCGTGCTTCATTCAATGACAGTGATATAGCAGCCAGCATAGTAAAGGTCTTCCCAACCCCCATTTCGTCCGCAATGATTCCGCCCAACGACACACATGGACGATCAGATTGCACCGATCCTGAAATTTGGTGATAGTAACGTCTTTGATATGTTAGTCGGTATTATTGTCACCTGTCGTCATACCAAAAAGAACAGAAACTAACTGGATTCCTGCCTTATGATCCGGTAGCCACAGCCCCAAATTTTCTTGAAGGTCCTCCTTATGACGAATAAATTTAACACCCGCTTCTTGGTGGCTGAACAGAAGCTGCTTAGCTATCTAATCAGAATGGGAACATGGAGAAAGTAGACTGACCTAAGTAGTGAGGTTCGAAGGGACTCAGTGGATGGAAGATCAACCCCTCCGACGACGAAGTTCAATCCATCCAAGACACGGTCGACGTCCGATGCCATTGTCTGTTTCGTGAAATTCGCATTGTCACGAGGTTTGATAAATTGCTTAAGGTCAATACTTTCTCCCGGAAGTTTCAAAAAATGCGGGTTGTCGTATTCAACCCCAGTATCGATGCGATCTGGATGCTGGAGATGGCGCTTCATCCCCCTCAGTCGCAATCCAACTTCCCGAATATGCTTCATCCTTCCGTATATGTTGACAGAAATCTCAATAATATTCGACCGCCTTTTCGCACCAGTCTGCCTCTGAGTAACAGCTTGAAAACGCGGGGACCCGAGGTCCTCAAGGAACTGAAGTGTCATTGTGGTTGCAGTATCAAGTATAGCAAAGTTCAGTCCGACAGAACTTTCCAGGGCATACCACGTATCCATGGACACCACTGGAAACGTTTCAAATGCGGTCGAGGACTTTGCAGTTTGCTTGAATTGAGCCTCGTCGAGATTAAGACCCTTTTTAAATGCCACGCCAGCATCATAGAGCTGCAATTGAATTGGGTTAGGTCAACGTGGTTCCTATCTATGGAATAGTTCCGATGTTGGTATCCTTTGCTTACCGCACCAAAGCAGATTTCCTGGTCTCCCAGAATTGGCTCATCACTCGGTTGTGATTGTATTCCTTCCGGTAAAATAGAAATCTCTGCCTCCGCTACATCAAGCATGTCCTCATCCAGAGAGTTGCTGTCGTGCAGAGAGCACATATAAGACTGCTCTTGATCTTGGGTATGGCAAACCGCAGGGTTTCCGCTGCATGGTATCCTAATTCAGGCAGAGGATTAGTCCCAGCTCCCGATGTTGTAGGTTCTTGTCCAATGACTCTCACCCCGAAACGGCAGTCCTTTTTGTTTGGCGTCCATCGTCATGCTCAATATCATGGAGCCTCTTATGACCCGCCTGGCTATTCATGTTGGGTTCAGGATCCAAACCCATCTAACATGCGTATGAATCATGATCATGGCAAAATCGAAAAATGAGAAATTATCTTGTTGTAGGCTGTGCACATCCATCCCCAGGCAAGGCTATTCACGGCGGACAAGGCTGAAATCAGGGGGCCAAATCGGCTGTTGTCTGAGCCAGTCAAATATCTTCTGCCAGCTGGCTAAATAACCTTGGAACCAGCCTAACTTCACAAGGCTGACTGCAACATCCATCGCAACAAAAAGCCTATCATCCCATTCAATAAATGGGGGACATGTTCTGGGACACATCAAATTCCGCTTTCCTTCACTCTGCGCACCTCCACGCGCCCAGAACCAGGACATCGGCGTTATGAGCATCCCAAAGGGCATCAGCTTTCAACGGGCACTGGAGAGGTTCAAAAGCCAGCTTTCAGAGGAACAAAAGGCCGAGTTCACGCACACCAAGCTCGAAGATGTGCGTAAAGCTGCCTACGACATCCAGCTCAAGCATGGAGGCCCGAAAGAGATGAAAACCATGATACGGATCCAGGGATTCCTCGAAGCGATGGAGCAGTATGGAAAAGTCATCGAGGTGTTTCTGAATTCCGCCAAAATGGTGGGCTTTATCTGGGTGGGTGTTTCTGATTTCCTGGCATCTTGAGGATTTCGTGCTGACTTTTCGTGTTGAAGGGTCCGATAAAATTTGTCCTTTTGGTAAGTCTTAGAGACGCCACTTGGCTAACTAAATTAGTTATTAAATAACCAACTTATCCTTTAGATTGCGGGTACTTGGGCCGAATCGCTGGACACGCTCCTCGGCGCGTATGAGGACATCGCAGAACGACTCCCGTCCTTTCAAGAATATGAGACGCTTTTTGAAAAACACAACTCAACTCGAAACGCGTTGGAGTTATACTACTGCGATATTTTGGATTTCCACTTCCATGCGATTGGTTTACTTAGAAGACCAAGTAAGTAGTTATCATGGCCGTGAATCTACCTACCTACACATGCTAACATATCTACCAAAGAATGGAAGAAGCTCTTTCACTGCTCGTGGAAAACGTTCAATACCCAGTTTAGGCGTATTTTAGACAGTCTATCACGGCATAAAGAGCTCCTTGACAGCGAAAAGGGCACAGTGGCGATCCTTGAAATTCAGCATCTTCATCAAAATGAGAACCTTAGATTCGATAAAATGTCCAAGGAGGAGGCAAGAAAACGTCTTGAGACTGCGATGAACAAGATCAATGCCCCGAATAGCCAAGCAGATCAATATGCAGCATTGGAACAACGTGGAAAATCGGACTCAGGGAAATGGATCCTTGAAAATTCGGACTTTAAAGCATGGTCTGCTGTTAACGTCTCGATGCAACTGCTGTATATCAACGCAATTCCTGGTGCAGGTGCGGTCTCTTCTACCTGTCAGATTAACGGTTCTATTACTAAATTTTGCAAAACAGGCAAAACAATTCTGGCGTCATTTGTTATTGAGACACTTCTAGCCCAGAGCCAGATTCCTGTACTCTTTTTCTACTGCAAACATCAAGACCCAGATAAAAGGACTCACGCTGGCATTCTCCGGGGTCTTTTAGCTCAACTCCTTCCCAGGGATGAGGCCGTGGTGTCCTGGTTTGTTGAGGAATATGCGCGCTACGACCAAGGAAGACTAATCTTAGCAAAAGATCTAGAAGATGCAATGGAGGTCGCGTTGAACAGCCAGCAACAAGTATACATCATTCTAGACGGCCTTGATGAATGTAAGCCAAAAGAGGCTGCGAAGACCATCAAATGGCTCGTCTCATATCAGGAGGCTTCCCAAGGCGGAACCGGCAAAATCAGCCTGCTCTGCCTCGGTCAAAGAACGGACGAACTACAAACACTGTTGTCCTCAGCCACAAGTATCGTACTGGATACTGTCGGTGCCCATGGGAAGGATATTGAACGTTATGCCCAACTCATGCTAGACAGAGTTCGATCCAAGTTCAAAATCAACTCCGAGAAATCAGCAGAAATAATGACTCAAGTGCTAAGTTCTTCCAAGGGTCAGTTTGCCCGACTTCTTCGGTCCTTCTTTGTCCACCTCCTAGTTTTAACCACCGAGCAGGAATGTTCTTATATGCGAAACTGGTGATGGAAAATCTCCTTAGCCAATACACCCTACGCGACTTCATGGCAGAGATTCAGCCCGGGGTATTTCCCCAAGGCCTTGAGGCAGCGTAAGTGCCCTTTCTGATTAGGAAAGTTAGGGGCTGATCACGAATACTGAATCGAGTTTTAGCTATGAACGGATTGTTTTGGCAGTATTTAAAAGCCCGCCTGAAAGACAAAGACAAATAGCGTCAAAAATATTAGGGGCGGTGATATGTGCGGAAAGGCCACTACGATGGAGAGAAATCCAGGCAGCATTCTTCATTGACCCTGAACACAACTCCGCTTCGTACGAGGAGGATAGGCTCCGAGAAGGTTGCAAGTTTTTTTGCAGCTCTCTAGTAGATTTGAACATGATTCCGCATAAACCTAATACCGAAGCTCTTGTCGTGCTTGTCCATGATACCGCGAGAGAGTAAGTGGAGTCCCAGGTATTTCCCAAAAAAAGGAAAGGCTACTAATTGTTGATGGAAGGTACCTAACCCGGAGGGACCTAATGAACCTATCCCTTGAACATTCAAAGATGGCTATCTTTTGCACGCGTTATCTACTTTCCGAGCCTTTTAAAACCAGAACTGATTCTACCCAAATTGAACAATACTTCGACTCTGGTTATTACGCATTCCTGGATTACGCTGCGCAGAGCGTGTTTGGGCATCTATTCGCTGCTGCTGAGAGCCCTTCCGGTGCTAATGAGAGACACCGGGAAACATTGCTAGGATTGGCCAAATCCTTCCTTAATGATTATGGTATCGAATCCCAGCATGTGCGGTATTTCGTCGATAACGCCGATCCTAATGACCAACTTCATGATTTGACCGTAACTATTCGCTCTCTAAACGAGACGGAGCTCTCTAAGCTGTTCAACTTGGAATCGCGAGCGTTCCAGATCAGAAAGACGATCGAAACCTACATGACCCAGGACGACTTCCGACGAAAAGATGCCCTCCTTTTCGAAGCCATGTACGGGCCACTCTCGTACAAATGTCCCCGCAACTGGTGCCATTACTTTAACGAAGGTTTCAGCACAAGAGACGACCGCGAAAGTCATATCGAAAAACATGACAGACGTTTCCGGTGTTCGGATGTGAACTGCCTCTATCACGACCTCGGATTCCCTTCCTGTGCTGCACTAGAACAACACACCAAACAATCTCATCTCACAGACGGGAATGCAGGATTGTTATTCGAGCCCCCCCAAAAGTTTATATGGGCTGGTATGCAGGAGGCTGCAGCAAGGGGCAATGTCACCGCGTTGCGCCACTTTATCAAGACCACGTCGTACTCTACAACTAGAAAGGCAGAAAAAGACACTCGTCTTTTAATTCTTGCTGCATATAACGGTCATTTAGATGTATGCAAGCTGCTTGTTGATAGTGGCGCGGATGTAAATGCTAAGATCAAGAATCATCCAAATTCTACCTTAATGGGAAATTATCCCATGGCTGCAGCTGTACGGGGAAATAGGTTCGAAATTGTCCAATTCCTGCTAGACATTACGGACTCTATTCCTTCCTTCCCGTGTCTTTCCACAGCCGCAGTAGAAGGCCACTTCGAAATATTCAAGATATTTTTTGACTTCCTTAAAAGAGGGAATCAACTACGGGTAATAAATCGCCTAGCTGACGTGTTAATTTCTCGTGGAACGACGGAGAACCACGTCAGAATTGCCCGATTTTTGCTAGATCACGGTATCGACCCTGAGGAGCTCAGATTTCTTCCATGTGCGGCATCACATGGTCACCTGCAAATGTTCAAAATGTTGCTCAGTGACTTCAAAAAGCGTCATGGCCAACGTTGGAAAACTCATTCCCATGTTGAACGCACAATGGAAACTGCAACATCTTATAACCGGCACAAAATTATTCAATTGTTGCTTGATGAGGGAATTATCCCCAACCATGCTGAACTTCTTCCAAGTGCTATACTCCACGGTGATTTGGAAGCATTCATGACATTACTTGATGACTTCAAAAGGGATCGAGGGGAAGACTGGTCAGTGAGCAATCTAGTGCAGCATGCAATGCGAATTGCAGCAGAGTATGGGCGCGGCAGAATCATTCAAGCCTTGATTAATGATGGAGTTATCCCTGACTACCCCAGACTTCTTTCCGTTGCTGCAAAATTTAGTCCAGGAATGTTCAGGAAATTGCTTGATATTTTCAAAGGGGTTTACCAAGGGGAAGACTGGTCAGCTAGCAATCCAGTGCAGCAAGCAATGGAAATTGCAGTAGTACAACAACGCCCCGAAATTATTCAAAGCACACTTGATGGTGGAATTATCCCTGATCATCCCAAACTTCTTCCACTTGCCGCAGAGAATGGTCATTTGCAAACATTCATGACATTGTTAGATGATTTCAAAAAGGTGTATCAAGGGGAAGACTGGTCAGCTAGTGATCCAATACAGCGAGCAATGGAAATTGCAACAGATCATGGATCCTATGAAATCATTCAAACCTTGCTTGATGGTGGAATTATCCCTGATCATCCCAAACTTCTTCCCCTTGCTGTGGAGAAAGAGCATTTGCAAACATTCATCACATTGTTTGATAATTTCAAAGCAGGTTATCAAGGGGAAGATTGGTCAGCTAGCAACTCAATCCAGCGAGCAACAGACATTGCACTGGATCGTCGATCCTACAGAATTATTCAACACTTGTTAGGGCCTGGCGACATTGACCCTGGCCGGGACCTTATTCCCCTTGCCAGAGAGAGCAATTGTCCACGGGTACTGAAGGGGTTAATCGGATACTTCGCAGGTAAAAGAGGAGAAGCCTGGCTAAGGAACAACGCCATTCCATTCGCCATAGAGTTCGCGATTGATCATCGCCAGCACGAAGAACTTCAGTTCTTGCTGAATATTGATGGTATTGAGCCTAACCACCCAGTACTCCTTCCACCGGCGGCAGATATGTCACCATTGCCGGTATTCAAGGCGCTTCTTGACGATTTCAAGAGGCGCGAGGGGGCCAAATGGTCACTCAGTTACGCAATTAATCAGTCATTATTAGCCGCAATGATCATAGGTCGGAACGAAAGTATCCGGCTGATTGTTAATGATCCAACATATATAACACCACCTCCCTCCACTTTTGTACGTATGTTGTCCGCTGGAATGAGAGATCGTATCACTAACGGACTCAATAGCAACAAAAATTAGAGGACTATATCATACGCGAAAGACTACGGGACCGAAAAGAACATTCAACTGATCCCTCTCCTGAGTGAGGGAAGGCTTTCGCTGCTATCCAAGTTTCCGGGCATGTGATGAGAAAAGATAGGTAGTGAAAATGCAGGACAGCTCTACACTATGCTAGGTTGTCGTTGGCTCTTTATTGCTGTTTTCTACCTCCATTCCACCGATGTCTTCAACCTCTTGTACGCTTTCTCTTACTTTCCCCAGGGTTCAGATATTTCTTGGTTATTTACATATGTTTCCCCCCAAATTTTTGGTTCATCTAGGATGAATATCCTGATGGCTATGTATTTTAACGTTGAGGAAATATGTACCTTTTTCGGTGTCAGTCAATTGGATATCATCCATCTAGCGATATATATCTACAAAAGGATGCACTGTCAAATCAGGGCAAATAGCCCCTAACATCCCTATTCTGATAAAAGGGAACTCTGCAGCTTTATATAGATGGATCATATCCCTTCTACTTCCGGGCCGCTTCTATACAGTTGCAGATTAGGGCTGCTGAAACTTGAACATCTTGACCTCAGTAGCTAGCCGGCACCCAGCTTCCACCTACCTTCAGGGGCAAAAAACATTTACATAAACCTCTCGACTAATACCAAGCTTAGTCTAGTAGCTATCTACATTTTAATTATCCGTCGGACGGATTTGTAGCTGAAACACCTTCCGATTTTGTGGTATGTATCCTACCCTTTGACTCGAGGTGCATTGTCGCTAATTACTCCCCAGTCGCCCCTCCGGCACCAACACTAAAACTACCCCCTGAATTGAGCCCAACCCTCCCCCCAGCGAATAATGAACAGCATCTGCCGGTAAATTTTACACCTACTTGTCGAAGTACCTACCCAGATATTTCTATTCCCACCCTTCAACAGACAGATACAAATACTATCTCCAAAATGATATCATATGCACATTATGCCCACATTTCCATTTAGAAACAGCTTCATGACCCAACCTCCTACCTCCCTCCTTACTTAATCCAACTGCCCCCAAAACACCACTCTTTTCATTCTTTCGGTTCCTTAACTATGTCATCATATCCCGTGGGGGCATTTTGTACTCCCAATGACAATTTTCATTCCTTGTGGGTTCTATTTCTGACATGCTGTCTCCCTCCTTCTCAAGAACCACTTCCGATATCGGTTCTCCTTATATTCAGAGTGCATACCTACTTCTTTTGGTTTGTATCACTCTACCAACAATTGTTAGCACGAAGCCTTTGGCAAAACCTTGAATAAAACGTCACTCACAGCTTGCTGCTCATCAGGCTTCTCAGTTACATGTCTCGCACTCAGATGGGTACTGGCATCGTCCTCGTAGGAAATGCTTGCGTGAGTGTGACCGTCGTTGTCACTCGTATGGTATCCTTCCCTGACAGGGTTAGTCAAATAGCATGGATTGTTGCTGGAGATGGAGAGCTGACTCACTCGATGATTGCCTTTGCAATCTCTCGCCCGTGCTTCTTTTCAATTTGCTCCTTGTGCTTTTGGAACTCCTCGTCGACACGGTCCCCGACATCGTTTGAGAAATACGATACGTTGACAGTCTCGAGGCGGCGCCAGGCTCCGGCTGGTTTGCTCATGCGAAGGTATAGAGGAACGCCTGGTTTAAGGTTTCTTAAGAAACGAAGCTCACTAGTAGCCATGATGACTGGGGAGCGCGTCGAATATATGGTGGAGATGTTAACAAATGACTAACAAATCGGAAGATAGGTATGGGAGCAGCAATGACCGGTGAAGGAAGATGATATTCAGGATATCACTTTTTATATAAGAAAACAGTGGAGAGTAGAGAACTCTTTACCGCGAAAGATAGGCGTTTATATACCTCATGGCCTTGACCATCTGAGGAGGCTTGGTTTGTGCCATGAGGCAGATGCCTTGCCCGCTGCAAGAACGAAATGCCCCCCGGTTGCCTGCCCCCCTGGTTGGTCGTTCAAGGCGGCTTCGAGAAATAAAACTCGTGGTGTCCTATGGCTTTTAGAGATATGGCAACGGATCTCCATTCTAACCACTCATCGATAATGACTCCGCGACAATAATGGGAACCACCAACTGGATACTATGGAAATGGACTCGTAGCCGCCCATTAAGGGGTGGGGGCGGTTGCTACCTCGCTGAGTTGGCTCCTATCAGGATGAACGTGTATGCAGATGCGCTGGCGATTGATGAACCATCAGCTTAGCAAGGCAGGGGGAACTGGGCAACAATAGAGCAATTTCATCTTTGTGCCCAAGAATGCACCGTTCGCGGTGCATAGACCCTTGCATCCTCTTCGTGCCTCTCCATATTGTTAGTACTATGGACAGCCCCAGCCGCCCTCGTAGCCCTCGTAGCCACTATGAAGGATTTGGATACGGTGTAGTCTATCCGTGCCAACCCCTTCATCCTGGAATAGGAGATGACAGAACCCTGAAGACAACCGTCTTTGAGTCGCTTCGATACCAGGCGAAATGAACTAAACCCTTTATGGACTAGTTTGGATGTGCCAACCATCTCAAAGCCAACCTTGGAACCTTGGAGCGTTCTCTGGTCTTGACGGCAAACTCTCCCAGGAATCGCCAATACCATGTCGTCCTGTTCGCGAAACCTGTCGCGTGGGTTAAAAGTCATCGGAAAGCGCGGCCAAACATACGTATTGCTCGATCCTCTTGTCCAACGCAAGGGCAAACGCTGCCATGTGTGGAGTGCATCGACCGAGACCGATGTGACCGATCAATTTGTTATCAAACAGCCAGATGACAATGACGGTCCTGGATGGCCAAATTTTAAAAAGGAGCTGCGGATGCAGGAGTATTTCCGCAAGTCGAAACATATCCGAAGGATGCTCGATGTGATCCCGCCCTCATCAGACTCAGAACCCCCAATGATAGTACTGGAGCCTTTCGGCAAGTCACTATGGGATTCACGAATGACACGGCCTCTCTCTACTGGAGAGATTCGATCTGTGATGAGGGGGGTATTGTTCGGTCTGGGAACGATACACACCCAAGGTTATGTCTACACAGGTTCGTCGAGGGACAGCTTGAACCCATTTCGGGTGTCACTAACTCAATTGGGCCCAGACTTGAAAATGGAGAACATCCTCGTTGGCGGGTTTGACAATGAGAAGCCAGGATCTGGTGAGGGTTTAGTGACGAAAATAGCGGACCTGGGGATGAGTATGGTGTTTATGACTTCGTGTGGCTGGTCTGTCTACTAATTCAGAAGTTAGTTGAGAGGCCATCACGAGGAACCATTACCTCCATTGCATATCGTAGCCCTGAGGTGTATTTTGATAAACCCTGGACATCTGCCACTGATATCTGGTCCTGGGGTATGATTGTGAGTTGGAATTCGACCCCTCTTCCTGATCTCTCACTAAAATTTCACTGATGAAACTTTATTCCCCTCCATACTACTTATTCGTGAGATTTATGCTAATCCTCTTGATGCGAGCTCTTCAGTATTGCCACTTACTCCAGGCCCAAGTCGACTTCGACAAGCCGGGAATGTATGACTCCATAACTAAAGGTACCTTAACCGACAAGGCCAATGCGGTTCGAGCAGAAATAGCCAGGGACTTTGAACTACATTCTCTCAACTATTATACTTCTGACCCCGCAAGCCGGCCGCTGCTACCACCAAATGGTGAACCAAAGGATGAACGAGACCACTGGGCCGCAAAACTATACTCTAAAGGTATCTCCGAAAAGGATATTGAGCTTGTGTTTGAAGCACTCCGGCCACTCCCAGAGGAACGACCGACAGCAATACAGCTGTTGAACAGTGGGCATCTCTAGCTGGAAGGATACTACCCGGGACCCCAATGATTCTAAATAGCTTAGTGTTAAAAATAGTGACCCCACTATATATAGCATCGCTACACGCGATGTTCGGTTTTGTCATTAATAACTGGGATGAGAGCTATTAAGATGCAGCATCCCCTATCCGGCAATCGATTTAGGAAGCCCGGGATGAGGATTGTTTTTTTGTTCGGATACGACAATGGAGACTATGAAGAGCAGGTATTAGCTATAGGGTTGAAAGAGATAAGGGATATAAGCCCATTCCATGGAGCGAGGTTGAAATTGGCGTCAATGATAGTCGGAAAAAGGAGAGAGGGAGCAGGTTCGGAGCAGGGGATGTGATTGGCCGGGATTTCTATTTTTTCCCCCTCTCTCTGTCTCTTGATTCTTGATCTCAACATCAACTGATATAACTACAAAACAGCATTCATCAATCAATCAATTGATGAAATTCTTTTCTTTTCTACATGTTCGTTTCTATATACATGTTTCTATATAGAAACTATGCATATATCAACCATCCCTTTCGAGCTGCAAGGCTAACCACTCACTCATGTTAAAGATCCGAGGGCGACGGTGGAAGAGGTTAGAACAGGCCACACAACTCACTTCAAAGCTTCTTACCGGACAATTGAGCTCTTTATGCCTTTACTTGTCGATCGACATGAGGCGGCAAACAAAGAATGGATCCCAAAGATCCCCCGAGCCACCGGCTACTCTTCTATTTCATCATGACATCATGACCCGCTCAACGGGGCTGTCGCCAATGTTTACGATCAAATTTTATAAAGCATTGAGCGAGTATCTCGCTGATCGAGAGTCCGTGCCTTATAATAATTGAACCTGCGTGCGGTCAATTGCCATCTTCTCAATCCCATCTTCCATCAAATCCCCCTTTTGAATCCGGAATATCAAAACCATGACTCAACAACCCCGCAGAACTGACTCCTGGGTAGTCGAAGGCGCAAACGGCTTCGACAGCCTGAAGCTTCACAAGGACATCGCCATCCCCGAGCTAGGCGACTATGACTGCCTCATTCAAGTCCAGGCCGTATCCCTAAACTACCGCGACCTGATCATCCCAAAGGCACTTACCCCCTTACTTCCTTATCCCCCACAACAACCCATTAACACAATAACAGGGAATGTACCCCTTCCCCCTCTCCCTCCCCGTCGTCCCCTGCTCCGACGGCGCCGGCATCGTCCTCGCCACCGGGCCCCGCGTAACCCAATTCCGTCGCGGCGACCGCATCTGCACCCTCTTCAACCAACTCCACCAAGCAAACCCCATCACCCCCGCCGCCATGAACAGCGGCCTCGGCGGCGTCCACGATGGCACCCTCCGCCACTACGCCGTCTTGCCGGAATACGGCCTCGTCACGGCGCCCACGAACCTCACGCCCGTTGAGGCGAGCACGTTAACTTGTGCGCCGCTGACGGCGTGGAATGCGCTGTATGGGCTCATGCCGCTGAAGCCGGGGGATGTGGTGCTGACGCAGGGGACGGGGGGCGTGAGTCTTGCGGCGGTGCAGTTTGCGAAGGCGGCGGGGGCGACGGTTATTGCGACGACGTCGGGGGAGGAGAAGGCGGGGAAGTTGAGGGAGATGGGGGCGAGACATGTTATTAATTATAAGACGACGAAGGATTGGGGGGATGTTGCAAGGTCATATACCCCCGATAAGCGCGGCGTGGACCATGTGGTTGAGGTGGGCGGGCCGGGGACGATGGCGCAGTCGTTGAAGGCGGTTAGGAAGGAGGGGGTTATTACTATCATTGGGTTTTTGGGGGGGACGGGGGGGAAGAAGGGGGAGGAGGAGCCGAGTATTTTGGACCCCCTGGTGCAGGTGTGTACGGTTAGGGGGATCTTGGTGGGGTCAAGGCAGCAGATGGAGGATATGGTGCGGGCGATTGAGGCGAATGGGATCAAGCCGGTGGTGGATGAGAAGGTGTTTGGGTTTGAGAAGGCGAAGGAGGCGTATCAGTATCAGTGGGAGCAGAGGCATTTTGGAAAGGTGGTTATTAAGGTTGAGAAGTAGATATGTTGTATAGAGGGGGGGTTGAAAAGTCTGGTTAATTGCAGGCGGAGTATGGGTATTTCATTCTTGGGTTTTCAAGGTTCATTTACTTGAGAACTGGTGTTTTCCATGAATGAGTAAAAGAAAAAAAGAAGACAATATCCAGGAAATTTATTCAGTGCTGCATTAGTTTCCCTCATATCTTGAAGAGGTTATGGCGATTGACCACGTAACTTGGCAGTAGGGAGGGATGCACGAGAATTTTAATCCCACATGCAACCAACCCATCTCTGTCCTATTGACTTTAGCAGGAAAGGAGAAGAAAAAGAGCAGGTAATAAAGAATAAATAAATAACAATCCATCTCCCCAAAATTCCTATATAGATAGATTGATCGAACAGGTTGCTTTAAAAACCTCCATTTCTCTACCCCTCTTCCCGGGAGTTAACAGCAAATCTACCCCTCACCCCATAATAAGTACGGAGTCCTCCGCGGGCAGCTCATTATTTTATTAATAGCATCATCCCTCATACATTTCTGTTAACTGGCCACAAATTACACAATTGAATGACCGTCTGATGCCACCTCCGCAATCCGGAGCCGCTGTGTCATATAAGGCTGTCAATCCGTCTTCAATTGCCACAAAACACACGGAAAGAAGAGAATAAAAAACGCAGCAGCTCAGCTGACAGCAGCTCGGCCGGATTGGAATAGTTACAGCATTTCAGACCAGGCCAGACCAGACACTCTATCTACGCCGATTCTACGGTGGACAAAAATTAATAGAAAATGCTTAAAAACAACTACCCCACAGCCCAAAGAAAAGCGATGAAAGTTGCGGTCAAACTGGCGTATCAGAGCGGGCAGAAGTTAGGGTTAGGGCAAGGGCATCAGGGGATTCTGCATGGATATTCGATATTTGTGAATAAAGAGATCGAGTAACAGACCGGCCAGTTACGTAACAGCAAGCCGCTCAGTGGACGAGCATTGAGCAGACATCAGAGTTGTTCGGAGTGTGCCGTGGATGTAACTGTTCTGATGTGGAGTTCATATAGTTACTCGAGAGTTACATGTACATACAATGCTCTGTCTTCACCACCATATCTCCCATAACTATCTATGACTATGAGTACCTATATTTAATATTCCTCTCTAGCAGTCTAGCTGATCCGGCACCGCTCGCTCGGGCTTTCTTTTCTTTTTCCAGACAAAGCTTGAGTGTATTTTCTTTTTCCGCCCTGCCTGCCCCTGTACCTGTACATCAATATCTATCCATATCCCCTCCGTGTTCCCCTTCGATGGATCTCCAGCCCCAAGTGGGCTGAACTCTCCACCTGTCAGGCCGTCCATGGATTGGATTGAATTGGGTTTGGGTTGGCTTTGGAAAATTCTGACCAGCTTTCACCGTCAAAACTAAATTTCTAGCTCGGCGCATCCCTGAGTCTGAATCTGTTATCGGCAATCTCGTCATTTTCTCTTCCTCCTGCGTCTTCTTTTCTCGCCAGGAATCAATTCATTAATTGACTGCCCATGGTCCATCCCTGACCCGTCCACCGCCTGTTAACTACTACTACCGGTCTCTTATCAGCCACCGGCCAGCCAATTCCAATTAATTCATCCTCCTCCTCGCCAATTATCTCCTGAGCTTCCCCGCGTTCCCCCTCGTCTCTCTCTCCGCATATCGCTCCGGCCTGGCCCAATCCTGCCCGCCGAAATACACCACGGGACCTGCTGCGTTTTTCTCTCCAGCCTCCATTTCTGAGTCTGTCGCCCTCGCTCTCGCCGCCAGCTATACGTGGCACTGTGTTTGATGCGGTTGCCCCCCGCCGCCTGCTCGTAGAGCTCCAGCCTAGCCTGCCCGGCGTTGTGCTTTATCTTCAACTGATATCCCGAGAGCTATCTTCCCCCCGCGCTCTCCCACACCCACCCCCTTTTCCCTTCCCCTCCACTCCCCCTATCTACACATCCCCCCTCCCTCCACATGACCCAAAACAAAACCATCGCAATCGTCAATGCATCCGGCCGACAAGCCGCCTCTCTAATCCGCGTCGCCTCGGCCGTCGGCTACCATGTGCGCGCCCAAATCCACACCCTCGAAGGCGTCATCCCCGCCGAGCTCGCCAGCCTCCCCAACGTAACCCTCTTCAAGGGGCCCTTACTAAACAACCCCCCCTTAATCGCCAGCCTCTTCGAAGGCGCCAGCCTCGCCTTCATCAACACCACCTCCCAGGCCGGCGACGAGGTCGCAATCGGCCGCGCGCTCGCCGACGCCGCAAAACGCGCCGGCACCATCCAGCACTACATCTACAGCAGCATGCCAGACCACTCAGCGCATAACCCGTCCTGGCCCAGCCTGCCCATGTGGAGCTGCAAGTTCGCCGTGGAGAATTACGTGCGCCAGTTGGGCCTGCCAGCGACGTTTGTGTATGCGGGGATATATAATAATAACTTCACCAGCTTGCCGTATCCGCTGTTCTGCATGGAACTGCTGCCGGAGAAGGGGGGCACGTTTGAGTGGCGCGCGCCGTTTCATCCGGATATTCCGCTGCCGTGGCTGGATGCGGAACATGATGTGGGACCGGCTGTGTTGCAGATTTTTAAGGATGGGCCGAAGAGGTGGAATGGGCATCGGTGTGTCTCTCTCCTATCAATATACCAACACGCCCCCTACTAACAGTATCATAGAATCGCCCTCTCCTTCGAAACCCTAACCCCCAACCAAGTCTGCGCCGCCTTCTCCCGCGCCCTCCGCCGCCCCTGCCGCTACGTGCACGTGCCCAAAATCGAAATCAAAGTCTCCGTGCCCACGGGCTACCGCGAGCAGCTGGAAGGTATCGAGGTGCTGTTCGGGCAGATGAAGGCGCCGTATTTCCCGCAACCAGAGTTTAATAATCCGATTATTGCTGGGACGAAGGTTACGGGGAAAGGGCCGGCGGCGGGGTATGGGGGCGTGGTGTCGTTGCCGTTGGTGGATGAGGCGAGGAGTCTGTGGGAGGGGTGGAGGGATATGGAGGAGTATGCGCGGGAGGTGTTTCCGGTTGAGGAGGAGGCGAATGGGTTGGATTGGATGATATAGGGGGTTGTTTTGGAGGAAGTGGGTTATGGATAACTAAGTAACGAGATAATATTTGGGATGGGAAATGGGATGGGGGATTGTTATTTCTTTTTTTTTATTTATTTCCCATTTTCACGCTGTATCTTCATCGTTTTCGAAAAAGCATGATTGAATTGATTGAGTTACCCGGTCCTTTTTTATATACCATTATGATCATCATCATTTCCTGAAATAAAGCAATTGATTGATATCAGCATGTGTGTTTTACTTTTCTTTTGTTCCCTTCTCCAGTTACTCTTACCTCTTCATATTCTTTTACATACTACATATCCATTCCGTACTATTTAAATAGTTAGTTAATAACGGAAATACAGTAATAGTTAGTTAATAAAGGAAAGCTAGTAAGAACTATCATACATAACGAAATAAATATGTAGATAGATATAATAAACTACCACACTGTCATGGCTGTTGTATGTAGATAGTTCATTAAATGGGGATGTGTAAAAGATGAAGGTTATAAATAAAAAGTATCTAGATACTCCATATCCATTCCCATATGAAGATAATTACTTTAACTACATGTACAAGATACAGTAAACTGCTAAGCAATGAATATTAAAATAAAGCATTAAACCATAGAAACATCGCCATCACCATTCGGCATCACCCACCCAGCCCTAACTTATGGTTAAACTAGGCGCTAAACAGGCAAATCCCCGCTGTCCCCAAGCCGCTAACCCATGAACAACCACAAGAAGCTTATTTTATTTTCCCCCCCAGAAAAAAATTTTTTTTTTTTGTGGTTTGTTTGTTTGGAGCTTGGGTTTTAGTTTTGGTTGGTTCTTGGTTGGTTGCAACCCTCATCCAACTTTTTCTTCCATTCCTCTCCTCCGTCAAACAACATCACCATTCATCGAGGATATCTATCCCTATCATATCCTTACATACTCGACCCCGACTAGGAACGGGCTGAACCAATTGGGCGGCATCGCATTCCGGAGACGAATCCATATCATATAAGATCAGGTATGCGCATACATAACTACATCACCTCTTCATTCTACACCACACACAATCAATCAACCCATCCCATCCCATCCTATCCTCTCCATCCCCCTCTATGTAATATAATATACAGTCACCCAGCAAACAGGCACATCACTCCCATCCCATCCCATCCCCATCAATCCCCCATCCCCCCTCTCCGCGCATTCCGCACCTCCCCCTCCCTCTCGCTACCTACTACCTACCTACAAAGCCCCCAACCAAGCCCCCAAAACCAACCAACTAACCCACCCCCCTCTCCAGATCCCCACTCCCCAAAAACAAAACATGTCTGAATCCGGCGACATCCCCCTCCTCGAGCGCGTCGAGACCGCGCCCTCGATCCCCAAGGACGCCGCGCTGGACCTGGCGCTGTTGGAGAGGGAGTTTGTCGCTGCGGAAGTGGAGTCGCGTATGTATTTTATCTCTATTTCTTTTTACTACCTATTACGGGGCTATCGTGTGTTTTGATTGGTTGGTAAATTGGGTTGAGATGAGATGAGATTTGATGGGAACATCATTTCTATCAATCCAATTCAATCCAAAAACAAAAGCAGACAAAACAATGGTATATCTATCTAACACCCAAAAAAACAAAAACAGTCCGATCCTCCATCCCCCGCCTCCGCCCCCTCTACACCCGGCGCAACGCCCTAATCACCACCAAACTAACCTCGACCGACTTCTGGCCGCGCGTCTTCGCCAGCGCCCCCGCCGACATCGACAACTACATCCTCCCCTCAGACGCCGAGATCATCGGCCGCTGCCTCAAAAACGTCACCGTCGAGCGTCCCGGTGTCGATGACAACGGTAACGGCGAGCCGCGCAGTCTGCGCTTCGTGTTTGAGTTTGATAATAGTGCGGAGGAGAATGTGTGGTTTAGTGATGCCAAGGTTGTGAAGGAGTTTTGGTGGAGGAAGAGTGTGACTAAGGGGGAGGAAGGGAGTGGGAAGAGGAGTGTGTGGGAGGGGTTGGTGTCGGAGCCTGTGAGGATTTCGTGGAGGAGTAAGGAGGTTGATCCGACGAAGGGGCTGTTGGATGCTGCGTGTGATCTTGCTGAGAAGGAGAAGGAGGTGATGAAGAGCAAGGGTGTGGAGAGCCTGAGCGCGGAGAAGAGGGTGGAGTTGCGTGAGTATGAGAAGTTGGTTAAGGAGGTGGAGAGGGTTGAGGCTGAGATGCAGGGTGAGCATGAGCATGACCATGAGCATGGTGAGGAGTGCGATGATAGCCCTGCCGGAATGAGCTTCTTTGCCTGGTTCGGATATCGGGGACGGGCTATCTCCGCCGCAGAGTCCGAGGCCGCGATGAAGGACGATGACGAGTATTGGGCCGAGATTGCCAAGGGCAAGAAGGAGAGCAAGAAGGAGGGCGAGGAAGAGGACGATGAGGATGATGATGAGGACGAAGATGGGCTGATGGATGCGGAGATCTTCCCTGACGGCGACGATTTGGCCGTTGCGCTGAGCGAGGATCTCTGGGAGAATGCGCTCCAGTATTACGGTAAGTCCCAGTCAACACTTGCTTTGTAGAGCCGTTCTAACCCGGCATAGTGCAATCGTTCGATGTCGCGGATGACTTTGACTCCGATATTGAGATGGGGATGCTCGGAGGCGACGACGAGGGATCCGACGACGAGGATGAGGCTGAGCGGCCCCGCAAGAAGGCCAAGGCTTAGTTTTGTCGATTCTCATTCGATTCCCATTCGATTCCCATTCGGAGGGTGGTTTGTTTCAGTTGCCGTTTGTTTCTTTTGTTCGCAACCAAAAATATAGTTCCAGCCGTACGTAATATTAGAGCACGATGACCAGAATCAGAAGAAGGATCAACACCATAATCAACACCGCGATGCAGCAGCTTGACGCCGTATCTACATCACATAGTCAGCATATCTTCTTCTCCCGTAGGAACACCCAAACAAAAGAGAACAACCCACCCTCATTCCTCTTAATAATATGCCCAACCCTCCTCACCCCACTCTGCAACTTCCCCCCAACCCGATCCGCAAGCGTATCCACCTCCTTCAATATCTCCGTCTGCTCCTCCAACTCCCGCCCCATATCATCCGCCTGCTGCCTCAGATTGCCCACGGTCTGAAACACCCCGTCCAGCTGCTGATCCTGCTCGTGCATCATCTCCATCTGCCGCTGCTGCTCGAACTCAGAATAGTAGTCCGCGCCCCTATCCTCACCATTAAGTAAATGCTCATTATCATGATCAAAATGCGACGGGCTCGGTAACGCCCCTCCGGTCGTTGTAGTAGAGGTGGATATCGTCCTCTCCAGCTCCCCCCTCATCCCCTCGATTTCCCTCCCGACATCCTCGACGAGCTGGCGGCGCCGGCCTACCTCGTCCAGCTCGAGGCCGAAGCGGTAGGGATCGTGCTCGACGACGCGCACGCTCTCGACCAAGTCTTTGAGGTCGGTGGAGAGGTCGTGTAGGGTTGTTTCGAGCTCTGAGCGGGCCTGGAGGAGCTCGGGGTTCGTCGGGGAGGTGGCGAGGGAGCGGATGCGCTTGTAGGAGGCGAAGAGGGGACGGGTGGTTTGGAGGGCGGAGAGGACGTCGCTGGTGTTTTGGTTAGTTGGGTGAAGGGGAGGGAACGGGGAGGCGGGCTTACGCTTGGACTTGGAGGAAGGGGTCGGAGGGGGTGCCTGGGGGGGCGGCCATGGCTGTAGCAGCGTATATAAGGGCGCAATCGGGTAGACACTAGACGAAAAGCGGGCGTAGATGGTATCTCTATCTCTATCTCATTCTCTGGTCGAGGAGGTTGATGTTGATGATGTTGGCTTGGACAGGATGGCTTGGCACGCTAGCCCTAGATAAGTTAGCCTCGGAGTTTAGCGCGGCTACTTCCGCGTTTTTCTTTTTCGACTTCATCAGATTCAACGACAATTCAACGACAATTCAACGACAGACAAAGGGTGGACTGGGTTTATTCCTTCGCTTTCTCATATATACTATAGACTGATTTCGTTTCCAGCTCTCTCCGTCGTTAATTGAAACACCCTCGTTCACACGCATCGCCACATCCCCCGCAATGATACCCAAGCCCCCGCTGCCCCTCCCCGCCGAGTGGGCAGACACCGACGCCTACGTAGAATCCCTCCTCTCCTTTGCCACCACCTCTAGCCTCTTCCGCAACCTCTGCGGAGGCATGCATATCCTTGATTTCCTCACCCGCGTGCCGGATCTCTACACAACCGTTATCCCAGAAGAATGGCGGGCCTTCTTCTCCCACCATGAGATCGGAGTCATCCTCGACCTGTTCATGAGAGAGGACATCCACATCCTACAGGACATGGTTGAAAAGCAGAGAAACGGCGAGGAAGTAGGATGGAGGAACGGCCCCGCGCCCCCGGCCAGCCTGGTCGAATACATCCACCAAATCCGCCGCCACTGTCTCCAGCGCGAATTCGCCCCGCAATCGCAATCGCAACAGCGAAACGGCAGCGAATCAATCCCCCACCATATCGCCGTCGGGATGAAACCCAAAAAAAGCCACGAGGTTGCCAACTTCTCGCGCTACGTGGACTCGCTTGCGGCGCATGTCGGCCGGAAACGCGGCGAGGAGGTCTCGCATGTGGTTGATTTTGGGTCCGGGCAGAATTACCTGGGCCGCACGCTGGCGAGTCCGCTCTATAATCGACGGATAATTGCGATTGAGAGGAGGCATCATAATATTAGCGGGGCGATGGGGAAGGATGTTCATGCCAAGTTGATGAAGAAGTTGGTTGTTTTGGGCGGGAAGAAGGGGAAGGGGAATGGTGAGGAGATGAATGGTGCAGTTGCGGATGCAGATGTAGCTGCGAAGGTTGTGGTTGAGTTGGATTCGGATTCTGCCGTGTCCACTCCGAAGAATGAGGAGGTTCAGGATGCAAAGGCGTTGGCTGAGCAGGAGAACCTGACGGCGGTAGTTCATGTTTCGGGCGATAAGGAGTTGGACCCTACAGACTGTCTTGATTGCTCCAATGGCCATACAGAGGAGGAAGAATTTCAAGGATCAATGGACTACATTGAGCACGATATTCAAGACGGCTACCTGGAGCCCATAATCAAGCATGTCGTGGAGCCTCCTACTGCATCGAACAATCGCGACCAAAACCAGTCCAACCGCACCCTTTCCAAGAACAGCACCCCACCCCGAGTCATGGTCATCTCCCTGCACTCCTGCGGCAACCTAGTCCACCACGGCATCCGCTCCCTAATCCTCAACCCCTCCGTCGTCGCCATTGCCATGATCGGTTGCTGCTACAACCTCATGACCGAACGCCTGGGACCGGTAACCTACAAACTGCCCATCCTACGCTCCCTCCACCCGCGCCTCGAAAGCACCTCCAAAGCCTACGACCCTCACGGCTTCCCCATGAGCAAGCGCCTCGAAACGTACTCCCACGAGGGCGGCACGAGCATAAAATTAAACATCACGGCGCGCATGATGGCTGTGCAGGCACCGTATAACTGGGGGCCAACCGACAGCGAGGCTTTCTTCACCCGGCACTACTTCCGCGCCCTCCTCCAGCGCATTCTCGTGGATTACGGCGTCGTGCCGGTCCCAGGCAGCTCATCAGCCATCGGCATGGAGGAAGGAATCGAAGTCTCCGGAACGCCGTTGATCGTCGGATCACTACGCAAGGCCGCCTTCACCTCCTTCACTGCCTACGTGCGCGCAGCAATTGCGAAGCTCTCGCGCGACCGGCACTACGGGGCGGCGATATGCGAGAAGGTAGCTGGTCTGTCCGATGAAACGCTGACGCGGTATGAAGCCGACTACGCGTCTTCGAAGAAGAATCTCAGTGTCGTGTGGAGTTTGATGGCGTTTAGCGCATCGGTGGTCGAATCGATTATTGTTACGGATCGGTGGTTGTATTTGAAAGAGCAGGAGGGGGTGAAGGAGGCGTGGGTGGAGACGGTGTTTGACTATGCGCTTAGTCCGAGGAATTTAGTCGTGGTAGGTGTTAAGGAGTGAGTGGGGGTGTTTTAGTAGAACTATGCGGTGCTTGATTATATCCAGCCAGAGGAGGGTGATGGTCGTTGTCTGTGGTGGCGGATGCACACACACACAGCCCATTGATTGCTGTCGACCTCCATGACCAAGATACAAGCGAAAGTACTTCTCGTTCATACGAACAAACGGATACCCGCCCACATCTCTCCGTGTCAGAAAAGGACACCCCCAACCCCGTCACATCAACGCTCGCTTTGCTGCGGAATACTGTCAGATACGATCCCCCCCTATTCTCCTCCCTGACGAGACAAGGGAACCATCGGCGGCCAAGCGCCGTCACGAACCATCCGAACCCAACCATCTCCAACCGAGTACGAGACGTCGAACACCAGCAAGCGCCACGCAGCATTAGGCCGTGTTAGTTAGTAGAGGGCACTTCGCTGTACGGAGTACTACGAACGAGTTCGGGGCAGCCCAACCCAACCCTGGCATGGCTGATGAGCTAGCCGCCCCCTCATGCGGTGTACGCTCGAGTGGAGTGGCTGGCTGGCTTTCTGGCTGTCTGGCTGAGGGAGGTCATTGCGGGTGCGGAGTGTTCATGCATGGCTTGCTGCCTGTTGGTCATACCTAGAGTATTTGGGTGGTTGGTTGTTGCATGTTGCACAGACAGGGGGCGGAGCGGGATAAGAAAAGGCGCGGGGGGGGGGGGTCATATAGTACCGCGCTATATAGATGCCCAGATCCATATTAACTAGTTACATACATGGATAGTTCACGCTATACGCGGCATGCATGGCGGATAGATAGTGTGTACGTGTTGGATTATCTCCAGATATATTAGATATATAGAGCCATAGATAGAACAAATATAGAGATAGAATATACACATAGATACCATAATTATAGACACCGACACCCCCACCCGGTCCTAGCGTTATTATATCATCGAATAAACCAATTGCGCATCCATCTCCATCCAATCCACCTGGAAATTCGTTATCAAAGCTCCCCGCCACACCACCTTACACACGTATGTCCGTGCTATCCGCGCACCAAACAGACAGAACAGAACAGAACCCTGCATATATCCCCGGCCCGTCCCCGGTCCCCTTTCCGTGCCCTGTGTCAGGCTCACGAAAGCAGGGCGGGATGGAATGTGATGTGTCGGTGTCAGTCAGTCAGTCATACGAGCAGGGGTGTTGTTACACCGGATGGCTTGGTTTGGTTTTGTATAGTTTGGGTGTTATGTGTTGTATTTGTATGGCCGGTTTGTTGGGGGAGAGGGGGGGGGAGAGGGGGGGGGGTTATATCATGTGTTTCTGCTCTGTTCGGTTGGCATTTTCGTATCCCATGCCATTATCAAAGATAGTGAGGGATCATGGAAGGGTCCTCTGGAATATGAATACATGTATATATGGCTAGGCGTACCGCAGGCCCTAATCCCTTTGGATCTGTGGCTGGTGGGATGTGGTAGGTCTCAAAGCCTGCCCTCCTCTGATTCTAAATGCAGGAGTTGGCATTGGAATGGGGCGTGTCTGGCAGATTTTCGTATCTTTTTCCCTCTAATAAGGTGGCGGTGAGCCACCCCACAGCCAGGGGTTGAGCTATGAGTCCTCCTAAGCTTGAGAATATTGGCCATGGCACGAACAGAAACGGCGGTATGAAATTCCCTGTCCTGAGTATCTAGTAACAGCCCGAAATATATGATGATCACCCAGGCCATGATTGAGAGATCATGGGTCCCATCAAGCCCTTAACAATCTGCTGAAGAGTAGTGTAGATCATATCGCCTATCAACTGTTGTGGTGATGGATTAAATGACCTACCAGGACAAGGCGTCACTGCGTTTGTAGGCTTTCGCATTGATACTTTCTAGCTTGTCGATATGCCAGAAGGCGCCATATTGTCCATCTTCTATAGCTGGTAGAGGCCTTTGACCAATAGATAATAGTACCATAGAGCATATCCCAAGAGATACGAGGCCGCTGAAGCTATCGTGAGTTCCACACTCCGGCACACTGCTCTCTCTCCCCTCTGGGCGGGCCACCAGGGCGGTTCATGATGCGCCGCCGAAACTAGCAAGATGACTCACGACTATGGCTCATCGCGAGTCGGCCGGGTAATTGTTCAAGGAGACCCGTAGAGAAGACTCAGCCTTTGCGCAGCTGGAAGTCGAGAATGGCAAAACCGCTGCCAGAAAGCTTCGGCGGAGCTCAATCGCGAAGCACCGTGTGGATACCAGGCTTGAGATCATGGGAGTTTCCCAACAAGAAGCGCAATCTTTGGGCATGTAGGTGAATATTGGTCCTGACATCAAGCCAGGCGTTGGACAAACCCTGAATCATACCCATGGGCCGTTGTCTCTTGAACCACGGGGTTGGCCAAGTCCCTGGGAGCTTTTCCCCTGGTTCCCTTTTTTTGCTATCGAATATCCGTCAACATTCGCAGCACGTGCAAGTTGCGGACTTCCAAGGTTCGCTTTTTCCATCGAAAGCGAGTATCTTTGGTAGGAGAAAATGGCACGGTTTGGCGGTTCGGACGAAACCAGCGGCCGACTAACGAATTGTTTTAGTCGCGCTGAAATCACGTGTCGCGCCAGCAAACACCGGTGTCCGCATCCTGGATTATCGCGCTACTTTATTTCAACCTCAACTCTTCCAGTCGACGACGAGGACTGAGATGCACTTCACCTCGCCGTGGTACAGACGTTGAGAGGAACGGTTTGCGCTCTCTAGCCGCCGAAGGACGCGAGCTCGCAGTTGGAGATGTCCACGGTGCCGTTCCACCTACCAAGACTTTGTCCAAGACTTGTAATTTGCAGGGTGCCCCTCTGCCCCTCTTCCACAACTCTCGGCAGTCCTACGGCCAGCCGTGGACAAACATCGAGAAAATTGTTGTCTGCCAAGTCGCCCAGGACTCGAGGACGCCGTGATTTTTCACTTCCTGTCCATGGAATCCTACCCTACATACGCCTCCTAGCCGCGCCATGGTGCCCCCCATAGGCTAGTGAAATGAGGAGAGTTGTGCATTTCTCCGCGCTTTTCTCGGAGTCCTGTCTTGTATCTCGCGAGGGCGCGGCATTTGATATTCATTGGTCGCAGAAGCAAGCTCAAAAGCCTCCCTCGTCTTACCCTTTGCTAACCGACGCCATATCAGTTTACTACACCCACCTACCCCTGCTCTTGTCAGGCCGCAACATGTCAGATTCCAGATTGTGGGGAACATCCTCTACAATCCCAACACATAATTTTCCGAGCAATTCGAGCTCAAAGTGGCAATCCCGTTCCAGAACTACACCCCGCTACTTCGCCAAGATGTAGGAGGTCGCCGCATTCCAGAACATCCGCCAAGCTTGTGTTCGCGTGGCGGCAGTGGGGTGTGGACAACATGCCATGATTTGTCTCACGAGTTGCTCGACTCCTAGCTAACGATACTATCACTGTCCTTACCAGTTGCACAAACTCGTGTTTCAATCCCGAAATACCTTTGTATCACCTCAAGAATGTGACATCGGGTTGGGTTCTATTCCCCTCTTTTCTGAGATTGACTTTGCGACATCGATTACCATCAACTCTTAGAAGTGAAAATCATTTTTCGTGAGCTTGCACGCAGGTCAAAAATTGTCCCGACGGAACCTGCCAATATCATGCCAAGCCATATGGCCCGGCCAGGGCACAGCATTTGGAAGCCCTCCCGGCACTAAACAACAGCGGAGCCACTGCAATAACCGTTTGCCTTCGAATTGGCACATTCTTCCCGGGTTCAGAATCATGCTACTTGAAGTCTTGAACAGCCCGCGGGAACAGCAAGATTATTAAGATATTAGGTTCAAGCTACCAACTCATGTCAGCCACATCTCCGCCATGGTTACAATGAAGCCTGCCAGCCAAGCTTTTACCGATGAGCGCCATGCCGCCACTAGAATCTTTATTCCAGTTGCATGCTCACTCCATGCTGCAGAACAGGAATGAAGGTCAAATGTGAACTCAACCAAGCAAACCCAAGTCCTGAATTTTTAGTCAACGCAATTGACACAAAAAGGGGTGGAAGCTGGTCACTAGGAGGATAGCACTGGCAAGTTGCAACCAACATTCTGCAATTCAAGGAGGATTCAATCTCTGTCACATGTGAAGACTCGCAGCAATGTCGCGTGCCGTGCTTTGGGATGGTTCCGCTCAGAAATATCAAATGCCAAGATTTTGCATCCTTGGCCTTGGTTGGTGGAGAGCAACCTGCAAGAAACCCGCTGTCTCTTTCATGCATTCCTCCGCATGATCTAGCCAATCAAATGCTATGTTGATACCGGGATGACTACAAGGGCAATGCTAGACGGTGGACGCTGAACAGTGCTTGGGATCATGGCTGTCGCGAAGACAACCAATCATATTGGCCATGTAAAAAGCCGTCAAAAGCTCCACGGAGATCGTGTGCATCACCCGCCTTTACCCTACCTAGGTGACCTGATTCTTTTCCATTCCCCAGCCCGTCTTCTTGGGGTAGTTCTGTTACTCAGATAACTACTGAAGCAGTTGCGCCCGGTGCCAGAGTCGAACGCACTTTTCTAAACTCACATACAGGCAGTTTATTGATGGCTCTCGCATTCCTTTCATCTCATCCCGGCGCATACGCAGTTTCTGGATTAGCCTGATTATGGGACCAGATGTCATTCTTTGGCGCTGCCAATGTTAATTTGTGGATCTACTATTGAGCAGATACTCATCCTTTTAACCCTTCAGGGTCCCTTGGCATCACTGAGTCTCATGGCTCTGGGTCTTTGGGGCGGAACCAGTAATAAGACTCTTATCAAATGGCATTACCTCCTACGGTCCCGGCATCTTGGCCTCCAGCGTCGAGAACCCCTGCTCATATTGATCTAATTATCATAAGCACAGTTGAGGGGGCTAGGAAATAACAATGTTACACCCCACCACCGCCCCCCCCCCAAAGCCCGAGACTGGGAGGATTTCCCTTCCGTGCCGGGGCCATGTGATGGAATACATATAAGGGAAACCACCCTGTCGCAACCGGAGATGCCCCGCCATCTCCCTTCCTCATTCTGCTAACCTTGCACCAAACCACAAGTTCACTTCGGTTCTCGCATTCCACAGTGACCATGTCTGCTGCTGAGGGAGTCGAGGTCGAGAGACCCAGGGAGGTTGCTGCCCTTTACCCGAAGGAAGCCATCCCTACTCTTGATGAGAAGGGCCTGGACGTCGCGGGCGATAACAGCTCGCATGACAGCCTCGATAATCTCAATCGTGAGTATCCCACCGAAGAGGAGATACGCACCCTTCGTCGCGTGCCGGATAGAATTCCATGGATCACTTTCAGTATCGCGTTCGTTGAATTGTGTGAACGCTTTAGCTACTACGGAACTACTATCGTCTGTATGTATAACCCTCACAACTACAATTGGAGTCGGGCTCGACGCAAATGGGATCCATCATCTTTATAAAGAAATCTACTAAGCCTTTCACACAGTTGTCAACTTCATTCAACGCGAACTGCCGGTATGGGTCATCTCCATCTCCATCCTTGCACTTTCCCATTCACTTCTTCCTCCCCCCATCTTGTATCCTTTGGATCTTGGTTTTGAATACTAGAAAAGGGGCAAAATCCATGAGCTATATCTCCTCCGTCTCAGATATAAAATCTAACGTAGTTCAATACAGCCGGGATCTACCACAGGCGCAAGCGGAACGGAAGGGACCCCAGGAGCACTGGGTATGGGTCAACGTGCATCTACTGGCCTTACACTATTCAATCAATTTTGGTCCTATATCATGCCTCTTGTCGGTGCCTATATGGCCGATGAACATTGGGGAAGATTCAGGTAAGCCATAGACAATCACTTCAATGTCCGCGTCAATGCTAACATTCTATCCAAAAATAGGACCATCATGTACAGCATCGCATGCGCTTTGGTCGGCCATACCATTCTGATCGTCAGCGCCCTCCCTCCTGTGATCCAGCGTGGTGGGGGGATTGGAGCATTTGCGGTCGGTTTGGTAATTATGGGTATCGGGACGGGTGGTTTCAAGTCTGTCCACACTTTATCACACCCACTTGCAGCCAACTAACAATATTTACCGAAAATAGGTCCAATATCTCACCGCTGATTGCTGAACAATATAAGTATGTTTACCCCCCAAACCACAATGCTCCTTATAGCGGCTGATTATAACCACAAAACAGAGAAGAGCATATGTACGTCGTTGTGCAAAAGGGAGAAAGGGTCATTGTTGATCCTGCGGTTACCATTTCCCGAATTTACCATTACTTTTATCTCATGATCAATATCGGAGCGCTTGTTGGCCAAATTTCCATGGTTTACGCCGAGAAATACGTCGGCTTTTGGCTTTCATTCCTCCTACCCACGCTCATGTTCTGCCTGTGCCCCTTTGTTCTCTTCCTCCTGCGCAAGAAGTACAGCCTTCAACGACCGGCTGGCTCGGTTTACGGCAAAGCTTTCAGAGTATGGAGATTAGCTACCAAGGGCAGAATGTCTTGGAATCCGGTTGCAACGTATGTTATGATACCGAGTTTCCTTTCCCATTGCTTGTTTCGTCATACAGCTAATGAACTCGCAACAGGTACCGCAATTTCCATGACCCCAATATGTGGGAAAACGTCAAGCCCAGCAGGATCACTAACAAGCCACACTGGATGACATTCGACGACGCGTGGGTAGACGAAGTTCGCCGTGGACTCAAAGCTTGTGCTGTATTCCTCTGGTACCCACTTTTCTGTAAGTAGCCATCTAGGAGCTAAATATTTGCTTTGTTTAGTCGTGTACACTAATACCCCCCTGATTTAGGGCTTTCCTACAACCAAATGTTGAACAATCTTACCTCCCAAGCCGCTACCATGACTCTGAATGGAGTCCCCAACGACGTCATCACCAATCTGAACCCTTTCGCCCTCATCATATCAATTCCTCTTCTCGATAGGTTTTTTTATCCAGCTCTTCGCAAAATGGGGATCGTTCTCACTCCTGTCAAGCGTATCGCAATCGGTTTTATCCTAGCAGGCTGCAGTATGATCGCTGCCACCGTCATTCAACACTACATATACAAACTCGGACCCTGCGGAAAATATGCCAATGACTGCGCCGCCGACAACATCCCCGCCCCAATAAACGTCTGGGTGCAAGCCGTCCCTTATGTCTTTGGCGGTGTCTCCGAGATTTTCGCCTCCGTGACCAGTCTCGAGTACGCCTTCACCAAGGCCCCGAGGAACATGCGCTCGCTCGTCCAGGCCATCGCCTTGTTCACGAACGCCATCTCTAGCGCCATCGGGCAGGCCCTTGTCGGTCTCTCTGAGGATCCCCTGCTTGAGTGGAACTACGGTGTCACTGCTATTTTGGCATTCGTCGGCGCGGTTGGCTTCTGGATTACAAACCACAATACGGATAGCGAGGAGGATGCGCTTAATAACCTCCCATCTGGTGTCGTGCAGAACCAGAGGACTATCGATGACCTTGAGAAGACTTAAATGGACCACAATTCCTTGATATCTGTTGTCTCGGATGTATCGCGTTGTATGGAGGTGGAGCGGGGGATTGGATGGGATGGGATTCCAAATTGATTAATTCAATCGGTTGCTTCCAATTTTTCTCTCCTCGTTTCACATATACCAATCTAGTCGAGACGTCGAGAGCGGTGTATTATTTTCCTGTAAATCTCCACACGCTTTTCGTTCTGTATATACCCCCCATGGTTTTTTGTGACTTTCGTCTATTATTATTATTATTCGAAACGATTCAAATGAAACCCTGCTAATGTTATTATTTACGTGCGGAGATATGGATGGGTGGATGGTTCGGATGATGGTTGGGTATATGGATGGGAATATTAAGTATATTATTTATTAATTGCTACGTTTAACTTATTCGGCCACGGCTTCATTGCCTATTTTCCCTTGGGGGGTTGCAGATGTCCACCGGAAACGGGGGTGGAAAGGGGTGTAGACAGACAATACGCAGTTGACTAACCCAAATCAAAGTGAGTTTTATATATTATTTTTTTAAACCTCAATCATGCAATGTAATCAATCTCAATTAAAAAACCCTTCATCTAAATCTATCACTAACTATTCTTCTTCTGACTCCATTGCAGATTCGCGCATTGCATAAAGAAAAAAAGCAGCCATTTATATTCACAGATAACCTCTATATACATGGCACGCATCAAGATAGAAAGCAAAAGTAGGTACCTCTAGGGAGATATAGATAATGACGTCCACCAGCAAGTGGGTAGATAGATAGGTAGGTTATGTAGACAGGTAAGGTACAGAGTGAGAGCACTGCTGAGTCTTCAGCTACCTACATTCAGGTGTCGGTGTCTATCCACGACTCCGTCCGTCCGTTCCACCTTAACCAGCCAGCCAGTCTTTCTGAAGACAAGGATTGTCTATGAGGTCCCCAAGTAAAGCAAATCAAATCAAATAAAATCAAAGCATCCAATCTCTTATGTATACAAAAAGCCAAATCACCCTCCTACTCCGGTCCAAAATCCAAAACTTCCCGCATCCTGAGTTAGGCAAAGCGCGGGAAAGCAACAGTGTCGCGTGCTGCGTTCCCAGGTCCAAATCAAAAGACAAAAGGCAAAGGCAAAAACAAAAGCAGAAAAGAAAGAAAGACAAAACAAGGACAGCAGGAAGGGAAAGGAACGTAAATCAAAAAAACCAAAAGCCAAAACATAACATACATAACATAATAGGGTTCTATCCAATCCACTGCAGAATTCCTTGCCCTTCATATATAGACAGAAATGTATAAACCCAGGTCAACTGTTCACTGATCACATGCAGGTGTAGGAAAGGGGTGCAGGGGGGAAAGAATATTCGATGTTTTGTAGTGTATTCCCTCCTCATGTCTGTTTCTGCATCACATCTTCGGCTAGTTCTAGGGGAGAAAGAGGGGTGTAAAAAATCTTAAGCAGTGACACACACATGTATATATAGACCAAAAACTTCCAAAAACAAGATACAGAAACCAAAACCAGAACGCCATCACTCTAATCTTTGAAAAGAAAAGCACGATACATGAAAATCATCAAGACAGGAAACTAGGAAACATCAGGTCCTCGGTGGCGGCGGATTAATCCAGCTACCATCTCTATTCCAAACGCCAACGCCCCCGTAAAGCCCCGCCTTGGATCCCTTCAGGAACGCAAAGCGGAAAAACAAATCTTCGGCTGGGTCGTCGAGGCCATGTCCGTCAGCTCCGCCATCGTTATCATCATCACCATCGTCATCGCCAATCGGGGTCTGCTCATCCAAGGCGCCAGGCGGCTTCTTGGGCCGCGTAATATCCAACCCCCGATGACCCTGGCGATGCCAGATGAACTCGCCCTTGGGATCCTCATCCAGGTATCCCCGCCAGCGCTCGACGTCGTTAACAAGCACGCTGACGCCATCAACTTGCAGTTCATCCATGCGGGGGGGATCCCAGAGGTGGAAGGTGATGTTCCCATTACCCCTATCGACACCCGTATTCCCCGATGGAAGGGAGATGTTTACGGAAGAATTGGTGATGTTGGGACTAGTCGCGCCCCACCAGCCATCATGTCCACCAGGGCCAGGCAGTTCACCTAGTGCGCTGGGCGTTTCGATAATGGACGCGAAGCCCCAGCGCGCAACACCGTTAACGAAGAGGCCGAGGAGGAGGCCCTGGTAGAAGATTGAGGGGCGGATGGGGAAGGCGGTCCCTGGCATGAGTAGAATGGCAAGGATGTAGTGGTGGATTCGTAGGCGGAAGCCTGGGAGGATGAGGAGGATGATCAACCCGCCGCCGATCACGAGATAGATTTTTAGGTAGTGGAAGAAGAGGCCACCTTGGCGGATGTGCCAGGCTTGGCCGAGGACGATGGAGAGGATGATGGTTATCATGATTGCCAGAGCTACGGGGGCACCTGGTTGGGCTTTGATGTCGTGCGGGGTCAAGCGTTGGATGGGGATCCATAGCGCGAAGGTGTAGTTGTTTAACGCACCCACGAAGGCTGGACCTAGGTAGAGGATTGTCTTGCTGAACTGGTAGACGGGGGGTGAGGCTAGGGGTGTCAGGAGAGGGCGTGCGCAGTAAACGTATAGGACATAGGCGATAAAACTAGCAGGGAGCATTCTAGAACATAGGACCGAGAATAGGTCTGACACCTTGGACAGGTCGGGCGGATCCGAGACCAGGCCGACATGGACCATGAGCATGAAGAAAGTGGTGAAGAAAAAGACGGCCGGGGACGTAGTGAAAACGGAGACCAGCACTATTGTCACAGCAGTGATCGCGAAGAGCGGCCACCTCAGATCTCCAGGGCAGTCTGCTTGCGACCCTGACAGCCGCAGGAATCTGAATGACTTCGGAAATGTCGACGGGAAGCCAACCGAAGTGAGACCATGTGCCTTGCTGGAGAAATACGAGTGGCCAGCACCCATCAGTTCAACCACACCACATCCTCCACGAGAGTCGGAGATGATGCCAGCATGGATTGCAGCCTGGCAGACATTACTATCCGCTCGGTAGAGCCCTTCATCGCTGTCTCCACCAGGGACTGGGCCACCGACGACGAGTTGCTGGTAGTTGACGGTTTCGTTGCCAACCACATAGGGCTCGAGGACGAGGAGGCTGCTGCAAAATGCAGGACATCGAAACGCGAAAGTCGAGGCGTTGAACGGCCGGCATTCGTACCCATTTATTCCACACCTATTACCCTCAGACCTATAAAGAACGTTAGCTCTGCTCTATTAATAGCACATGAATATTCAAACATACCAGTAGCTAGCACCGCAACTGATCGGACTCGGCTTGCCGTAGCCCTCAATATGTCCACCAGAAACAGAATGGTGCAGCACCAACGACCACGACAGGAACCAGCTAAAGTATACCGCCAGGAGCAGTCCAATCTTGTATTTCCGTTTCGGGAAGAACCGGTCTATCAGTTTAATAGGTGCAGCCTGTATGGTTGGGAAGAGCGGGTTCAGTAGTAGTATACGCGGCGGATCGGGCCCTTTGAGCCAGTTGACAGTGGAACGGCCGGCTTTCCGTAGCGGCAGCGGAACCCATTTCCAGTGGAACGACTTGGAGGATTCCGCCAGCCAGACGGGGATGGGCAGAGTCCTGGACGACTCGACGCCGCCAGACATGCCTAGTTCTTGGATACCGTCGGGACCGTCGGATAGGGCATCGTCTTCATCGTCGGTCAGCGGGGCGATCACCGTGCGGCCAGAGAGAGCTTCCTCGTCATGCCACCGATCCTGGGACATGTTTTCGAAGAACTGGAGGATAGAAGGTCAGTCTAGGGCTGGTATAGGTGCGTAGGGCTGAGCGGCGGGTGGCGGATGCAGAGGCGATCTTACCACTGGACGCAGAGAACGAGCGGAAAGGACGGAATCTAGGAAGCGCAGAGAGATGTCTGCGCCACGATGTACAGGATATCAGACACAAGAAAGACGATAGGAGAGAGAGTAGAGAGAGAGAGAGACAGAGAGCGTAGATATAGATAGAAAAGAAGAGGTGAGGTTGAGGTTGAAGTTCGGCAGGCGGCGGAGTAGTCAGCAGGCTCCGGCCAAGCCGGCGGCCGAAGTACTCCGCCGCGGAATTTGGCTGCGAGGTACATGGCCGCCCATTGACCAACGACCCGTCAATATCACAGTAGTTTGCTCTATTCAATGCCCCCAGCCGCCCTGGTAAGTCTCTGCTCCCGTGCTCGAGTTGGCCGCTGCTAATCGCTTGTCCGCAGCCGCGTTTTATTTATATGCAGCGTCTGCCCGCTTATCGCTAGCTGCTGCTGCTTATCGGCTGATCTCTGCGCCCATCGCTGGTACCTCCGTCACTATGGGGCGTCTGCGGGCCAGCCAGGTACCCACTATGCAGCCACCACGCCCAGTCCGTCCCCGCGCCAGACAACGGCTTTGAAATCAACAGCACACAATGGGGAGATGCATAACCATCTGATAACTACATTAGTCTGTGGCCAAGGCGGGCGACGAGACGGTACATAGGACACACTGGCTCTTGATCGCATTTTCATCTTCGTTGTGGGCTTCTCGATGTCGCATCTCTCGTCCTGATATCGAGTCCCCGGATACCCGGACGCCAACTATTTCGTTTACACTACAATCGCCGATTGGCAATAATTCTCCGCGTTCTCGTGCCTGGCTAGTGATTGGATCTGCCTGGCTCACAGCGCATGAACAGCGGTGACACCATGTCGACCAGGAAATACGCAATCAGCGCGCTTCTGCCCTCGTTCTCCTCCGTCTGCAAGCCTGGCGATGAACCTGGCTACCCGAACGATGCTGTTGAGACGGAACCGGCGATAGCGGCAGTGGGAAATCCGCTCTCTCCGCCGGCCGATTTTTCTCATTACTTCTCTGTTTCGGCCAGGAATAGGGAGGCCAGCGACGTCAAGGAATTTTACAGATATTTCCAGATACCGGGCATTCAGAATCTTGCCGGAGGTAGCATTCCCCCTCTGTCCTGAAGTACACACGATTACAGTGTCATTGACCCCTGTGACTGTTCGAAATCCAGGCCTTCCCCATGTTTCCTACTTCCCGTACGACACCCTCGAAGCCAACGTTGCTTTCCCCGCTCGCTTCGACACATCCTCGCCAATAGCCCGCGACTGGGACGTGGATACCTTTGCGCCCTCCCAGCCCCCATCTTCCCGAGTAACCATCCCCAAGGTCCAAAATACCGCCGACCTCACCAAGCGAATCGACCTAGCCACGGCCCTACAATATGGCACCTCACAAGGCTACCCACCCCTCTACACCTTCATCCGCCAGTTCGTACGCGAAACATTGCATCCAAACGTCCCGTATGAAGGCGGGCCAGAGGTAATTTTGACATGTGGAGCGACAGATGGGTTTGCAAAGGCGGTTGAGGCGTTGACGAATATCTGGGACAAGGAGAGGGATTGGATCGGTAATCGGGAGGGGATCCTGTGTGAGGAATTCATCTACATGAATGCTATACAGACGGCTCGTCCCAGGGGTCTTAACGTTGCCGCTGTGGCAATGGATTCGGATGGGATGATGGCTCAGGGAAAAGGGGGGTTGGCGGATGTGCTGGAGAATTGGGACTTCCGTAAGGGCAAATGGCCACATTTGATGTATACAGTGACGTGAGTCAATCCTCAATATTTCCTACGCTTCAGTGGAATAGTAGACGCCTAGCTAACTCCATCATTTATCTACAGAATCGGCCAAAACCCTTCCGGCGCTGTAATGCCCATCCATCGTCGCCGCGAAATCTATGCCCTCTGCCAAAAATACGACATCATAATCGTCGAAGACGAACCATACTGGAACCTCCAGTACCCTTCCGCTGCGCGCCTCGAAGCACAATATCGTGGCAGCCCAGCTCCTCCCAATACTCATCCACCCACCCAAGACCCCATCGACGTCAACGCCAACGAAAAATCTCCCAAATACCCCTTCCTCGCCTCCCTGACGCCCTCCTATCTATCCATCGACACCGACGGCCGCGTCGTCCGCCTAGACACCTTCTCAAAAACCATCGCCCCAGGCTGTCGTCTAGGTTGGCTCACGGCACAGCCGAAAATCATCGAGCGGATAACTTACATTACCGACACGAGCACTCAGCAGCCCTCGGGGTTCGTGCAGGCCATGGTTGCCAGTCTGATCATGGGTAACGCGAGTAGGGGAGACGTAGACAATGACGGCGCCGATGGTGAAGGAGAACGAGAAAGCGAAGACAAGGGCTGGAAAATGGACGGCTGGGTGAGATGGTTAGAAGGATTGAGGGACAGCTATGAGAAACGGATGCAGACCATGTGCGAGATTCTGGAGGCGGGAAGAGCGCAAATCTCGTCCTCGTCCTCATCCTCATCTTCAAAGAACCTTCCTACTACTCCCCCCCCCTCCCTATCCCTTCAACCCCCCGTCACCAGCAACAGACTGGCAACTAATCACCAAAACCCAAATGTTCACCTTCTACTTCCCCCGCGCCGGCATGTTCGTTTGGGTCAAGATGCTCTTCGAGACGCATCCGCTTTGGTCACAAATCCCCTCCTCCTCCTCCTCCTCCTCCTCCAGCAGCAGCAGCAACGAACGCGGTGAATCCCTCTCCCTCGCGCTCTGGAAACATCTCACGCAGAAACCATTCCTTTGTCTCGTTGCGCCGGGAAGGATGTTTGATCCCGTGCGGGACGGACGGAGTGAGGCGTGGAGGTATTATCGGTTGTGTTTTGCGGCGCTGGGGGATGGGGATGTCGGGGCGGCGGCTAGGGGGTTTGTAGAGGGGGTACAGAGTTTTTGGAGGATTAGGGAGGTGGGGGATGTTATTGGGTGAGGGGAGGGAAGGGCTTTTTTTTTCTACTTCTTAAGCGTTAGGTTTTGTTTTAGAGCTGGTTGATGTCCGCCTCGTCTGAGCTTAGTAGTTGGATGGTTGAGTATATATCCAAGTAGCCAGATTGATTGACATTTACGAAAGAAATTTCCTTACGAATTTCCGTCCCATGCCTTCTCCAGTTTCTTGATAACTACCTAACTATGTAGTTAGTTATCAAACCAGCTCTTCATCCTCCAGTATAAGAGAGATTGCATTCTAAACCCCCATCCAACCACCCGATATTCATCTCCCCCCCTCCCAGACCCCAACACACGCAAGTATTCCCTCCCCCGCATACCCATATCAGGCCTCAGCAATCCCAAATGAAACACTCAGCCGTCTAAATTCCTTCATATCACCTCGTTCCCAACCATCCTCACTCCTGACATCCGCGAGTAATTAATAACGGACATTGATCAATAGGCAGCCAGCAGCAGCAGCAGCATCTACCCCATCAATCACCCGCGATCTGCAGCTCAATCGATCAATGGCTTTGCCAACGCGCTGAGGGGCTCTGGCGGGGATGGCAAACGGATATAAGTAGGTAGCCGGGTTCAGGAAAAGGGGTTGATTGAGGGATAAAGCAACGTCTGTGAAGAAGTTGAGGGACGGGTGCACAGTTTCTTTTTGTTTGTTTTAGAGGAATGAGGGATCATCTTCTGTAACAATTAGTATGTATGGACTCCGTGCAATGCTTTATAGAAATTTTAGTTGGATATAGAGCGGACTATGGATAGGGGTCAGAAAAGGACGTCAAATAATATTAATAAGCAACCTGCTGGACTTCAACCCTATCTTCTGCATATTTATTTCTTTCGCAACAACCAATGTCCACTGCCAAAAACAAGAGAAACAATTCGAATTGGCCCCTCTTTGCCGTCCTCTGACCAATTCAACCTCTCCCTCCGCCACATATATACAGACAGTAGGAGAAACCTCCCCATGCCCGCGCTCATAGCAAAACTATGACCTCCCAACCCAACGCCGAACTCGCCGAAGAAATCGAGTCGATAAATGCAATCTACGACCCCCCTCCAGTCACACTGACCTCGAATCCCTCCAATTCCCCTTCTCCCACCTCAAACGACCTCCCAATAACCGCCACAATCATCCTACGCATCCCCGAGCACGAAAACTTCTCCTTCCTCGTCGCATTCGACAGCAAATACCCCGCCACCCCTCCTCGCGTCGTAGGGACCGCGTCCACAAGTTCCCGCGGCGAAGGGAAGAAATGGCTAGATATCCTGAGCGAATCGGTGAAGAAAGTGTGGCAGGAAGGTCTCGTGTGCTTGTACGATATTATCGTGGAATGCGGGGAGCAATTTGGGGAAATGAGAGCTGGTGGTGATGTCGAGGGGGCGTGGGGGGAGACAAATCCAACTACCATGGCCTCGAGGGATCTCGATGCCCCCCCGCCAATGTCTCTACATGCCTCATTCGGCCTGGATAGTCCTCCGGACTGGATAATCTCAGATCCTATCACGGAGAAAAAGTCTGTGTTTGTGGGTCGCGCGGCGAGGGTGCAGTCGAAAGAGACGGCGGAAAAATATCTCGATTATTTGCTTGGGACTGAAAAGAAAGTTGCGGCCGCTACGCATAATATCACCGCATGGCGGATTAAGCAGAAAACGCCCGCGGGTGGTGAGACTATTGTTCAAGATTTCGACGACGATGGCGAGACGGCTGCGGGTGGTAGGTTACTACATCTCATGCAGTTGATGGATGTGTGGGATGTTGTCGTTGTTGTGACCAGATGGTATGGAGGAGTCAAGTTAGGCCCTGACCGCTTCCGAATCATCAATACGGCTGGTAGGGATGCTTTGCTCAAGGCCGGATTTACGAAGAATGATGGAGGCGATGCCCAAGAAAAGGGCAAAAAGAAGGGCAAGCGATGACGACGGTATATATAAAAGAGAGAGAATTGACTTCTAACGAGCTATGCAATGGATGTCTAAATCTAACCGGTTTCCATGCTGCGGATCTATAGCTTGCTTCTTGGGGCGACTAACTTCTCGACTTCCGCGAATTTATAGTAGAAGTCGAGACTCTGGGGATTGGCCAATGTCCCTGATGGCTTGATGACTTTCCCGGACACAATCTGCTTGACGGGGAGTTCGACCTTTTTCAGGTTGACGGTTGTCTTGGATTCAATCAGCATACACGGTTCGATGAAGAATGATGCAGCCATCAACTTACGGGAATATCGGGTGTCTCGAACACATATTTTGGGACGTGCCGGGCACTAAGCCCGCTCTTGATGGCGGATTTCACCTCATTCACTAGTTCTTGGGTGAACGGGACACCAGGCCGCATGAGCAGGAACAGCATGACGGTTTCGTCTGAATCCTGCGGCCGACGTTGACCAACGCAGATCGAGTCTGCGATTTGGTTGGGGAACTTGTTGTCAAGGATGCCGTATATCTCCGCAGACCCGAACCGTACTCCTGACGGATTAAGGACGCCATCTGCCCGTCCCAGGAAGAATATCTGTTTGGTGATTGGATGGATCATGATGAAATCGCCATGCGTCCAGACATCTAGCTAGATTAGCTCGAGGCTCATACCTTCTTGGGTATCAACTTACCATCGAATCGAGCAAAATACGCATCAAAGTATTTTTGCTGCGCATTCTCCCCCCAGAACATAACGGGCATGTTAGGGAAGGCAGCGGTCCCCACCAATTCTCCTGGAACGCCCTCCTCAACAGGCACGCCCTTCACACCCTTTCCGCCCTCGATTGTCTGGTCATAGACGGCTATTGGGGTTCCTAGGCTAGGCCCCTGACAGCCTCCGACATACACTGGCGTCAACGCATTTTCGGTCCCGAAAGCCCCAGCAATATCCGTGCCGCCCGAGATGTTGCCCAGATGAACGCTGCGCGGGAATCCTTCGTCATAGAACCACTCAAACAAAGCGTCGGAGAGCACCATGCCTGTGCTTGTGACAATCCTCAGGTTACTGAGGTCAGTGGTATCCTTTGGTCGAATTCCGTGCTTTTGCAATTCATGCAGGTACCGCGGAGACGTCCCCATATGGGTAACCCTGGTTATATCAGCTTATGTCTCCCGGGATATCTTAAACATTGACCTACTTGTGTTGCCCGACTAGCTTAATATAAGCAGTCATGTCTGGTAGGAATGGACTGCCGTCATACAAAACCACCCTGCTCCCAAACAACAGCGGCTGGACCGCTCCGAGATACATGATCCATCCGGTTGTGGTGTATTGCATGGCGACCGCATCGGGCCTCATTTCTCGGTGCAGCAGTCCCTCTTTCATTCCCGGCAAGACAACTCCACCAACCGAGTGCACGATACATTTGGGCTGGCCGGTCGTACCTAATCGAGCGAGTTAGTTTCTCAAACTTTTTTTCCCGCGGCTTATCGATACATACCGGATGAATAAACGATCAAAAATGGATCGCGGAACTTCACCCGCACAAATTCCAGCTTATCTGATTTGGCTTTTGAGAGGAAACCTGCCAGCGTTTGCGCTTTTGGCACCATGCTCACATCTGCCGGGCGACCTTGGAATCGAGGCTGCGACACAACACCCTGAAACTCTTCCACGCCCTCCATGCCCTTCACGACCTCATTCATCTTCGATCGCAAATCGATAGTCTTCCCATTATAAACCGTCCAATCGTCCATGAACAGGTAACGGGGTTTGATCTGTAACAGACGATCCAAGATCCCCTTCACACCCATATCCGTGGAGCTGGACGAAAACAGCCCCCCCAGCGCCGTCACCGCCAAAAACACAACCAACGTATCAACACTATTACTCGCAACAACCGCCACCCGATCCCCCTTCTGCACACCAGCCACCTTCATCGCCTGCACCAACCGGCCCACTCGCTGCCTGAGTTCCCGCCACGAAACGTCCCTGGAACCCTCCAACCCGCCCTCGCGGACCTCCGTAAGCGCAATCTTATCATCTTCTTTACCAGTCGTGCATACAACCGATGGCGTCGCGAAGGTCTTTCCGGAGGAAAAGAGCATGTTCTCCGCGAAGTTCAGGTACGTGCCTTCGAACCAGGACGGGATGCTATCCATGCGGGCCGACTCGTCGACGACGGTCGTGTACGTTCCCTCGTGGATGGGGTTGAAGTCGTGCCAGCAGAAATCCCAGAAGGCGGCGCGGTTGGCGACTGAGTAGTCCCATAGGTCGAGGAAGGTCTGGGGGGGTGTTTTGGGTTAGTTAGATTTGTTGAATAGAAAGATGCCATTGATCTCATTAGTTTAGACATTACGACGAGGGAGCAGGAAGCCAATGACCAAATAAATGCCACAGCCATCGACGAGCAAATACAGGTATTCTAGATAGGGTAGGTAGGCTTCCGGGGGGCGACCATCATCAAGCTCTCCCTTCCCCTAATCGCCATCTCTCCACACCTACAATATACAATGCAATCCCATAACCCCAGGCGTAGAGACAGTACGATAAACAAATTCCAAATCCCCCATCTCCCATTTAGGTAAACGAAAAACAGATAATAGACATACCGGAAACTTCAACCCCGTCTTTCGCTCCAACCGCCGTCGAAACTGGCCGAGATTCGATGCCTCCGGGTTCGGATGCTCCCATAGCTTGCGGGGTTTGGAATATGTCGATGTGCCTGCCATGATAACTGCTGTAATTGTGATGTGATGTGATGTGTGCGTAGTGTGTTCGGATGGGGTGGGTTATAGTTATCAATTGTCACAGGGAAACAGAGGAGGATAGGTAGAGAGAGGTATGAAGTATCACGGAGAAAGAATGGCTGAAACTAAAAAGCGAGAGAGAGAAAGATTAAAATAGTCAACTGTCGGCTATGTACAATCAATCAAGAATCCCGCTATCGGCCCAGGCATGCATGTATGTACATACATCCAACAAGAGCTTTTCTTTCCCCCGCACGAAAGAAACTGGTTAAACTAAAACATTAACGAGCTATCCAGCACGTCAGTCATCACCCCCACCCCCACATTACTCGAGACCATACAAAGTCGCCAGCCAGCTCGGTTGTTGTAGACAGTTATAGTTCCGAATTGCCGGCCAGACCGCCTCTTGTTTTGGGTAGAAATAAGTACAGTAGTTAGTTAGTAGGGGTGAGCAGGCCGGGCAGATTTTGTTGTTAGGAAGTTGTGCTTGGTTTCTTTTCTTTTCTTTTCTTTTCTTTTCTTTTCTTTTTAATACCGAGTTGAGTTGTGTGGTTGTGGGTTGAGTTTTTTGGCCCGGCTTCCTCGGCTTCTTGTTTGCCGGGTGGTGGTGAATAGCCGGAGACGGGGGGAGGGAGGGTAAACTTAACTTTTTTGTGAAATTGTGAGAAATGGAGGGAGATTGATGGCATTATTTTATTATTTTGATCGCTGTGCCATATTATGTTGGGTTAAGATACAAATTGATTAATTATCAAGAAGAATTTGTTGGGTGTAGACGCTTGACAATGAAGATTCCAAATAACTACACTCCACAGCAAGCCTGCCCAAAACATTCAATGGGACTGTTCCAGTATTTTTAACCCATTCCCCTACACAATCGGTGGATGGCAATCATGCACATCGCCCTCACAGTCCCCGACACCACCATCCTCTCCGATGGACAGCCCGTAACGGTAACCTGAATGCCCAGACTCCTGTCTGGCAATGGACATGAAAGGAAGTCTGCTGCGGATAATTGGTGGCAGGGCACGTTGGCAGAGTATGCTTGCATCCCCTTGAGAATTGCTGGGGAATTGATAAGTAACTAGCTGCTTTGTGGACGGTTGGGGTATGGCTTCGATATGCAGATGCGCAAATGGGCATAGGACCGGGAAACCACTCTTTCCGGCTCTGCTCACCCTGACAGCATGGGCGGGACATCATATTGGACAAACGATCCCTTGGTACCCATTTAGACTGTTGTTTACCATGCTGTTTTCGCCTGTATTTGGGTGTTGTTGCGGGCTGCTTGATGCCTGCCATTGGTTATAAGGTTGCTCGGATGGATGCCCCTTATTGCGATCAAGCAATCTTGCCTCAACGCATTAACCTCAATTTTCTATCCCAAAGTCTTTTCCCCAGCCTCATTTTCAAAAGCTTACGTACGGACTGCCTCCTTCACTAATTCCTCAACGGGACAGCATGGCGCCTGTAGATCGCATTCGCCGGGGGGATAATAAGCGAGAGCGAGTTGCCATGCCGCAGGAGAAGGTCAATATCTTCAAGAGCCGCTATCGCGAATCCAGTGGTGAACAACTTAATTCTGAGTTTGCAGTGGACACTGTAGAATGTCAGTAGTCTGTCTGTTTAAGGGTCTGAATAATTACCTTTACTCTCCGATGATCGATTTCCTTTACTCAGTCAAGCTCCTCCAATCGACCCTCATGCACAGCCTGAGCTACTGGGTTCTCAACATCTACAACGCCAGTGCTTCGTAACCTATCAAATGTCAGCAAGGGAAGAAAGTCAATTGGAACTGGATTAGCACCTTTCAAATAGGACGAAAAGTCGCTCTGCTTCACGCTCCTTCTCTTCATCAGTCATTTCCGGAACCTGAACAGTCGGCTCCATGTCCAATCTCTGGCCAGTAGTAGGATTGACCATAAATCTCCCGCTGTTGCGGCCAGCGTTACTGTTGTCCACATTCGCAGCAGTCCAGGATTCTAGGGCATTTTCTGGTAGCTGTACACCTCTGGAGAGCAGAAAACCAGCTGCGAACCCGTAGCTGATATTGCGGATGAATTGTTTTGGATCTTTGTCGGAGAGTTCAAACAGCAAAGCTAGTATAAGGTCCCCGAGATTACACGTCGGTGCCGTAGAAAGTCTCAATAGCCTTGCTGGGAGGGAGTCACCGCTGCCAAGTGCGGCTGCTCTGTCTTGCCTGGACGGTAGAAGAAGAACTTGTAGACGTGTTTTAGGGTTGAGCGGTGCAGACTCCGCGATATGAAGGAGCACCTGCACAAGGGGCGAGCCATACCTATCCATTTCCTCCACATTGTAAGACTCAGTGGCCAGGTAAAGGATATGTGTCAATCGGTCCACGTTCGCATTAACATTGTGTGATGGAAATAAAAGATGTCCAGTGTTATTCCCGGTCTTCTCTTCCACGATATCCAGGTCAATAAGGCAGTTGATCAGGCACGACAGAGGAGGTTGCAGTGGTGGTGAATGGATAGGAATCATATTCAGCATCGAAAGAATTGGAGCTAGAGATTCAGAGAAATGCACAGCTCGATGTGGGTAGTGGGTCTTTAGGTTATAGAGCAGCTTCAGGCTTCCAGAGCATGACGAGATGGTCGCGGCCGGTATAGATTCCCATGGCGTGCTCTGAATGAGCCTTGCATGACAGATTATGTTCTAATAGGCAAGTTAATACCCCCTCAGGCACGGGAGAAATAAGGGTTTGGCATCTAAATAAGGTAGCCTACCGAGTTGATTGTCTCTGCAAGATGGTGCTTTTCAAAAAATACATTGAAATCCAAGTTGGTCCCATATGTGCAGAGGAGAAGAAGCCTTGCAGATAGTAATTCATCATCGGGATCGCCACTCTAGCTCTGATTAGCCATTTGCTGCAAGTCATGGATGTAAAGAACAGAATTGTTGACCCATGTTGAATGGTATGGAGCTTACTTTCATTCTCTCCACTGCTTTCTTTGGATAGTTGCCGTCAACAAACATCTGTCGTGTGGATTCGGCTAGAAGCAAAATATTGCAGAGGCATCGTAAGGCAATGCGGCCTGTGGTTGGTGAAGTATTATCAAAACCATAACGACAGCAGAGAGCGACACAACGCTTCGTAAGAAGAGGATCTAGACTTCCAGAGCTAGCAGAATGGACTCTAAGCCGTTCGAGAATCTCATGATGCTCTACGATAATAATGTTAGCTAATCCGGTGCAGGAGGCTTATTGCAAAAGACAACTCACTTGAAGACGGGACATTGATAGTGCCCTTGAGGTCGGCCTCAAGGATATCCAGAATATATTCCACGTCATTAGTTTTCTCTATAGATATGTTAATTACCGGACGCCTGTCAATCAGCAATATAGTATTCCCTACCAAACTTGGGAGCGGATGGGAAATCGCCACTGGCGCTTTGATGTGCTGCCATAACCCTCGCCGCTTTTCTAACGCAGTCGAATGTGCATATGCTGAAAAAAGTGCAGATTCCCACTGATCGAAATCAAAATTTATCCTCATGCAAAGGTAGACCAAAAAGGAAATGCAGCTGGAGATCCAGCAGGTTTGTTCAAGTGAGGTTCAAACTTGAAGCCAAACAGACTTCATTTTGGCCCAATCACACTGCACGGTTTTTTGCCAACCCCCTCTTGCTTCACTCTGTAAAAAGTATAGCTTCACTTCGCTCTGCACATTATTATAAAACAAATAAGGCGGTCACCCATCCACAGCTACAAAGTAGGAACAGGAAAGGGGTCAGGAACCTCAGCCATGTTGAACAATTATGTACACCACAGCAAGCAGTTAGTCAGTTCTTACATGTTAGACTTTTGGTATGGGTCCAATTGATAACATGATCAACCGGTCGTAGATGTTGTGGTCTCAGCAAAAGACATATATAGGAGCTGCTATTCCTGCTAATCAGAACACTCCAGTTTGTTCATTGAAAAACTTCAGCAGGACAAAAAATTAGGTAGACCCTGCTTAGGAACAGAGGAAGAGCCGTCACCAACAATTGGATTGGAGGAAGGGAAGCTCATGACCTCAGCCATATAGTTGTATGCCGTCTTGTTGATATGGATGATAACTAGATCTCTAGATTCCAGTGTTGAGAGGAGCGCATATATCTTGATAGCCAATAGCTCTGTTAACTGAGTCAGAATCCAAGGCTATGCAAAAGGAATAAATCCATGGAGGAGATGATAATGCTTTCCTAAGACTTTGAAAGTCTCAAGCTGAGCGTCCATGCATAAGGATTTAAAGAATATGTCCTCTCCTGTGGGTTTTGAGAAAGGCACCTAAGCCCATTACCGCCCTCATCTGCCAACAGGACGACAGATATCGCGACCCGCGACGGATATGTAGGTCCAATTGATCAATAATCCGCTAACGTTTGTGGAAGCTTTAGAAGATGATACCACTGGAGAGCTGCATAAAACCAACTCTCCAAAATTCAGTGGTAAACAGCCATCCCCAACCTGTGTAACCCCGTTAGAAACTAATCATAACAAAACATATAAGACCGGATTACTCACTTTGCCCCAAATGCCGGCTCAATTCCGACATCCATAGTATCTGACCAAAAAATCCCCGCTTCCTCTCTTCTTCTACAAAGCGTTGGCCAGAGTCCAGGGCAATCAACTTTGAAACTATGAACACCCAAAGAAAAGAGGGACATTAGTGTTCCCCCTGACTCCTGCATGCATAACATCTTCCTGCCTGGACAAAATAACGAAAATCATAATACTGTTGTGTTAAGAATTGCGAGCTGCAATAGCGCGGGGGAAAAGAAATAGGGGAGGCGAAGCAACGACGGCCCGACGGGGATGATTGAAATTTGACGGGATTGTCGCACGATCAAGTTGCCAAGAAGGCTTGGAGGCATTTCTTTCTTTCTTTCTTTCTTTACCCTTCAAGTTTCTTTCTCCTCGAATTTAGTTATTTATTGCAAGACGAGGTATTTTCTTGAGTCAAGCCTTTTGCATCCAACGCTTAATTCGTCTGTGCCTAAAAGGGTTCTTCTTCCAGCTTTTGGCGAGAACTCCAACATCAGAACAAAAGACGTCAAATCTCCAAGCTATGCTCTGGGTTAATTTTGAAGACGGTTGGTCTTTGGAAATCCCCTTGCCCTTTATTTCCGTGGTGAGACTTTCTAGGTTATGAAATACGATATCCGTTTTCGGCTTCTATCCGTGAGCCAAAATCATCTCCATCTTTGTTTCTTCACCCCCTTTTCCCCTTCGACGTTTCGATGGTCAGCAGTGAGATGGGCTTTCCCACTCCCGATTGCTCGATTTCTCCTCCACCAGGCACATTTTTACCTTCCTTTATCCCTTCTGGAGACGAATAAAACTTAAAAAGTCCCCTTAGAATCTACAGCAGGGGCCACACCTTAACGTCGGGTCCCTTTGCTCCCTTGCTTTACTCGCCCCCTAGCAGAGCTCATCGTCCAATCGATCATGATGGCAAGTGCCGCGTCGAAGCTTGGGGCAACTTTAGCGTTGTTACCCCCCCCTCCCTTGAAAGGCGAACCAGGATCCATCCGAAGCCGTCTTAAACTTCATGGCGGTCTCCGGGCCTGATCGCCTCAACCTGTCTTTGGATGTCAAGAAAGGATCAATCTCCGTGGATAATTTCACCAAGGCGGTATGGGGCTTTCACCCTCCTTCGACCTGGTGGTGGATGGGAGGAGGGAAGGCTGGCTGGGAAGCGCAAGCCTATATCGGTGAATGGATGTTCTAGGGGAAACTCCTGACAGGTTTGGTCTCCACAAGCTTGTTTGATATCGATTCTCTGAGCTGTTCTTTATCACACCGTCTTCTTGGTTCGTTACTTGCTGAGCGGAAGATGGGAGGAAACGAAGGATAATCCCCCATACATAGCTGATTTGACATGATGGGGTGGTGATGGTTTCGTTTGAAACAGTCTGACGAGTCAGATAGTTAATTATGAGCTGCGGTGGCCCATCCGCGCCCAAGGGACAGGGTTCGGACAAAAATTGTGAACCGCTGATGGTGATTCCCTCAGAGGTGGATAGGATGCATCATGATCGCCAGGCATCAGGACACAATTCGCAAAGAAGCTCCACTGACATCACATCAACGATAAATTGATAATATCCGGGCGCGAAGACGCCTGACAACGTATCTGCAAGATGACCTGTGAAGATTTGACTCTCCACGTTTCTCAAACATCACAGTTGAAACAGAAACTCAAGAAGTCGCCAAACCACATGGCCGGAGCTAATACGCTGTCAACGCTTGCTATGTAAATATCGAGCACATGGAGATATCCCAAACACCACCACACATATGGAACATCTCGATTCTGCGACGAATATCTCCGATTCGATGCCTCCTTCATCGAAGCACACAAAACTGCCTGATCTTCTCCATTCGTTGAAGAAAGCATATGATAGGCTGGTGAGTGACCAATAAACGTAGCCGTTGCCATCGCTGTTCTTCACAGAAGCTCCTGGATGAGGTGATGTGGTGGAGGTGAGTTTGGTTGGTCTGTTCCTGAAGGCTGAAGGGGGGTGGAAAAGCAAAGAACGCAGCCAAGAAAACGTCAACGTGTTCTGCGCGTTTCAAAACCGGAGGATTCGGCGAGTTACATATCGATTTGACATAAAATCCTTTTTGTTGCTTTGGACACTGGCCTATTAGATCGATCATAAATTGTCGAATGAAGCAGCCTCTAGGGCCATCAGTATCGACGTCGGAAAGAAACAAAAAACAAAAAACAACAACTCCTATCAAACCACCAGATGTAGATTTTGTGATCCCCCACCCGTCCCACCATGTAACAAGTTGTACGAGGAGGGGGTTAAGCAATGCAAAAGTCAGCGCTTCCATATGGCTAGTAACTCAGAAAACCCCCAACCAACAGCAAGCGCTGAAAAAAGTCCAGTACAACACTCGGGATACCGCCCAGCTTGCCATGTCTAGAATAGTATTCCATCCATATGTGAATCTTTTCCTTGGGCGCCTAAAAGGTGTTATTCACACTCGTTTGAATGACGAGTAACCTGAAGGCTGACAGTTATCCCTCTCAAAGCGTTTCAGAAGGCAAAAATCTCACTGATCAACTATGTAAACATTCACCCAATCAAGAAAGGTACTACCGGCTCCCCATCCCTCCTCCAATGATGTAACTTAATAGTACTTCTACTTTGTTCATCACGTCCAAATTCCTCATAACTGAAACCATTCTTCATAGTAAAAAAGCGGGGTAATTTTACATCTCCTCTTTGACAGTGAAACCAAACCCGTATCACACTGGCACACATTCCATCGGATTCTTCAACAAACTCATATACATCTGTATGTTGAACACCCCCACCAACCAGTCTATCTTATTGAGTTCCCGACTCGAGTTAGGCGCGTAAATGTCCCCTCCCGCCTCCCCCTCCTCCCCCACCGATCGGATGGATCATCGATTCCAGATCGCACACCCCGTTTGCTTTGCTGATAGTGGGAGGGCTGTTGTGTCACCCTCTATTCGGATCCCGGCTGCGCGCAGTTGTGGGTGGGGGAATGCATAGAGAGTATGCATACATACATATATGGAGAGGCGCTTAATATCGATACTTCCAAGGTTAGCGGATCGAGGATGAGGAGAACCGGTTGTGTGCTGTAGTTATGATAGGGATAAGATATGATGAATGTAAGCTGGATACCATTAATGAAGTCTCCCCAGTTGACGAGACGATCGGTTACGGATGGGCCAGCATATGTAGTGCGGGGAAGGGGGATATCTCTAGAGTGTGCTGTGTCTATCCGCCATAGTGGTGGGGTACAAGAAGTAGGTAGAGTAGGTCGGACATGAGCGGAGACCATAAGTTACTCTTGATAGAAGAACAACTGTAATTTTGCAAGATCGAAGCCTGATATTCCAACACTGACTGGGCCTTATTTACTGCATGTACGGGACCCAAATGTGACTATATCTGGATCCTGGATAGTTGCTCGCATCCAAAGTTGAAACTGTCATTGCAATATTATTATATATATAGCAAGAAAATATGACAACTCATAGTTACAACATGTATGTACATGCATAGCGAGCCCGAAGCAAATTGCAAGTAGCCAATTATTAAACAAGGTATTGGCAGAGTAGCATGGCCACGTTGTATGGCAGGGGGAGAAGGCGAGCCCCTTTCATCTCTCCGGAGCACATGCATTCGCACATGCCTTTGCCAGGATTTCGCGGTTTTGAGGAAGTCTCAGGAATGAGATGAGGAATGAAAATGACGGTGGTCAACCGTCATGGAGTGTGTGCTGACTGGGTGGACTATGTATGATGGATTCTCCTGTAGTTTGGGCTGTGAGAGGACATATTCACAAGTAAAGCTTTTGGGATCGAGAATAACCAGAGATAGGTAGTTGGATTCGAGGTCGAGGCACATTCGTCACATGTCGTGCCATGCCATCTTGCATCCCGCCTCCATCATCGTCCTCGGATTCCTCCCAGTGCTTCCATCGGCAAAGCCGGGGATCCCACGAGGCAATGCTGCAACGGGGTTCCGGGTAGAGCCCAAGCTCCCTCCCTCGACATAACATCGGCCCAAATGCAGATCCGTAAGAGAGAAAACATTTGCAAGCGTCTTCCCCCGTCAAGCTCTCATGAGCCACTCATCAAGGTTTGTCCGAGTCAAGTTGAAAAAGCAAAGATTGTTTCAAAAATTTAAACACGTTGAATAACTTAAATGTCCGATGTTTCAGTCCGGTGTGGAAGGATCCGTCTCGGGCTTTTTAACTTCCAACCAGAGGATGAGGAGACGGTGTTGATCATGAGAATCGAAACATGTCCAAGAGTTTCGAGAGAAAATAAACTCGCTGGGAAACAATGGGAAGATCCGAGGAATAACCATAGTTGAGGGAGTTTTCAAGTCCCATGGCGCGGGGAATTCCAATGCTCCGTTTTTCTACATCAAAACAAATAAGTTAAAATCTTGCGAGAGAACGAAACAAAAAATTCCAAAAAAATAAAAAAATAAGGACAAGGCCTTCTTTTTCTCTTCGTGTTTCTTGCTGTTTCCCTTCAGCCTGGTGGAGGAAGAAATCATTTCTCGAACAACCAAAGTTAGTAGAGACGTTTCCGCGGTGGCAAGCCATCTGGGCGTTTTTCATTTTTTTGGGTTGAAGCCGGTTGTTTCAGGTTTTCCGCGATGGAGATGAACCAGTTTCTCGGTGGCAGTCGTTGTTGGCCCAGGCGTGTTTTTGATTTTGGGAGCTGTAACCTCATCAAGGGATCGTTGAAGTTTAAATGGTAAAGTCGCTAATAATGATTGAGTATGAATGGCTGGAGGTTTCAAGAGTGTTTTCTCTGATGATCACGAACAAGGAGATTCGCCCAGATGTCTTGACGGAAAATACTGAACAAAATCCGCGGTCAAGGAAATAGTAATGTTCTCCACCGTCGACTCACTGGAAGGATGGAAAAAATCAGTGCACAGCCATGCGACAATTAAAACGAACATCCTGGCCCTGCTGAAAAACAAGCAAAAATCCGCCTCTCCCGCAAGCGCGGGGAAAGTAAAAATCTAACAACGGCTCGGAGTGTGGCGAAATCTTCCGTCTTTTGATGAGCGATTCATGCAGGGGTGAAAAGGACTTTGCCAGGATTCCTGTCCACCACCAATCAACCCGCTGTTGTCCCTGGTTCCTGGGAAGCAGTGCCACGGCTGGAGGGGCGACGCAGGGGGATGATAGGCTGAGAGTAACCGCTCAAGATGAGGAACCTTGCTTGGTCTTTGGACTGGTGTTTCATGTCTGTGGCTTGGGAATCGAAGTTGACATGTGGGTGCATGATTTGATACTTCAATTTCTCAAGATGTTGCGGCGTGTGTAGGTTCCTAGAAGGTGATGAAAGAGCTGGAGACAGCAAATAGTAAGAGAAGATAGCAGAGATGAGACGGAATATCAAATCTTGAATCCGAAGTTTGATGAGAGAGTGATGAGGCTCTGTTGATAGATGCAGCTGTATTTCGATTACCAAAAATACCCACGCGGGCAGGGCATGGCAGGCGTGTCCAGGAAGATACGGTACCATACCGTACATCCACCTGCCAGAAACAGCCAGAAGACATCTCAACCTCATCTCATTCTCATGAATCTCATTATCAGACGAAAAGCGACTGCGAAAGGGTTACAGATACCGGCCTCTGCGCCCAGACCACCGCATCCACGTTGAACATAGCACCAATGCCCAGCATCTGGCATGTATCGTCTGTTGTAATCGCTGGTATCGTTGCTCACCGCTGGCCGGCGGCCCAGCCGAGCCCCGAAGGCCCTGGTAATAACTGGCGTCTTGGTTCACCATCTGGGCTGGGTACCGCGGCCCACTGCTGCTGGAGTTCTGATCCCACGGGCGGCCTCAGCTAACGCTTCCCAGCTTAGGCTTCTTTGCCTCTGGAGATGGGCGATGCAACGACTGGCTGTCACTTTGTCGCCGCCGTGCACCCCTCTCCTCCTTGTCCTCCACTCCCAGCCGCTCTCTTGCCATCTGGCCCCAGCAGATGCAACAGTAAGCCGTCCCGTTCACCTGTTTCGGTCTCTGTGCCTGGGCGCTGTTCTGGCGCCCTGGTTCTTTTGCCCTTGAACAGGATCGTGTCGAATGTCACGATCTGCACGAAACATCATGCGCTGAGTGGTCACTGCAGCTGGGAAACCCAGCATTTCTGCCCACTGAGAAAAGCAGATCGCCCTGTATTAGCATGTTTCGAATTTCACTGTCCACTGCGCTTCGTCAGGTCCCCTCTGATCGCAGGCGGATACCGAAACTGAATTTCTCATGGGCCAATTGTCCATCGCTCAGCAAAATCCACCATTCCCACCCTAACCCCTTAGCCCACATCCTGGTCAAATTACCAGGAGAGCGAAGGACCACAACCATGCTCGTGGCCGGGCGAGGGAACGTTGAGCTCGCGCTAGCATCAGGCACAGAGTCCGCGGGCTTGACTGGGCAAGGAATTCTTCGATATCATCCGGGGAATAAGCCTGGGCCGCCCACCAGGCCGATATATTAACCCCCTCCCCTCCCTCCGCCAAGCTTGTTTGATTTCCTCTCCTTTTCTTGTTCTTTCTATCTCATCACGCTGGTCCGTTTCGACACTGCACCCCAGTTCGCACCTCTCCCCCTCTCCCCTGTTCGGGATTTGTCTTTTTGTCTTTTGACTTGGGTCCTATCCAGTCTCTCCCTATCTTTTCAAAAACCACCACAATCTATCTACTCTTCGTTTTTGCCTGTGGCATCTATCGAGAGTATTTTTACATTCCTTGAACATACTCTGCAATATCCATTGCGGTTGTGAAAAGAATATCACAAGCACTTGCGGCAATATTGGTCAGTCAATCAACACAATCTCCAGAGGATCATCTTTCCAGTTAAACAAGTTTGGTTCCTATTGAATAGAGGTAAAACACATCTATTTTGTATTATCCCTTCACTTTTGTGGATTTGATCAGCATGCTCCCCCTATTTAAAGCCTCTCCTTCATGCAACTGCACTTGCCACTCTGCTGTTTCATGTCTGATCCCCCTTGCTGGCCACAGCAGTTAGTTAAGGAGTTATCCGCACTGGTGACTATTTGATATTCTTTCTCATCTGCTGTGACTCTCTCTTCTGTCCTTCTTTTGTCTTCTGCAGCGGCTTCATCCACTCATTCTACTGTCCTTACCACTTAATCGTCTGGATTCTTCCTGAACTCTCTCGCTGACTTGCTGCAAGATCCTCTCATTTCTTGACTGCCCACAGCCGTTCCCTTCCTGTACTGCGTGGAATCGACCAAGATTATCGACCGACTTCCGTCTTGATCGACCTCTTCCAATCTATCTCTCGCAAAGTTTCTCGTCAGGTACGAGACATCTCGAAAGATATAAGGACATTCGAGGACCACACAGCGACACACACTCCTTCAACCAAGCCAACAGACATACCACGGAACAGCTTCTGCGAAGCACTTCCCGCGAATCCTCGACACCTTTGCACATAAACTACCTGCGAAAAAAATCAGAAAAGAAAATACAAGACGCACAAAATGTACTTCTCACCCTCCTTCGTGGCCGTGGCTGCCACCCTGCTCTCCACTAGCACAGTCCACGCTCATATGAAGATCGCTACCCCCGTGCCATTCAACCCAGACGCTTTGAACAACAGCCCCCTCGCCGCCGATGGCTCCGATTTCCCCTGCAAGTTCGGTGGAGCATATACTGCCCCGAGCGGCGCCTCAGTTCCCCCAGAAAACATGATGGCCATTGGAGAGGAACAGACCCTTAGCTTCATCGGTAGTGCTGTTCACGGCGGAGGATCATGCCAACTCAGTTTGACCACCGACAAAGTTCCCACCAAAAACTCCGTCTGGAAAGTTATCCACTCGATCGAAGGTGGCTGCCCAGCATCAGTCGATGGCAACCTACCTGAAGACCCCTACGGCACCGGCGCCTCGACATTCAAGTTTAAGATCCCCTCCGGTATCGCACCAGGCGACTACACCTTTGCGTGGACCTGGCTGAACCGCATCGGCAACCGAGAGTTCTACATGAACTGTGCCCCCATCACTGTCACCGGAGCCAAGAAGCGTCGCTACACACCTACCGCAGCTTCTGAGCCCGCCTCCAAGGCTGTCTCTCTCGCTAAGCGCGATGACCTGCCCGAAATGTTCGTCGCCAACATCAACGGATGCACCACCAAGGAAGGTGTTGATGTCCGTTTCCCCAACCCAGGCGCTTCCGTCGACATTCTCGGTGCCCTCGCCAACCTTATCAACCCCGGCGAGCCAGTCTGCACTATGGCTAATGGACAGGCCGGCCCTATTGCTGGAGAAGGTGGAAGCACTGGAGGCAGCGGCGGAAACGGGGGTGACGCGCCAAAGCCATACCCAGCCCCTCCATCAGCGGCCCCTTCCAAGACAGCACCTACCGTCGCGCCAGGAGTATTCGCTACCCAACCTGCTGCCCCACCAGCCAAGTCTCCCGTCACGAACCCAGCTCCATCTGCGGCCCCCGCCAAACAATCACCAGGCCAAGGCAGCGGTAGCGCACAGACTGGTCCTTGCCAGAATGAGGGCGAGTGGAACTGCATTGGCGGCACCTCCTTCCAGCGCTGCGCGAGCGGACAGTGGTCCGTTGCGATGGCCGTTGCTGCCGGCACACAATGCACGCCTGGTACTGGTGCTGAGCTGTCGATCGCGGCAGTGAAGAGAAATGTCGGCGCCATGCACAGACGGAGAGGACACCAGCTGTCGTAAGCTAGACAACTGGAATGACGATACGATCGCAATAGTGGATGGAAGAGGGATGTTATGGGTTTTGGTTTCCTGACCTTTCTTCATCTCTTTTGTCTACAACTTGCATGTCCATATTGCTTGTCCATATTGGTTCTGGTCGGGATACTAAATATTGTTCGACTGTGCTGTTTACCGGCGCTACCTAACTCTGTCATGGCAATATTTATTTCCTCCCCCGTTCTTTTGTTGGGCAAGTTTGTTGGTTTACCAATGTGATACCCTGTCTGTTGTACGCGGATGACAACACCCCCACCACCGCCTCGACCTATCAACGACACCTACCATCTTCAGGAAGTTGGGCGTCTTCTCTTCTCCTTTTTCCTTTTCTGGTCTTTTTTTTCTTGTGTAACTGGGTTTTGCAACTTTTTGTCAATAACGGGACTTTTTTGTGCTTTAAATTTCGAATATATTTTATTTCTTTTCACTTCTTTAAACATCTTTTTCCCCCTCCTTTCTTTTCTCGCCTGTCGTTTATTTTAAACATTTTCAATGCGAAAAAATGAGATTTCAATTCCCAAATAAAATACTAGATATGATAGGTTTTAGAACCCTTCCTTACGCAGGAACTCGCTCCTCCGCACATAAAAAATCAAGCGAAACATCGTTAGCTCAACTGTCCATCCGTCGTCTGTACACTTCCATTCACTCCCGATCCCTTTGGCCTGCATATAGATATCATACAAACCCCCCCTCCTGCACACCCTTCCAAATCTCGTTTCAACAACCGTTTTCAAACACCTGCCCACCCGCCCAACGCTACGCGCTACCGCCCAACGCTACGCGCTACGTCATGTTCTTTGTTCTTCCACCCCCCTTCTCTCCCTGTGCCCCTCTCCTATGATGTCAGGGAGATATTTCTGCATATGTTCCTAACGCAGAATGAATGAAGAGTTCTTTGAAGGATGGGGGGGGAAGGGCGCTAGGGGTAAACTAGCTACCGATGGTGGCTGTTGGTGAATTTAACTGTCTATGCAGTGTGTGCTGGAGGGTTGGGTTGTGTTGTTGGTAGCTGCGGCTGGGCTGGGCCAAGTGATGAATGAATAGATAAAGTGTTATGACTGACTGCTCTAGAATCTACTAGAAGGATAGAGAGATGAATAGATGTTACCTTACCAGTTTTAGCTTATATTCATTCATTGTCTTTCTCTTTGTTTCCTCTTCATCCTTACGTCACCGTGCTCCCTCCATACATATTTTGGAACCCCAACCCCTCGCTAAGAATGAATAGAATTGAATTAACTTGAAGGCCTTTATCCCTCCAACCCTGCCCTGCAACCTCAGAGCATACAAAGGGAACCCAAATAATATACAATCAAAATCCCCCTACCTGGCCGCCCAGCCACCTGTCCATCTCCCTTCCTGCTGGTATTGAAAATGACAACTCATTAAACTACATAGAAATAATCGAGCAGGAAGGAAGAGTCTTAACTGACGTTGATAACGGAAGATCATCATCCATCATATCATACATACCTAACTACTCCCTGCGTATAGAGAATGGAGATATCGCCAATCAATTAATTAGTTAACACCCTCGCCTACATCCCCCCTTCTTATTGAACCGTGTATGCGCGATAAAATTTACTTACCCGGAACCCAGTTCTTCGCGAATTCGAAAACAAAGAATAGGTCTGGTTATATATATAGAAGAAACAGGGTGTAAAACAATAATCATTCGTGGAAGATATCCATTTGAGATATATATTCATCATGTGATGTACAATGTACATACGGCCCAAAGCCGTTTCATATATACTACCTGTTGTATTAAATGGTAGGATGTAAATTGTGCCCTAGGCAAGAAAAAATAATAATAATCTCACAAGCTGTTTCGCTATCTCTCTATCTATCTACCTATCCATTTATCCCCGACAAGGCAGCGGTCAAAAACGTGTGGGGCAAGTGATATATATCTCTGTCTGGCAATAAGATGATGCCTGTCAGCTAGCTATCAAGATTGGGCCGAGTAAATCGCCGGTTCTTGAAACCGAATGTGTTTCGCGTTCCATTGGGTGGACTGATGCAATACCGTCCGTGATATTTTGGCTGTGAATAATAGTATCGGGCGGCGAGCGAGCGGAGAGAAAAGGACGGATAGGGGGAAGAATGTCTGAGAAGGGTGAACTGGTTCAGAAGGGAAGTATTGTCGGTGGCCTACTGGTCCAGTGGCGCAAGGGTTCAAAGAGTAGGAGCACGACGAGTAACCTTCGCTGAGTTGGATTGTTCCTGGTCGATCGTCTCCATTGCCTGGATGTCGTGCAGAAGAGACACGGGTCTATCCTTTCACCGATGCGCCTCACAAAACATATGACCTAGGGGTTTTGATTAGCGGGGAGGGAAAAACCTTGATATTTCGAATATATCCCTTGCAGGAGATGTAGACTGGGATGGAGTATAAAGTGATAGGAGTTATATCCTGTCACGAGCTTCCACCACCGCGGCAGCGTGGACTGACCGAGGATTTGGCCATATATAAACATGGATGAGTCTGACCCCAGGGGAATGGTGTGAATGAAAGTGAACATTGGGAGCAACCCACCAGTTGTTATATCGGCGGAACTGCTATATTCATGTCTGAAATGACCGGATTCAGGATGGAAATTTGGATCATGCTCAACATACAGCAATTTCGGTGTCATCCAGCGGAAACCTGGGTGCTATATGTTAATATCTGTCAGTCAGCCAGAATATTTGGTCGCTTGGGCGGTGGATCTCGAAATCCCCCAAGTCGACGATGGTATATATATAACGCTGGAGGGTATTGATTCGCAGCGGGACAGTGCTCTAGCATCCTAGGAAATCTCTTCGATGGGCGGAGGGCAGCGGAGGACATCTTTGTTCACTTGGAGAAGGGGAGAGTGCCTCGGTGTATTTGATTATCCGGGCTGAGGGTGCGGAATCGTGGGTTATTCTTTCGATGCGACTGTCGAACTCAACGAGTATGTAACTGGAATGGCCCATAGGTGAAGATTTGGCATGCTCTTTTGAAGGCCTGATGCCAATTTATCTTTGGCGATGCGGCCGTTTGGACATGGCTCTGCTCGATTCCAAAGGCAATCTCGGCTGTCAGCGAGGTTAGTAAAACAGGCGCATCCCTAGCATGTTAAAGATGGCCCCGTTGCAATCCCACAGAGTTGCAGTGTGGTAATGTCAACTGCTGGAAGTTTGAATCGTCAACGGGAGGTGGGAGTAAATATAATCACATGACCTCTAAGTTTAGGTAAGCCGCCAAGCGCCCAATCGGGAATCAGGGTTTAGGGCTAGCATGTCCTCCCCAGGCGCCATTCCCAAGCGAGAAAACCCACATTGAAAGTCTGCGGCTCGACGACAACATCTGCTCTCAACATCACCGCCAACGACGACCAACTCCCTGTCGACAAAATGGCCTCTCGCCCAACCGTCTCCATCGCTACGGCGGAGGGAAAGCCCAGCGGCGCTTCCCACCCTCTGCCCGCTGTCTTCTCGGCCCCAATCCGTCCCGACATTGTCCAGTAAGCCAGCGATCCGCGCCGACGACAAAGGTTGTGATGGAACGGAAATAACTGACGAGATTAGGTCGGTGCACACTGGTATCGCGAAGAACAAGAGACAGCCATATGCCGTGAGCGAGAAGGCTGGTGAACAGACTTCTGCCGAGTCCTGGGGTACCGGTACGTGGAATGGAAACAATCAATGGGGCGGGCAAAGTTTTGGATGGAATTGGAAAAGCTGATATAGAGGCTTCATACAGGCCGTGCTGTCGCCCGTATTCCCCGTGTCTCTGGAGGAGGAACCCATCGCGCCGGTCAGGCGGCTTTCGGCAACCAATGTCGCTCCGGTCGTATGTTCGCTCCTACTAAGGTCTGGAGAAAATGGCACCAGAAGATCAACCTTGGCCAGAAGTGAGTTTTTTTTTCCCGCGATGGGACGGCATTGAACGACGAAAAACAGCTTGACGATACTGATTTCTATTTCCCAGGCGATTCGCTACCGCCTCTGCCTTGGCTGCCTCTTCCGTCCCTGCCCTTCTCTTCGCCCGTGGTCACCGTGTCGCCAACGTCCCCGAGGTTCCCCTCGTAGTCGACTCGAAGACCTTCGAGGGTGATGCCATCACCAAGACCAAGGCTGCCATTGCCCTCCTCAAGGCTGTCGGTGCCGGCCCAGATCTCGTCAAGGTCGAGGAGTCCAAGAAGCTCCGTGCCGGTAAGGGTAAGATGCGTGGCCGCAGATACCGCCAGCGCCGCGGACCCCTGGTCGTCTACAACCCAGATGTCGATGGAAAGGAGCTCGTCAAGGCTTTCCGCAACATCCCCGGTGTTGAGACCTCCCCCGTCTTCGCCCTCAACCTCCTCCAGCTCGCCCCCGGTGGACACCTCGGCCGCTTCATCGTCTGGACCTCGTCCGCTTTCGCCGCCCTGGACACCATCTACGGCTCCACCACCTCCCCCTCCGCCCTCAAGAAAGACTTCCTCCTCCCCTCCAACCTCGTCGCCAACGCCGACATCACCCGCCTCATCAACTCCTCCGAAGTCCAGTCCGTCCTCCGCGAGCCCAAGGGATACGCCAAGACCAAGCGCACCGGTGTCCAGAAGAAGAACCCTCTCAAGAACAGACAGGTTCTCCTCAGACTCAACCCCTACGCTGCTGCGTTCTCCAAGGAGAAGCTTGGCCAGGCCAGCCTCAATGCAGGCAAGCCTGAGCGGGCTGGTGAGACTTTCCACAAGATTCTGGCTGAGGAATAGACAGAGAGAGTTGTGTGTGTTTGTCTGTTAGGATCTGATTTTGTTTTTTAAACACACAAAAATAATGTGAATCGTTCTTAACCCCTCTGGAGCGTGGGTTTTATGAGGTGTTCTTACTATTCTTTTTTTTCTTTTTGTTCTTTTACAATTGCTTATAACCGGTTCTGGGCTCGATATTTTTGCTATGTTACATGACAAACGTGAAAACGTAACAAGCGGAAATGGAAATGATAGGGCTTAATGATTCCTATGTTGGGTTTCTGCTTAAAAACTTGTGGTTTGCTTGCCTCGTAGAATATCCCCAAGTAATTTGTAGTTCCAAGTCTTTCGCCATCACCTGCTCGGCCCTTCAGGTAGCAAATTCATACGCAACAGACTTAATCAGCCCTCTCCCTGAGGGTCCAGCTGCCGAAATATTCTAGATCTCCCCAGCTTTGTATCTGGATACTTGGCAGAAACTCTCTAGAATCGATCAACGTCTACCCAGACGGCTTTTAGCTATATAGATAGCATCTAAAAACATAGAACAATAATCAACTATAGGGGTAGGCGGCTACTAAATTGACAGCACCAAGTTCCCCCGTGCCTTGGTTGCAGGGCACCACCCCGTCTCTCTTAATGTCCATATATGGTCGCGGTACTTCTTCTTGAACCCCCCGTAACGCTAACGGGATATCATTGAAAGAAACATAGTAGGAATACTTCAAAACATCCCAGCTTGAATCTGAACTAGGGTGGGTTGGAATGGCCTGCCTCCGCCCCTGAAGAGCATGGATAGAAGGGGGTGATGGGGAGAAATATTACGTTTATAGCAATAGACAGAAGGAAGGAGAATAAGGCGAAAGGTAGTTCGCGCGAAGGTGCTGGCTGGGTAATGAATGAATGGTATGGTTTCCAATATATGACTTGAAGGTATGCATCCCTTTACGCTTCTTTGATGTAAGAAACGGAAAGCTCTGGATGATTTTTATGACCCGTCCGTCCCTATCTCTCTGGATTCTGAGGGAGGAGAGCTCTGGGTATCATAATCTGAAACTCGAAGAGCCAGGGGTATTTGATTGGGGAAGCAGGAGGCCGATACTGCCATGTATCGATAGCATGTGGTGGGGGGAGTTTAGACATCTTGCTAGATTGAAATGATGTCTATTGATATGGCCTGGTGGCTATCATAATGTCCTGGACATGATAGCAGCAGCCGTTCTTATGACAGATGTTGATGCCCTTTCGATGGGTATCGCGCATAGGTGCTAGGGAATGAGCGGAGTCCGTTGTTCACCAAAGTAGGATCTTTCATCATCAATGATGAAGTGGTATAATGGAACTGTCACCCACCAGCTTCCTTTGGCCGCCGCTGTATTCCCCATTGTCCGTTGAGTAGAAGGAAAAACAACGGGCGGAATTTGGGGTTGGGTATCCCACCGATATGTATCACAACACGCGCAATATGGGTATCCAACTGCCCACGCAGCACTAAGGCTCAGTAGTAGTGCAGAATCTTTGGTTTTGGGGGAAGAGATTTTTGGCCCGCCAAAAGCGCCTGAGAAGGAATTTAAATTTGTAACATCTGACACGGAGTGGGACGCACTAGATCGGCGCTGTGCTGATATTTTTATATTCCATCCAGCCATACCCCACATCCAAAGAGCAAAAGATGTCAGAAAATATGAGTTTTTCGGCGTCACCGTTGTTCATCATGGCTGGGGGCTACCGAGAAATATCACGGGCTCGGCTTCTGGACCACACCACACCAGCGGTTAAAAAATGGCCGGAATGTTTTTAAAACGCCAAATAGAACGATTCACAGCATCAGTCTGAGACGAACCCCTTATTTTATTCGGAAACGGCGGGGGTTTCTGGCAAAAATGCAAAGAAGAAGCCACCCGAGAGTTGGAGGATGCAAACCTCCCGTTGGAAGTGGGGTATGATGGGAAGGGCATTGCCCAGCCGAGGTGGCATTGGACATTGGCACGGTATAAGCAAGTGATAATGAATAAAAGGGGGTTGTTGAACAGGAGTTCAACGTGTTGTTCTGCACATCAAACATGGAGTTTTAAGTGGCCCCATGGGCCATGGGATGTCATCAAAGATGATTGACTTCAGGGTTGAGGGGCGAGGCGAAATGCATACTTCGAATGAACCGTGGGGAGAGACATTTCCCGAGGCCCTGACACCCCTGAGATTCGGTGACGCAGGATGATGAGAGAGTTGGATTGCCCGTTGATATTCAGGGGAAGTTGGGTTGAGGTCGTGGAAGTTGGTCCACGTGACGCCGATATATGGACCGGTGGACGACATCCTCACCACTCCTCTCTTGAAAACAAATTGGAGCATTGCATGAGACCATGAATCCTTTGATGGACGGAAAATGACTTGCATCGCACCAGCAGTCACCGCCATTCTCGCTACCGAGTCACCGACGAAATAGCTTCCGAGGCAAAGCAACCTTGCTCTCCCACGTTTGCTATTTATATTCTGCCAGTCAGACCCGCGAAAACTACCGAATCTTACCGGCTTGGAGAGTTCAGAAGTTATCAGAACACAGCTCTTTGCGCACTAATAAGTTAGTAAATGCTGCTAAGCGACCCCATCCTGGCATATCTCCTCCAATGAACCCCGCATCTGCATGTGTCGTCGCCCAGATGTCCCCGGCAAGTTCCCCTCATGGACTGGCCCAGCTGCAAGCCATCAGAGAGTCCATCTTGGCATACTGGAGCCGCTTCGTCCTTGGCTATTATTGGCCTGGGGTCACTCGTATGGACCAAGCAAGGTATCCAAAAACGATGTCTTGAAACCGCCAACGTCAAGCGATGCTGGCGGACATGCCTTAGTTCCACCTGCTAGCTTTCCCTTTTCGTATCATGCTGATATTAAAATAGAAACCAGACAAGGGTTACGAAGAGAACGTTAAAGGGCCATTTTGAATTGAAAAAATGGCGTTGGTAGCTTTTTGTGGGCAATCGTTGCTGTTTGCGGGATCGGCAATTCTTTTGCCTCCGGTATGCCGATATGGGAAAACTGAGGACGATCCAGATGTCCCAAGGGCAGCAACCGTGAAAAAAGGAGGACTCAGGGAGGAAGAATGAAAAGAAGGAAAACGGTTGCATGCTCACGACATTTTCCATCCTCGTCCGACTCAACTAAACCACTTCCCATGTTCATATGTCTGCACAATAACTCTCTCTTCCTTCAGATCCCTGGCTTTCTCGTCTTCCAGGCACAGGGCCAGAATGTGCTGTCATCAGTTGGCATGGCTCCTGTCAACGCCCAAAGCAGAGGGATAACGCCAGCCTTCTCTCGGTTCGAGTCTGAATTTCCATCGGCCGCAAGATGTGACATACAGGCAAAAAAACGTCATTTGCACAGAATCGTCATGAAAAAGGGACAAGATGCCTTTCCTCCGGCGCTTGACAATTCTCCTGCAAGGGAGGTCCATGGCCATGACAGCGATATATTTGTCATCCCCTGGGCTGAGAATTGCATTAGTGAGCGTTTCACGGACGAAAGAAGAAAGGGCCAGATTTCCCTGCTTCGGCAGTGAGATTGAGCCTATCCCAGATACAATCTCTGTGAGGGGAAAAGAGGGTTTCTCCTGCGTCAGGCAGGGTTAGAAACGCCTGCAATTAGGTCCAAATCAGGTTACTTCTTTTCCAATTACCCTTTATGGTTCAGAATCTACCAGCTGCCTCCCCCCTGAACCTCGTCATTCATTGCCTGCTGAATATCTTCAGGGATATAATTGTTCTGGAACAGAAATGGAAGCGTTTGTCAAGAGCGAAACGGGATAGCTACATTTACTTTTGCCAGGTTTTAGGCGACTGTGATACAACACGTACCTGCATTTCCCGAACAGGATTGTGCCGTCCGCCCGACGACGGATTATATTCAGTCACGAAGTTGTGCGATCACTGCGGTTCGCTTTATTTTACTGGAGGCAAATAACCCAAATGTTTAGGCAGGATTTACATTCGCCATCACCAGGAGGTATTGCAGAACAATTGCATTATGGCATAGAGGAATGCCAACGGTTCGGGTCACGGCTTCGGAAAATATGAACGAGTCCAATCTAAACACAAGGGCCCTGATTCTTCTAGAAGGCCCGGGATTAATAAGGGGATTTGCATATTGGGGCCCTTGAAACCGGTATATCTGTCATTTGAAGTCTGCTGGGTTCTTCGGTCCTGTGGAAAAGAAAGTAATATCATCAGTTCGTCGCCAGACATCCGTTTGTTCGATGAAAATTTCTCCTGCTCCCGGACACGTTAAACGCCTCCCGGCTGGGATAACGTGTATCGGTTTAGATTATCCCCCCTGCTAGGAATGCATAGCTTGAAACAATAGGCCCCCTTACACGGTAGTTTCAGGCCATGAGAGACAAGCATTGCTGTCATTTTTCATGGCATGCGACGATCAACCCGGATAACTTTGGCCGAGTTCAAATGGAAAAATAAGCCGAATGACTCTCTCGGCGCTTGTGAAGTAGTCGAGGAAGCCGAGCAAGAACTATACTTTCCTTCTCGAGAGATGTTTTGTTTTTTGCCCTTTTCAATGTATAACCTCTAGATAGCAGCACAACCGTATGACAAATGAGATGATTGGGAGCAGAGCAGGCTCAAGACACACCCAGATAGGTAGATGTAGGGTAATCTACTTATATGAAAGGTATTTAGTAGATCTAGATAAATTCAAGAGGAGATAACAGTGTCGTCGTCAGGACCGCAGTTGAACCCCTTTGTGTCGTCTCCAGGGTCATCCTTGCAGCAACAGTCTAAAATTTCCTGCACCACCACCACCTCTTCCACGCAAGGCTGAAGCCACGCTTCCACCGCTTTACCGTCATCTCTTCCGGCCCCACCACATGGACGATGGACAGCCCGACTCGTACGCGGATTTTGAACGGTCAGACACCGAAAATCCTTACCTAGCGCTTTCGGGGATTCGTCCCCCCGCCATGGGCCGGCCCATGGGCTTGTGGCCGTTTGACATTTGCCAGCACCGGCCAGGTATATCTGTGCAAACCCTTTTCAGAATTTAGAAGATCACATTCATGATTCCAGCGCTGGCTGTGGCTGCGGCTGCGGCGGGGCTGTATGATCATTGATCAGGACCAGCGCCGTCAAGCAAGCGTTAAAATATCATGGCCTCACTGGATGCCGTGGATAGTCCAATCCACCCCCCCTGGACGCACACAAAACAGAGCAGACCAGGATGTTGACGGCATCAATTGGGCCCCATGACAAACGGGCTCGTTTTTTGCGAAGGACACCGCGCGCCCGAGGACGATTAGCATGGCAAAACGACGCTTACTGGGAGTCTATTCCCTAGGCTAAGAAATAGCCTCGCCATCCGTCGTTTTTGCAAGGCCCTCGTTTCTTTACCCTGCACATCTCGTCATCCCTGGGGGCTCCCGCAGCTTTCCCCACTACGGCTGCTGTTTCTCGAGTCTCTGGCGAGTCGTCCTGGGCCATCCTTAACTCGTGCGAGTCTGCGAGACCGAAAAGTTCCAGAGTCCACTCCCACAGCCAGTCCCTGGCTGAACTCTATCTCCGACAGTGGGCCTTGCTGGGCGATGGCGACGAGTATTCGGATGTACTAAACTGGAGCCATATCGCTGTCCCGCGGCTGGAGCCAACTAGGCGAAATCACCTTTGCTGCGGCCGCATTTCATCTGCCGATGCGCCAACAACAGGCCAGGTATCACCAACCGGCCATCCTATGCAAATTTATTTTCTTGCTTTTGCTTTCGTCAACACCTTAGAACGATCTGCAAGGGACTGCGCCCAGTAAGGTTCATTCCAGCAGATCGTGTGTCCTTATTTGTTCAGCGAAATCGAAGATATTCGAGGAAGAGAGGTTTCGCCACGAGCGGGTCTATTCGACATAGCCAGGGTCCTTCATGTCTTCCCCATTAAGCGACTCGAGGAATCAGAATAAAAGCAAAAGGAATCGGATCGCCAGACTGCTCCAGGAACTGCCTGGAGTCTCCAGTTCTTATATTATCGGGTTACAACACCACTTCAGCCTGTCTGGCTATTCGGACTAGACTGTTGCTAGGGTCCAGCTGGATGAAGAGCCGGAGAGTTGCATTTCAAGAGCCGGAGCCGCCCATTTTACTGGCCCAGGACCCTTATCCCATCTATCTACCGACATCTAGGACCCATCACCAGATATATATAGAAGACCTGAACGCTCATGTCGGCATATTATGTGGGACCATTTGGGCGCATTTTACCAATTCCCGAGGACAGCTCCGCATTAGAAGACGCCCAAGAGGACGCTTCTCTGCCGAAAAGGCTGACCAACTACCATCTCCCACCTCCTCGAAAACCGATTGCCTTGCAGTTTGGATCCGATACCACTTTGGGGTCGCCGGAGTCGATCGACTCATCCGACCCAGCAATGAATCGGGTGCCCTCTCAAGACAACAGCAGTCGACATCAGCCCCAAGAGACACTCCCCTCTGTCAGTCAAATTCTCACGCCAGCCTCGTTTCCCGGTACACCAAGCCCTTCACACCCCTACGTAGGTCGAGGAAACTCGCCATTAAACAGCGCTGGTACACATAGACCGCCAATTGGTGAGGCGTATGATCGGACTACCCAACAGGCCGGTTATTCAAACCATGGACCGGTGTCGGACGCAAGGACGAGCTCAGTTCCAGAGCCCATCGATACGTCATATGGTCACAGGCCGTATACGTCCTACAATCGCGACCAGCTTCCCCCTCTCTCCCAGGTCGGTTTAGATCCAGCGAGTTTGCGCGCTCAGCACTTCCGGGAATACGCAAGGAATAGCAGTGATGCGCCTCTAGCTCGTTACCACCAAGGCCAGCTCCCTTACCTGCGCGAATTATCCAATTCCGAAATCTCATCGGCATCAAATCCATCCTCGTTCACGGGAGAGACGAGTTTGCGCTCTGGCTCGCCAACTGGGCAAAATCAGCTGAGAGTGGCTCAAGTGGTTGACGAACGCGTGATTGAAGGTGAAGGTCTCTGTTATATCTACTCCGATGGTTCCCATTGCCCCAAATTGATCGACGGGGAGCTCGTTAATTCGAGTTGGGGAATCACTAAGGCTGGCAAGCCCAGGAAACGCCTGGCTCAAGCCTGTATAACTTGCAGAGACAAGAAAATAAAATGCATACCCAATACTCCCAAGTGCGAGCAATGTCAGAAGTCGGGTAGAGAGTGCAGATTTGAAAATGCGTGAGTTTATCCGTTGTCACCTTGAGAGAAAGGACTGCAGCTGACTTTTATTCTTTTTTGCTAGCCCTCGTGGAAACCAAGCTGCTAAAAATTCGCAACAATCCGCGCGATCTTCCGCGGATCCAATGGGGCACGACCTCTCGTCAATATCGCACGGCCAAAGTGCTGCTTATGTAGCCAGCGGATACTCCAAATCGGGCATGCCTCTTGACGGTATAGCCGATATGTCGCCAACTCCTGGGCGGTCTCAGGAACTAGGCCCATTGATGCACGAAGCTGCAGGACGAGGACCAGGTTTTGATAGACCTCTAAAAAGGAGAAGGCGAGCCTCCACAAACCCCATTGGCGCTGCGGGGGAAGATTCTAAACCAGAAAAAGATAGGGCGAGAGTGTCCGATTCATACGGTATGTCCGATATTCTCTCGGAAATGGCGGCCATGGATATGCATGATCCGACATTGTCGGAGTGGGAGACAGACCCGTACCAAACCGATCCCGAATCCACAATGCACTATCTCGACCTATACTTTAGGTATGTCAATGGGGCAACCTATTGTATTTTTCCTCGAGATCCATTTACAAGATGGCTGAGATTTTGCCCGAATAAATCTCTAGATGATAAGATGTTGTTATATGCTATGCTTGCAACGGGTGCTATTTTCTCCGCGAAAAAGGAGCAAAGAACGGACGCTATGAGATTTGCAAGGATAGCAAGGCATGCGGTGGAAAAAAGTCAAAACCAACCAACTTTACATTTGGCCCAAACCCGAATAATACTTGGCATGTGGCATTTCACTATCGGGGCATCCGCGACAGCCTCCGACTTTACAGGTTCCGCCATGCGGACAATATGCGGGTTAAAACTTAATGTTGAACATGATGGTCCTTCAGCAAAGGGCTCTCGGGAGTGGGAACAGTTTTTTGAAGAGGAAACCTTAATGGAATGTCAGAGAAGGACATTCTGGGCAGCCTTTCTTATGGATGTTAGTCTTCTACCTGAGTCTATGAGGTGCTCGTTCTATGTCTATTTGTTGCTAACGATCCCATTTCGGGGTGCAGAGACACACCAGCCTCCCTATCCATTCTCCAACCGTGCTAAAGCCACAAGACATCTTCCTGAGACTACCGCTTAGAGCAGATTGGTATGAAAACCAAAAATGGGCTACTATGCCCTACTTTGAAAATGGCATCATCCCAGCGGACCCTTCGCTACCCGAGGAGCGAGGTGCACTCGACCCGATGGCGTTCTTGGTTGAAATATCCGCCGTTTGGGGCGATGTCCTCGAAAATGCCTACCGCTCTTCGTACATCTCATCAGCAAATTACCCTAAGCACTTCGAGGAATTCTATGAGTCGACAATAAAGCGAGCCGATAAATGGCTTGCAAGTCTTCCAAGCTACTTCACCTACAGCGCAGGGAATATGCAACGGAGCATCCAAGCCGGTCAAACAGACGTGTTCGCAAGCGTACACATCCTATACCATGCGACAATGATGAGACTAAACCGCCACACTCGCTGCGACGACATTTCCGAACATATAACCCAACGGAATGCGCGCCGATCACATTACCACTGCGTTGAAATCCTCCGCATCGCCCTTGACCTCCGCCACCTCCTATATTCTAACCAAACAGACGACCTTACCCCCCCCTCAGCCGCCCCGCGGAACACTTTCTCCACTCCGCTAACAGGAAATGCCATAATCTCCGCCACCGACGTCCTTTCCGCGGCAGGATACATGCGCGACGCACCCTATTACCTAACCCTCATTAACGCGGGCCTAGATCTGATTACCGAAGTAGCGAAATTCTGGCACACAGCGCGCGAGCAACTCCGCGTCATGCAACCGCGCGTGGCGATGATCACGGAGGCAATTAACGCGCACGCGAAACGGGGCGGTGATAAGCTTGGATTCGCCGTCGAGGGACGCGCGCTTGACGTCATTTTGATAGATAAGGTGATGCCTGCGGATGAGCGGGGGAGCAGTCCTGGGCATGGCAATAATCCCGCTGCGGCTAAGAGGGGGGATTTGGTGTATGCGCTGTCGCGGGAGGCGTATTTTCATGCGCTTGGGTTTACGGATATTTCGGTGGAGAGGGGGGATGTGCTTTGGATTCCGTGCCCGGATGATACCAGCTAGAATTGGAGTGGGTTGGGTTTTTCGGATTTGGGAAGGTTTCGGGCTTTTTTCGTGGATATGATCTTTCCTTTTTGGCCCCTATCCTGCTGGGGATATTTTATTTCATTCATGATGCACGTCTCTCTTTTTGTGTTGAAACAAATCATGCTGATGAGGTCAGTACCTGCTGCTCCGTCTTTCTCCCGTCCTACGCTCCTTTTCTGCCGCGTATATATATACCCTTCAATCCTTCAGCCATGGAATCTGCATCGTTGACGCTCGTCATGTCTATCTACCTTGTTTCTACTCCTCCTCACTAAGAATGCCTGTTTTTGCATAAATCTGACTTGATCGTTTCTGCATCCTGTCTAACTTTTAAATATCTCTATTTAGCTTGCCTCTCTCTTCATCCCCATCCCCATCCCCGTCCCTTTTTGCTTTTTGTTAAAATTTTTCTATCCTCGACTACACCCCTACCCCTACCCCCTTAATTTTCACCAGAATGCGGCTTCTCGTTACCCATATTTGAATCTGCATCATATTATGACATAGAAAATAACGGTTGAATCTTATGACTCTCTGCTTTATTTTCTGGGGCTTAATGAAGTCAGCTTCTTATGCAAACGTGAGAGATTATTTCCTTCCTTCTCCCCCCCTACTAAAAGAAAAGAAGAGCCAACCTCATTAACATGACAATTTTGTGACATCCTGCATCCGTTCAAATCCAACTCTAAGCACCTTAACTAGGCATCTCCCTCCATCTTCGCCAAGATGTAATTTTGCTTTTGGCTAAGGAATTTATTTGGATTTCTATGTCTAACTATTATGCCCTCCATGGACGCTCTATCTGCGTTACGGGGGAATTACATAGGCCAACGCCCCCTGCCTCCTGAATAGATAAAATAAACAAGAGAAATTTCCCCACGGATTCATCTAGGGAGGAAAGAATAGGAAAGGCTTTGACTATCCCATTAATAGCCACACTATCTTCCCCCCCCCGGATTTAGGAGGATTAACTTGGTATTATCTATATGCCAGGACAAAGAAATCATCACAGCGGTGTGGAATCATATCATATCATAATGGGTGAGCACAGCCCTGACCCTGTCCATATTTATTTACACTAACTTATAACTATCAGTTCCCCCCTATTCATTCAAAATAATACATACAGACTAACCACAAACCCCCATCTACCCAACATAAGTAGGTATGCAATAGGGACTTCTTACCCCCGTCCAAACCCCCCCTCCCTTGTTTAACACCCGTTAATAAGACGCCTTCATCCCCAAAGCGGCCCCTCCACCGGCTCCGTGTACCGCTGAACCCAAACAACCCTGCCCTCCCTCGGATCCATAACTGCTGCAAAATGCGTCGTCTCATTCGTGATAGGGTACGTGCTTATCACATTGATAATCTCAGACTCTGTGGCTGTGATCTCTGGCTCGATGGGGATGGTGGTCCCGTTCGTCTCCATGGGGGGCTGTGTGTGGTTGTGCGAGGTGGTTGATGATGATGATGCTGGTGATACCGTGTTGGGAATAATGATGCCCGCTGGTCTTGAAGACCGCGTCCGACGTAGCGGATCCCGTCTACCGGGGAATATTATTCCGTTTCTCTTATTACCTGCCAGTTCCACTTTCTCATCCCAGAATGCCTGCATGCAGGCTCTTCGCTCTCTACTATCCTGTAGCAAATCATTCAGCCCAGCTAGTTCGCCGCTTACGGGTCTCAGGAAACTAGGCGGGGAGTGTGGAGGGGGTGAGTCAGCGGCTGAGTCGTGGTTTGTTGCTACAATGAAGGACCGGGAGGAGTGCGTGATTGCCGTTCTATGGTCTTTTTCTAGAATGGTGGTGGTATCCCCGTCGCTGAGGGTTAGGTAGGCGGAGGTCGTGGGGGTATTGGGTAGCATGGCGGCTAATACGCTGAGATCTAGAGTGTGGTGGATATGGCCGCGATATAGGGGCCATAGCCATGCGTAAAGCCACGACTGTGAAGGGGTCCTTGGTGGTAGGATGCACTGCCGGAGCAAAGAGGATATAGAACGTCGCAGCCCCAAGAGGACAAGTAAATGGCTCCCGTAGAACCTCAGATGAGAAAATAGCCCGCTGTCATTATGGTTTGGGCGAAAATTCAGCGACACGCTGAGGTTCTTCCTCACGCCCGTTAACACACCGACATATCCAACGTATGTGATACTCGTCGCAAGCACCTCTTCCGTCTTGGGACTACGGACGAATTCCAACTGCACAATCAACTCACGTAGACCGTCCATCCCCCAATCCAGTGTGCGGAAATGTAGCATCTTAGACCCCTCCCCTCCATCATTAGGGTTTGTATTTCTACACCTCGCCCCGCCGCTGGTGCATCCCATAAGCAAATCGAGGACGACATTTAGCGAGACGAGTAGGTATAGATCGACGCCTGTGGCACGACTCATGCCCCTGAGCTCTTCCGTTTCTTCGCGGCTATAAACACCTCTAAGTAATAGCCAAGCGAAGAGGCGGACCCATTTGACCGAGATATTGAGACCAGTGGACTCAACGAGTTCGTCGAAGAGGACTGTGAGGGCACGCATTTTGTCGCGGTATATAGTCGCGAGTTCGACATAGCGCTGTGCGGGGGGGAGGGAGAGGTCGATTCTGTAGACTGGGGGGGTGTCTCCATGCTTTTCGGGCGTGTTGGAGTAATTGCTAGGGGCCATTGTTGGCATTGTTGGGGGAGAGAATTGCGACTGGCAGGCGTATTTGGAGCCCTTTATAGGATGCAATTCTTCCTTTTCCTGTCACCTCACTGTCGCTTTCAGCAACATGAAGGGAGAGAACAGCGGTGCCTCTTTATTTATACGAGGTTCAGAGGCTAAATAGATCGTTATCCCGCAAGGCCAATTGGCGTCCATGGCTGACACCTAAAGTCGGAACCCGGGGGTGGCTGCATTTGAGGCGCATTGTGGCAGACGCATGGGAGTCATGGCGTCCATGTGGATAGAAGATGATCTGCGAACTGATTAGATCAGGTATTAGGCAGTGGTTCAACGACGAATATCCAAAGAAGTGTAATAAGATGTTGATGTTGAGATAGATCATAGATGTGGTTGTCGATAAACTTCGGCGTCTTTTTTTCCGCCTCCGAGCTCCAAATGTCATCATCCGCCAGCTTCATCCCATCTGCTCTGTGCGCCGCGCCATGCCATGTCTATCCACGCTGTCTGATACTGCTTAAACAGTGTTGTAGAGGCAGTCGATACCACAGAGAAGAAATCCCGCCAACGAGACGACCGCCAAAACCCGCAATGGCCCTATAAACCCTGGCACAGAAACAGACAACATGTCCCATCCCACCGCAGACGGCAGCTTTGCCGCATCGGAACAAAAAGATGACCAATTCCTAGACTCCGACTACGTTCAGCTGCGAGACTACCCAGAGAACCTTGACTACTACAGCCTGCTCGCCCTGCCGCGGGACCCCCCGCCTACAGACGCCCAGATCCGCTCCGCCTACCGCACGCTGACGCTCAGCTTCCACCCGGACAAACAGCCTGCAGATTTACAATCGGCCGCTACGGAACAGTATGATCGCATACGGACGGCGTACGAGACGCTGATTGATCCTCGGAAACGGGTTGTGTATGATATGCTGGGGGAAGACGGGGTGCGGGCGGAATGGGGGCTTGGAGGGGTGATGGCGAAAGGCGGGGCGGCGGAGACGCAGCAGATTGGGGTGAAGACAATGGATGCGGGTCAGTTTCGGCGGTGGTTTTTGATTACGATGAAGCGGAGGGAGAGGAAGGTTATTAATGAGTTGGTGCAGGCCAAGGTATGTTATATTCATACTATATTGATGGGATAGTACATGTGCTGACTGGTCCAAGGGGTTAATTCAACTCCATGTAGATGCTAGATCTATGGTCGAGACACTGCCGGACGGGAGTGCTTCGTTACGTGTACCGGACCTGAGAACTTCCTCTCTCGCCCTTGGGTATAACTTTAATGCACCAGTTCCTGATTTCAGCTGGCTTACCGGGTCGAAACCGGAGCGGGTTGACGAAGGCACGGAGGAGGAAGCAGACGCTACAGCCACGGAGCCGGTCATAGAAACAAGCCAGCTGCAGTTCCATGCCGCCGTAAGCGGTCGGCTTCAGCGGCCAACGCGCGTTGTAACCGTTGTGCACGAGGACACGCAGAAGGAAGAGGATAGGACGGTGTGTGCATTTGCAATTACTGACACTTAGGAAAGTGGGATCGCTAATATGTGCAGATATCATTGCCCTTTGTCCTGATGGGTAAAGGCGTCTCGCTGGGAGCTACCTTCAGACACGCCATTCAAAACGACGACCCGAAACGAGGCGTCCTTCGTGGCCCCCTACTATCTTTCCTTGGTGGTTCGCTAGTCGAGATTAAAACCACCCTTCTCCCGTCCCCCGTTATTCAAACAACCATCTCAAAATCTATAACCCCCGTAGAAGGTACCCACCCGCTCCAGGTGGCTCTCCGATCCGACTTTGCCAATTCCCCTTTCAGATTCCCACCAGCCATATCGCTGTCTGTATCTCGGCGGATAGGGGTCCAGGGGGTCGCGTTCTGTAACTGGTCCGCGGGGTCGTGGTTCTGGCCTGAGGTTGTCTCCCGTCTATTGGCGATTATTACCACGCCGCGCGATGGCATCGACTTCATCGTCTCCCAAGCCAGCAGCAGCTGCGAACTTGGATATATGCATGTCCCAATAAAACAACCATCCGAAGCAGGCCAACAACACGAAGAAGAGGACGAAGAAGATGATATATTCGCCGAAGAGACCGGCAGCGCACCACGCGCCGGAGAATTCGAACCCAAAGAAACCTGGGGCGTCCAAGTACACGCCTCTCCGGCCGCCGGATTCCAGCTCTCCGTCAACTACGGCCGGACAATATTCGGGCGCAAAGCAGAGGAACCCTTCCGCTCCGAATGGAGCTACGAAGGCTACACGCCCAACAAACCATCCGCAACCGACAGCGGCGCCGTGCGCCTCGAAGTCCGCACAACAGTCGGCCACGACCTGAGTCTTGGCTGGAGTGTCTCCGGCACACGAAGGATCGGCGAACTCACACGCATGGGACTGGGCGTGGGACTCGAGGGGAAACTCGGGATCGTCTATACCGTTACCTGGAGTCGGTTGGGGCAGAACATCAAACTGCCCATCGCCGTGTGTCCGCTGGAGCATATCTCAGGTGACCTGAGTGCGTTGGCCGTCATCGTGCCGTGGGCGGTCTACTCTGCGGTCGAGTTCGGATACCTCCGTCCCAAGGCGCGACGGCGACAGCGACGGGAGATCTCGCAGCAGCGGAAGAAGCTAAGGAAGAGCGTTGGGAAGCGCAAGGCGGAGAGCGAAAAAGCCATCCGGCTGATGGGCGAACAGGTGCGGAGGAGACAGGAGAGGGAGGCGGATCGGGATGGGCTGGTTATTTTGCGTGCGGAGTATGGATGTCCGCCGGAGTCTGTGGCGAGGCTGCGGCGAAAGGGCGGTACCGAGAGGGCTGCGGGTGAGTGTGAGGAGGATGGAATGATCGATGTGACGGTTCCGGTCGCTGCGTTGGTTGATCAGGGACAGCTGGTGATTTCGTCACAGGTGATCAAGGTGTGTAGTTACTAAATTCGCTCCCTTCCGCATCCAAACTCACTTGCCCAAGAGCGTATATACTGACGGAGGAAAACAATAGTCGCAAATCATCGGCTTCTACGACCCATCCCCTCTCCGGCGGAAACTGCTTCGGGTCCGCTACCGCTTCTCCGGGCGCGAGCATGAGGTTGAGGCGTGGGACGGTGAGGGGATCACCTGTCCGATGAGGTCGCACTTGGTATGATGTGTATGAGTGATTTGATTATTTTTATTATATATAAGTAATGACGGGAGCTGAAAAGGGATATATCTTGGGGAGGCGAGGAGGCGGAGGGGACAATCTGGTTTTGGTTAGTTGAATGGTTTCCTTTTGGTTTTTTTCTGCATTTGATCTGGAGTTTCATCTCACCTATAAACAGCATAAGCATAAGCATTACATCCCAGCATATTATACTCACCTCATACTTTATTTCTTTTACATGTTTCCATTTTATATTGTATCTACTACCTTTTAGGTACACGCACCCAAATGTCCTCGCTCCTGTCACCGCCATCCATCGAACACCCAAGCTAGCGGGAATTTAAAAAAAAATCTCCGAATCCCACAATCCCAGCCCAACCCAACCTTACACACACACCTGCCCAGCCCAGCCACAAACCTTGCCATTCTTTCTTTGAGGAATCATCAGAGCCCCGCCGGGGACTTAAAACGGCCATGCCCTGCCCTGCCACACCCATTTCTTTGTTCTCCAAACCCAGGCTGTGTTTGAATTTCCCTCACACGACAGCAAATTAGCTTGCTTGCTTGCTTAACAAGTTGCTTAACTTGCTGAACTTGCTGGAGTTAGCTTGCTTGACTGCAATGGCTGGCTTAGCATAACATAACATAGCAAGAAGTTATTGTTTGCTTTTCGTTTCTGCCTACACTGCTTTATAAGTTAGTTAGGCTTCAGTTTGAGTTTGAGGTGGTTATTATTTTCACTTTTTGTTTTTTAGTTGGGCGGTGGGTTGGGATTTGCGATGTTTTTTTGGCAAATATCAAATCCCAAGCAAGCCAAGCAGGGCTGTTTTCAAGCAACTCTTGTGCGGGATGGATGAAGAAGCCCCAGCCTAGACCTATGCAACGCCTCACTGTCAACTTGACGAAACCCCGTCGGGTATGTATGTATGTATGTATGTACTCTTATTCTCGATGATATTTGAGGAAGATATGGTTTGCCCTGCCATTTCATACATGCAACCCATGCTATGTATGCTAACTGGTTAACCTGGTTAAGCTGAGCTTGGTACGGAGACTCAGCAACAAGAAAACCCTAATTTATCTAACTATAAGGATAAGAAAAACCTTATTTATCTTTGTTTTCCTATCTGTTTCTTATTACCTCTATTTCTTTTTTTTTTCTTTCTTTACTGAGTTTGTTTGTGGTGGTGAAGCCGCCACCAACCAACCAACTATAACTAACTACATATGAGAGCGTAGAATGGATGGATGGATGGGATGGGATAACACCTCACCCACCCACTCACAGCCTACAAATGCAAATGCAAATGCATATGCAAGCAAGCCTCACTTGCATTTTCCCAAATGCCCCGGGCAGTATACAGCGCGTACACACTACATATATTCCTCCGACACACACACACTACTATACACCGCAACCTGTAGTTACAGGGGTTTGTTGGTGTTGGTGATATAGTTATCCATTAGGTTGCACGGCAGCTGGCAGCCAACACAGCCAGCAGGGATGGATGCCTAAGCGGGAATGAATGAAGAAATGGATGCAAAGGGGGTACATGGCTATACCGCCTTTTCGAGTGGGTGTGGGTGTGGGTGTGGGTGGCATGGCAGATACATAGGTCGAGGGTAGAGAGTGATAGATTGATGGGATGGGATGTGTTTGTTGGGTGTGTTGGGTTCTTCATTCTCGAGGAATGGAGTCTCGAAACAGGTAAGGCTGACTGTTGTCTGTGTTTTTGTTCGTCTTCATCATCATCTTCTCCTTCATCCTCACATCATCGACATCCTCAGCCTGATATCCGGCCCTTTCGTCTCTCGTCGCACAACAGTCTCTCCAACACCAACCATCGTCACCGTCTGTCTGTCCGTCTATCTGCCTGTCTGTCCCTGTCTCAACTCAGCGTCAACCACGGATCCCTCCTCTGTCTGTCCGTCTGTCCGTCTGTCCGTCTGTCTGATCTCTGTCCACCGCTTACAAGCAGACCAGCCCGCCGCCAATTCCCTAGTCTATCCATCCCATTCCATTCCCTCCTCACTTCTCGCCTATTTTAATCTAACCCTCGTCTTGTCATATCACATCCCCTTCTCAACCCCCTAAATCCCTACCCAGCCCAGCCCTGCCCTGCGTATCAGCCGCCCCGATGTGTCTGGCCTGGGGCTACCCGTACAAGTCGTACGTGATCGAGGACCCGGACAAGAAGAAAAAAGAGGAGAAGGAGAAGAAGGAGAAGGAGAAGAAGGAAAAGGAAGAGGAGGAGAAGAAGAAGAAGCGCGAGATCTGGGTGGTGAATCCGTGGGTAAGTGGCTGGTCGATTGATTGATTGATGGTTTGTATATGTATATAGGGAGGGCTGATATATGGATGTTTGTATTTGCTTGCTGGTGTTGTTGCCTTTTTTTTTCTTTTCTTTTCTTCTTCTTCTTTTCCTCTTCCTTTTCCTTTTCTTCTTCTTTTCCTTTTCCTTTCCACTTCTCTACCTTTGCTTCTGTGTTGCTCTCTCTCCTCTTCTCTTCCTGTCCGCCACCTCGCACAGCACCCTCACGCCTCGCTTGCCTCACCGCTTCTTGAATCTTCTTGTGTCTCTCGTCTTCTCGTCCTCTATATTCTTCTTCTTCTTCCTCTTCCTCCTCTTCTCTCTCAACCTCTCCCCATCTCCATCCCAAGCTTCACACCCTCATCGTCTCTGCTCCCTATCCCACTCCATTCACTTCATTCCACCACCATCTCTTCGATGGCAGGCCAGATCATCTGGAACCACGTCCCTCCCCAGAATCCCGCCCACCCGCTGCATGCTCAGTTCCTAGGCCACTCCGCCGTCAACGGTTGGATCACTGCCCCCGGCCAGAACATGATGATGGCCGGTGTCTCGGTGGCCGCCGGGGTACAGGCTCAGCCCGCCCGCCGTGTGCAGCGTGTGCAGCATCAGACCAACATCCACAACCATGGCAACGCTGTCTTTGTCAATAATGCCCCTGCGCCTGTGACTTGCCCTTTTTTATTCGCCTTTCTGCTTTGTTTTACTTGAATCTATAACTCATCTCTATGCAAACCCGTGCTAACTACCTCCCAGGGTGGAGGCACCCATGCCCCCCGCCCCGTCGTCCTACAGCAGCCACAGGCTACCGCTACCCTAACGACCGCCCAGTATGTAGGCCAGGGTCAGCTCATGGGCCAGGCCCAACTCATGGGTCAGGCCCAGCTCATGGGTCAAGCCCAGCTCATGGGTAATGCGGGCGGAGGAGCTGGAATCCAGATCCAAGCAGTGCAGGGCCAGACTCCGGCTGCTCCCGCTGCCGCTGCGGGACCTCAAGTTCTCTGGTTTGGCCCCCCTGCCCAGCGCGCGAATGCCCAAGCCCAACCTGCCCAAAATGCCCAAGCACAAAACCAACCAGCTGCTCCACAGGTACTGGCCGTAAATCCAAACGCAAACCATAATCTAGTCCCCGCCAATACCGTCCAGCCAGGGCCGAACCACCATTGGGTGAGAACCGTTGATGAACTGTGGACCATTTACACCCTCGCTGAGATTGCAAACTTGCATGGCACCTGGATGAATAGCCCCGAGGGGGCTCTCTACTTCCAGATTACCAATCCGTGAGCTTTCTTGGTGGCGTTAGGTGGCTGTCTGCTTTTCGCCTGGCTGGTGGTATGGGGTAAAGGAGTTCAGGTGAGTTTTTCTCCTTTTTTTAATCGTCTGCGCAGTTTATGCGTGCATTTGTTTGCTTTTAGTTACTGATATTGTGTTCGTGCGGTGCGTCTTTTTATCGTTGTCGTTATCGTTCGTTCGTTCGTTTAATCCGTTTTTGCGACATCTATCAAGTTACTCGTCAGCTAAGCTCCGTCTAATCTCTTTTCTTACTTTCCCTGAAGGACCCTTTCTTTTATACATCCCTCTTCGCTCATTTCAGCCCTCAGCCCACTTTCTACGCCCCCCGCTACTCCTGGGTTGGGTACTTACCTCCATCCGATATGACGATTCCTGCTGGTGGATATATTTAAAGAGGAGGATTCTGGCTCTGGATTATATGTACAACTTTCAACGAAGCACACCGGCCTCAACGACCAGTCAGACAGCCAACCAATAATCAAACACGGACGCCAAACAATAACCACCACACCACGCCATGTCGCATGCATACGCATTCTTTCCCCCTTTCTTTCGATATTCTCATAATGGCCCTGGGAAACGAACCACCTCTAACGAACATCCTCACGTCCTATTCCGTTCACACCGTTCATTCATCGTCGCCTTCCAAGAACTTCTTGCCCCTTTTCCCTTTTCCTATCTCCTTTCGACCTCATCTTACCTCCCTTTCTTTATTTCTTTCTTTCTTTATTCCTTTCCTTTCTTCTTTTACTTCATCAACGTTTGCATGGCGCTGGGAGATCGAGATGGAGTATGTGGTCTTGTCTGGTCTGTATGGGAGCATGCATTTGTGAATATTCTGTTCCGGGGGGGACAACAAAAATACAAAAAACACAAACAAAAGACAAAGGCACGGGAGGACGCGATATACGCCGGAGGAGAGGAGGGACGTATATCTAATGAGTTAATTATTGGGACTGGGACTGGGATGGACTCTCGTTTCTCTTCTCCTCTTTGACATGACTTGATTTGTTTTGACTTGATTTTTCACCACCAGATGTATTCCGCCCTCTTCCTCCTCTCTTCAATACTCCTTTCCCCCTTTTATGATGGTTTTTTTGTGTCCTCTTTATTGATTTGGCATTGTATCCCCGCCTCTCCCTTTTTTTTTTCTGTTTGATTTTCTTTTTCTTTTCCACGTTATTAACGTTGCTTTATTACTTTATGATGAAACGAGACGAGATGAGACGAGATGAGATGAGATGAGATGAGATGAGATAATATGGATTTTTTCAGGTTTTTTACCTTTTGTGCATGGTCTTCTTTTGTTTCCCCCATGTTTTATGTTAGTTTATGCAATGAGATGAGATGAAATATTTAAAAATGATAATTACCAAACATGCATGCTAGAGCCATTTATTATATGCCCAAGTCCTTCCATGTAGCTAATGTAGTTTCAGTTTCAATCCATGGGAGCTTCTATTTTACGGACACCTAGTGGTAAATTTTTCAATCCGTCATGCTTTTCGTCCTCCCAACAACAATTGGTCAAATCCACCGGTTAAATGTTGCAAGTAGTTACCCACCTGCACTGACTTTTCTGCTTGCATCGAAGTTACCACCGATTTTCTTTCTTTCAATTTCTTTTTTGTCTTTCGAAATATTCGATTCTTTCTCTTCTTTCCATCCTTTCCAGTTTTGTTCTGCAATGGATCGATCCATGGACAACTGATGGCGGTGGGGTTGGTCTGAGCAGGGGGCGCGACCATCCATCCCGTCATTAAGTTGTTTCCCCAAGGTTCTTTCACCACCTAGCTTTCACCGGTTAATGGCCCAGCGTTTGAAGCCTTCTAGAATTGTCTACCCATAGATGGGTTGGACAGCCACTTCTCCTGGTTATTGCAGAAAATTTGAGTTGGCTAGCCGCCATTGACGCGCACTTCCATGGGTCCCCTACCGCGGATAGACGTCATCCCTTTGCTAAAGTTAACCACCCGCTCTCCGCAGCCTACCGAATGAACCTACATTCTGAGTCCACATGATGGTTCTTTTTCTATTTTCCTATATCTATCTTGGGGAGAGAACAACAAAAGCGAGATCTAAAGAGCTTTTCCACGAGTTTCTTTGGTTTGGTGGGCAATGCTAGGGCGAACGAGCATCTCCATTCGATGACCCATGCATACTAGCAGTCAGTACTACTAGTGCTACATCCCTCCAGAAAGACGGGACGGGTTTCTACTTTGCCATTCAACGGCTATTTGCCTTACTTCCCATCCGTTGGCGATGGTGGATCTGCCTTCTAGAAAGCGCAAGCGGATAAAGAGCTGGATCAATGAAGTGAATGATGTTCTCTTTGATTCCAGTGAAGCCGCCCCAGGGGCAGGCCCGCGCCGTGAAGGCCGGGCAGAAGATGAAGAAGAAGAAGAAGAAGAAGAAGAAGAAGAAGAAGAAGAAGAACAGCTGAGCCCGGGAAAGGGGATGAGAAGGGGAGCTCGTCCCCAGCAACAGCACCATCTCTTCCCCATACCCAGGACTTGCAAAAGCCCAGATCAATCTAGGAGGCTCGCTTCTCAACACAACCAGACTCCTTTCAACACATCTACTGCGGCGGATATTCGTTTCGCTTTACAGCGGCTCCAAGAGTGCAAGATGAGTAAACGTGGGGTGGGTGAACGCGATTTGAAGTCTATGGATTCCGGCCATGTGCTAGATAGAAAATTACGGGTGCGGCCTGGAGAAGGTAAGGGTGCCGCAAAACAGAGCGCGAAGAAGGGTCCCCTGTCCAGTAAACAGAAGGGAAAACAGCCGGCTGCCCCTGTTGAGTCCGATAACGAAAGTGCGGCGATGTCAGTTGGTGACAATTCCGAAGTCCATGACAATGACGACGACGGCGACGACGACGACGGGAAACAGACTAGCCGCAAGAAAGGCTCAGCTACCAGTGCATCTAGCTCTTCGGCAGGCCTACAGCTGTTTAATCTACGGCGGATTTCTAGGCCAAAGGTGCAGATAACCCCGTTTTCCACGCCAGGCCGGCCAGAGTGTGTGGCTGAGTGGTACCGTCAATGGTCGGAAGTGCAGGGGAAGCCAATTCCGAATGAACTGAGGTGGGCCTGATTGAGTTCCCCATTCAACACCCCCCTCCCTCCTGAAAACTCATGCTCATTTTTATTTTCCCCTTAGGAAGCTCATACAGAAGAAGTTCCCGCGAGAAAACATATCTGGAGAGGCCAACGAGACCCAGGCAGGGGATGAAGATGTCTCTTCAGTTGGATACGAACAGATATGGGAAGCACTACGGTCAGCTTATCGAGGAGCGAACGCCGCGTACCGTGGGTTTTCTTCTGAAAATTCATGGGACACGGTTGTCAATACACTCCTTTGCGACATCTTCCAAGATAATCAGGGAGAAGAAGATGACGAACAAGGAATGATGGTTGTGGTTGAGATGTGAGTCACCTTTGTTAACTGCAACAACGTTTTAACTACCTACTTTGCGAGATACTCCGTTTCACTGTTGGCCAGCATGATGGAATTAACTGTATATGGCTTGTAGACAAAACGCCGGTATCGCACCCGAGAATCTACTTCCACGTGCTAAGGGAAAGCATATCCATTCTCGCAAGGTTGACTTGGGGATATTTTATAATGGTGATAATCCTAAAGTATCAGGGTTGCTGGATCCCATTCTTGGAAATGGTATGGAAGAGCCGGGTTCCTTCAGTCCAACACACGAAGCAGACGCGTTGGCTCCCCAGTTGGCTTCAATTGAAATCAAATCCCCAAGCGGTAGCTCGTACACCTCGCTCATGCAGTTAGTTACGTGGCTTGCGGCGTTGTTGGAGAGACTCCGAGAGCTACAGGCGCTGGGCGGAACGTCAACCGATGCTGGAGACGCAACAACGGCAACTGACCCAGAGAACAAACCACTGCATGCTATTGGTATCAGCGTCGTTGGCCACCACTGGCTTATTTTTGTGGCTGTTAAGGACGCAGAAAATGGCAATGTTGTGAGAGCTAACCCCCCCCCCAAACACCGCCCTCGCCCCTCCCGCTTTCATCATTTTATTCCGTAATCCCAACCCAACCCATCGCTTTCTCGTGTGAAAAAGTGGCGCCTCTAGCTAACCAAATTCACCTAGACCGTCTACGGCCCCGCAAACATGGGCGATACGATGTCCATCAAAGGCACCTTATATATCATCCGCATGCTCCTCTGGCTGAAGAAATGGGGTGAGGAGGAGTATTGGCCATGGTTGGAGCGGGAAATCATCGCGCCCCTGCACCGTACGGATGACGCCTAACCGTCGGTTTTTTCTTGAGTTGAGGTGGGGGAATCGATGAAGCAGCCATGGCAAATGAATGGACCATTTGGTTAGGGTTTCGGAAGGATAACGAAGGAGATGAATAGCTCTTTGAGACGAGATAGATTGGATGCGTGGGTCGGAATTTGTTGGCTGTGATGGTGTTGGAAAGACTGATAGACAAGGATCGGAGTTTGCTTTTTCTTTTTCATTTTTTCCCCTCGGTTTTCTATTGAAATGGTTGGAGCTACAACGAAAAGGATAGACATGCAAAGATTAATGGATAGGCAATTTGATACAAGGCGTGGATTTATGCATCAGCTATAAATGCCAGTAATATTTCCCACATAAATATTGCTTTGTCGTGCTGAAGTTCAACAAGCGCGCGGCTAAATGATAAAATAGCTACGGCGGGCGGCAAGCACCAGCCGCGCCAAGACTTCAAACTTGGCGGCAATATCACTGCTATCAGAACCTCCAGACAACCAGCTCTCCACCACCACCACCACCCCAACCTGCCTCTCCCTCTCCTTTCTGCCTTTCACCATGACGTCGATTGCGCAGGGTCTGTTCAAATCGTTACCCAAGCCAAAATACACCGGCGAAGATGAGGAACTGCCCGCGCACGCCCAGCCGAAGGGCCCGCGCATCGTTGGAGCTGGCCAGGTCAACGAGTCGCAGTTAGTTCTCAAGGTGAGCTCGCCCTTTATTATACTACATGTCGCACTTTTGACATCAGTAGCTAACTAACCACCCCCTGTGTAAATAGACCGCCGGCCCGCCAGCATATGGCAAGCGTGCAGGATGGCGACCCCGAAACCCCGAGGACTTTGCTGACGGTGGCGCATTCCCCGAAATCCCCGTTGCTCAATACCCGCTCGACATGGGCCGCAAGGGCAGCGCGTCGACATCGAATGCTCTGACTGTCCAGGTCGACGCGGAGGGGAAGGTCAAATACGATGCCATCGCCAGACAGGGCCATGGGGAGAATCGAATCGTACACGCCTCCTTCAAAGACCTTATCCCGCTCCGCCAACGCGTCGATATGGGCGAGATATCTCTAGACCGTCCGTCGCAAGAGGAGGTAGCGGAGCAGATGGAGAAGACGAAAACCGCGCTGGCGAAATTGGTGACGGGCGCGGTGGCGGCGCAAAAGCCCAAGAACGTCAAGGGTGGCAAGCGGAGTGAGCCCACCTATGTCAGATATACGCCTGCGAACCAAATGGGGGATACGAGTAAGAAGAACGATAGAATTATGAAGATCGTCGAGAGGCAGATTGATCCTATGGAGCCTCCGAAATTTAAACATAAGAAGATTCCCCGCGGCCCTCCGTCGCCTCCGCCGCCGGTCATGCACTCACCTCCGAGGAAGCTCACGGCGGAAGATCAAGAGGCATGGCGGATCCCCCCTCCTGTTTCCAACTGGAAGAATCCTAGGGGTTATACAGTTCCGCTGGATAAACGGTTAGCAGCCGATGGCCGGGGGTTACAGGATGTTTCTATCAATGATAAATTCGCACAGTTTGCCGAGGCTCTGTTCACGGCGGATCGCCATGCCAGAGACGAGGTGAAGCAACGAGCACAGATGCAGCAAAAGTTGGCGGAGAAGGAGAAGGCGCAAAAGGAAGAACATCTCCGCCAACTAGCCCAAAAGGCTCGCGAGGCAAGATCAGGGGGCACAAGTCGTCGGGAATCCCGAGCACGGTCCGTCAGTGGAAGCCGCAGTCCCTCCCCATATTCCTCCCGTTCAGCCAGCCCCAGTGAAGACGAAGACGCTGCCCGAGAACGTGAACGGAGACGACGACAGCAAAGACAGGAGGACGAACGCCAACTTCGCCAATCCCGCATGGGCGCCGAGCGACGGATCCAGATGATGGCCCGAGAACAAAATCGTGATATCTCAGAGAAGGTCGCGCTCGGCCTTGCGAAACCCACGCAGAGTCGGGAGACAATGTACGATTCTCGACTCTTCAACCAAACCAGCGGATTCGATTCTGGGTTCAACGAGGACCAACACTACGATAAACCGCTATTCGCTGCCCAAGACGCAATTAATAGCATCTACCGCCCCCGCCCGCAAGGAGATGATTATGATGGCGAGGAAGCCGCAGGCGCAGAAATGGAGCGCATCGAGCGGGGGAATAGGTTTGAAGTCCTTGGCCGCGCGAAGCAGGGCTTCAAGGGCGCCGCAGATGCAGAGGTAAGCTGCCCAACTACATTTATCCTCGACCACTCACTCCACTTGCTACCATTATCCCTTCCCGTCTGAACAATCTGCACCACTCCAAATAACTAACTCCACTTGTTTCCACCATAGGTCCGCGACGGCCCCGTCCAATTCGAAAAGGACACCACAGACCCCTTCGGCATTGATGGGATGATTGCTGAAGTCACCGGTTCCGGCGCGGGACAGGGACAGAAGAGATATGGCATCCAAGAGGCCGAGGGCGCCAAGGAGCGCGGGTCCAAACGGGCGCGCGTGGATGATGATGACGATGACGATGATGATAGGAGATGATAAAAAAAAAAGATAATTAAAATGCACCTTGCGTTCTCTGGCGTGGGTTTGAACTGTGTGTTCTTCTGGCGTTGTGATTTGGGAATATTCTTTTCTGTCTTTCTGTCTTCTTCTAGCATGATTTTTTTTTATAACCATTGTGCCTGATTCTCATTCTCAACGGCCCCCCTTGAAGCCTTGGCTTATTTACGTGCTTACTTACTTACCACTTTTTTTGTTATTATCTATCTAATCGATTTTGGACGTTAGCGGGTTTCTTTTTTTGCGGGTTTTTGTTTTTTGTCTTAGGTACATATGTGCATACATACGGATTTGCTCGATCAATTCAAAGTGGGGGTTTTCTTTTTTTTCTCTTTTCTTGTTACCTAGGGGTATGGTAGTTATAGGCCTAGAGCTGGGTTATGTGAATATTTTCATGCATTGGGTGGGTGTAGTTTGGTTGATGGATTTTGTTCTGTTGGGTTTGGATTGGAAGGAAATATCCATATATTTTGAGGCCTTTTGACAAAACACGAATCTGGATACAGGGTTGATTGGGGTGCGAAATATCATTTCATCACATTCCTTAAATAATCGATGTCCTGTTATAATGAAATGCAGTGGGTTGAAGTGAGAGAAGGAAGTTTCATGAAAAAAGATGCCTTTGGGATTGATTCTATATAGCCTGACTTTTCCTTCCCACCCCCTTTTTGAAAACAACGTAAGAACTCCGGGTAGTTTAATCAAACTATGCATACGCCCAAACGAATATAACGTACATACATACATTGGAATAAATCAAGCAAAAGAAGATAAATCTAACCCCAACCCAATCAATCTAACCCCATCCACTCCCCTTCACCTTCATCACTTTCCTCATCTCCATCAACCACCATCTCCCCCCCATCCCCATCCCCCCCTCCAAACCCAACAACCCCCACCCCCTTCTTCTCCACCACCGGCTTCGAAAGCAAATACTCCAACGCATACCCATTCCCCTCCACCAACCTCTTAATCTCATCCCTAACCCCATCCACCACCCTCGCCACCGCCCTCAACTCCGTCCCCAACTCGCCCGCATGCTCCTTAAAGTAGCGACCGTGGATACTCAACAGCGCCTCGATCCAGCGCAGGTTGAATTCCAAATGCGGCGTTTCGTCTGCGCAGTTGGCGACGAAGCGGAGCATGCGGGGTAGGTAGATTGTGGGGAGGGAGTGGGTTATTAGGCGGATGTCGCGCGGTGGGATGGATTCGTAGACTGTGCGGAGGAGGGGGGCTTCGTTGAGGCGGAAGGCCATGATGAGGGGTTTTAGGAAGGATGTTGCTGTGGGGGTTGTGGAGGGGGCGGTGGAAGAGGAGGAGGAGGTGGTGGTGTGGGAGGATTTCGCTTCAGCGAGGGTTTCGAGGATGCTGTCGGGGGTGATGGAGAGGTCGAGGTCGAAGGGGTCGAAGACGAAGGTCGTGTCCAGGCTATAGACTAGCAAGCCTTCGGTTGAAGAGGCGCAGAAGGAGTGTCCTGTCGGCGAGAACGCGACGGATGTCACGCGGACTTCTGGCCGGGTGGTTCGGGCGCCTGCGTCGCCGCCGCCGCGTCGGGCGCCGGGGAGACGGCGGTCGATGCGGTCTTCGAGGTCTGAGGCCTCGCCTGCTTCATCTAATAGGCCGCGGGCGCCGGCTTCGGTCATGTCTTTGCTGTTGAGGAATTCTTGGGTTCCGTCGAGAGAGGTGTTTATCGAGACGGTGAATTTTTTACATAACGAGCCGGTGCTGACGTCGTAGAGGCATATGTATTTGCTGTTTCCACCGGCGAGGAGACAGCTTCCGTCGGCGGAGTATGTGATGGCGTTGAAGGATTTGGTGCCGGCCGCATTGGCTGCGGTTCGACGGTCTGATATTTTGCGCCCGCCAGATACGTCACGGCGGCCGTCAACTCCGCCAGTCTGAACGGCGTCCTCGACGGACCAGAACGTGAGCTGGCCGTCAAGAGTGGAAGCTGCAATTTGCTTCCCATCTGGTCTGAATGCAACACTGAGGAGATCTGCTTGTAGCTGTAGCGGTTCGCTGGTTTGGCTGCGGCCAAAAATGCTCCATACTCGCACAGTGTGATCCCAACTGCCGCTTACTAGGTGGCTTCCATCTGCTGCGAAGGATAGTGACGAGACTGGCCCCTCATGTCCTGATAGCTGATCTAGAAGTTGGCCTGTTTGGACGGACCAGATGTGGACATCGAAAGAATCTAGAGATCCCGCGCAAACTACCTCTCCGCTAGGATCGACTGCTAGACAGGAGAACGACAGTCTTGAGGGCGCAGTAAATGTTCTGAAGTTTCGGTACCGGATCAAATCCCAAGCTCTGATGGAACCGTCTAACGAAGCCGTGAATAAAACGTTGCCCCTTTTCGAGAATTGACAGGCTGTGACGCCACTCGAGTGCTCTGTAAACGTAACTATGCAGAATCCAGAATTAACATCCCAGACTTTAATCTTTCCATCGTCTGCAGCTGTTATGATCTTTTGTCCGTCTGGCGAATACACGAGGGCGTTCATAGAATCTAGATGTCCTTGCTGTTTGAGAATATAAGATTCGGATTGCCATTCCCACACCAACAACTGGCCAAGTTTGGAGGAGCCAAATGCGAGCCATTCGCCGGAATTATTTATCGTTACGAAATCGATATTGCTCTGGGACACACTGTTACTCGTTAGTATGCGTCTGGAATATAAGCAATGCGCAAACATACCTGAGCATATGTATTTGGTTGAATTCCGGCAGTTCGTAGAGCCCAAAGAGGCCATTCGAAAAACCAGCGACTAGGAGATTAGAGGGGGCATGATATGCGGCACAGTTCACTTTTGCGTTATTCTGCATGAAAAAGTTCTTCTTGGTAATCCTCCATCGCTGCTCTGAGGCATCCGTCATCTCGTCGGGGTCGTTGGTCTTGGAGCCATATTGCCACTGGAATATAGCGCCATCCTTGCTGACTGTATAAATCTGTACACCAAGTTAGTATATGCCAATGTCCCTGTAGCATTATATTCTCCTTACCGACTCCTGGTCATCCGTAAACCACGCATTGACAACCCCTTCGCGGTGCCCTGCCAGAGTCGTGGGTTCAAACCCCTCCTCGGGATCCAAACTCCACACACGCGCAGTCAAGTCCTTTGAAGCGCTGAGGAAAAACCTTGAATCGCTCGACCAGCAAATATTCTGCACAACATCGAAATGGCCAGCGTAGTCTCTGTGCAGCACAAACGGCGCAAACTCCAGTTCGCCATTGCCATCTGCGCCTGGTGTAGAGGGCGTTTTCCACACCTGAATTCGTCGTCCAACCCCAACGGCAAAATGGCGGCCCGAGGGGGAGAATGCTAGCCCAGAGATTGCGGATTTGAAGGAGAAATGGTGGATGGTGATTCGGCGGAGGAAATTGGTCAGGATTGCTTTGCCATGCTCGTCAACGGAGAGGAGGAGATTGCCCTTGGGGGAGAGGGCGATGCGGGAGATGTTCGTGCGGTGGGCGAAGGGGAGAGTGTATGATTTATTGCTATTTTCACATGCAGTTAGTCTCAAACCAGCACCAGCCATCTCAGACAGCGCGGTACACATACTGGACAAGGTCGAAGACCGTAACTCTGTTGCCGACTGGGGAGAGCAGACATGTTCCGTCGGGGGTGAAGGTGAGGTTCCCTTTGCGGTAGACGGTCCCCAGCAGGTTGGAAAACTAGAAAGCAGTCAGCATCGGCTAGCAGACAGACAAACACAGCTCCCACGCACCTTGAAATCCGTCTTCATCTTCTCTCGCTGGCACTGTCACCGTCGTCGCATTCTCATCGAAAAAGCTGCGGCATCAAAAAATAATATCTGCCGGACTAACTGTTTGCCCGCTGTTCCGGGACTGCCTTTGCGCTAGACCATTCCCAGCCTAGGGCGATCTGGGGTGTTTACTCGCTTGGGAAATTTAGCTTTCAGGGGCAGACCCGAACAGAAGAAGACAGACTCAGCTTCATCCCGACCTCAACCTCGACACCCGCCACATCACTGCCTCTCTCTCGTTTCTTGCTGCTTGTCAAAGAGTAAAGAGCTCGTGTCTGCCGTCTCGTCTACTCTATCTGTTTCTCTTTTCTCCCGCGCTCTCCCTCCACCTGCAGCCATGGCTCCCCCTACCTCAGAGACGGCCTCCCCTATTGGCATTGCCAATGTATGTTGTCTCCAGCATCCCTCCCTTGATACTAATGCCCTTGATGCTAATTGACGTTTCTCTGTAGCTCCCAAACCAACGGTATGTCTCCGGGGTGATTGACTGCACTGTTTCGGGGCAATGGAGCTCCTGTTGCTAACAATACGTAGACACAAGATTGTCGCCAAACGGGGAGCTGCATTCACGATTATGGTAAAGCTGAACCCGGTATATGTGTCGTCTCAGTCTGCTAATACCGTGTAGGTTGCTGGAGAATCCGGATTGGGCAAAACTACATTCATCAACACCCTCTTCTCGACTACCATCAAGAACTACGCCGACCACAAGCGCCGACATGCCAAGCAGGTCGACAAGACCGTCGAGATCGAGATCACAAAGGCTGAGCTGGAGGAGAAGTTCTTCAAAGGTACGGACTACAGAGATGCCAATTTCATGGACGTGCATTTAATGATGTCTTTTAGTCCGATTGACTGTTATCGATACCCCCGGCTTCGGCGACTACGTCAACAACCGCGACTCCTGGATGCCCATTATCGAGTTCCTTGACGACCAGCACGAGTCTTACATGCTTCAGGAGCAACAGCCCCGCCGTGTCGACAAGATCGATCTTCGTGTCCACGCCTGTTTGTACTTCATCCGCCCCACCGGCCACACCCTCAAGCCCTTGGATATCGAGGTTATGAAGCGTCTCAGCTCTCGCGTCAACTTGATCCCAGTCGTCGCAAAGGCTGATACCCTCAGCCCATCTGATTTGGCCCGATTCAAGCAGCGGGTAAGAATCAATGATAGGAGGCACATGGCTTAGACACTGACCTTTTTCAGATCCGCGCCGTTGTCGAAGCCCAGGGCATCAAGATCTACCAACCCCCCGTCGAGGAGGACGATGAGCACGCTGCTCTCCACGCCCGCAGCCTGATGGCTGCCATGCCATTCTCCGTCATCGGTTCCGAGAAGGATGTCAAGACTGGCGATGGACGCATCGTCAAGGGTCGTCAGTATGCTTGGGGTGTTGCTGAGGTGGAGAACGAAGAGCACTGCGATTTCAAGAAGTTGCGCTCCATTCTCATCCGTACCCATATGCTTGACCTGATCCACACCACCGAAGAGTCCCACTACGAAGCCTATCGCGCGCTGCAAATGGAGACGAGGAAGTTTGGCGAAGCGCGCCCCAGAAAGCTCGACAACCCCAAGTTCAAGGAAGAGGAAGAGAACCTGAGAAAGCGATTCACCGAACAAGTCAAGGTCGAGGAGCAGAGATTCAGACAGTGGGAGCAGAAGCTGATCTCAGAGAGAGATCGTCTGAACAAGGATCTGGAAAGCACCCATGCTGCGTACGTTCACCCTGCCCTACAGACATGGCGATATGCTTTGAGTACTAACTATGACCAGCATCAAACAACTCGAACAAGAGCTCGAGCAAATGCAGGGCTCTGCCGTCCGCAGCCATGGGCGTCGTTAAGCGTTGGTGTAGTTTGTTGGGCGAGTTTGCGGAAAGGATGGAATTTGTGTTCGAGTACTGTGGTGACCTCCCAGGCCTGGCTGGCCTGAGCCAAAATTGTCGATCTGAAGAATTCTCCTTTTTTTATTTTGTGCAGGAAGGCGATTTCTGTTTGGATGATTGCTTTCTTCTTTCGTTATTTCTCCTATCCGACTTGATACCTAGCGTATTCCCCCCAGGCCGATAATAATCCCCTTTGTTATATGTAGCGTTTTCTTATCTACTCTTTTTACTTAAATATCCAGCTTTAATTCCAGAAGATTTTCTTATGTGTGAACGGGGTTCTAGATCAAGTTGTTATTATTTAAGATGATGTGTAGCTGTCCACGGTTCATAAGCCCAAGCTTAGCTAAGTATCTAGCTTCTAGTAAGTAGCTAAGCTCCCTCACCACCTCGACCTCTATCCAGACCTCGACATTCCAGTTCAGATGCCGCCACCGCAGAGCTTCCCAACCTCGCGGCTGCATACCTTGAAAACTCACAATGGTGCGCATTCCCGTCTGAACCCTTCTATTCTCACCAACCAATTCCTCCAAACCCCATACATCCCCCCCCCCACCAAAGTCCTCTCCAACTAACCACCCCCGCACCCATTCTTCCACTATTATATAGGCCCCGTAAACGCCGTCTGCTTCTCCAGCTCCCCAGGAACCTACCTCCTAACCGGCTCCTCCGACCGCTCTGTCCATCTCTGCCGCGCCCTCCCTTCCACCACCTCCACCTCTTCCACCTCATCGACGCCCATAACCACCACCACCCCGATCCAGAAATATGCCAAACATGGCTACTCAGTGCTTGACCTGGCGGTGACGAGCGATAATGCGCGGTTCGCGAGTGTGGGCGGGGACAAGCAGGTTTTTTTATGGGATGTGGAGACGGGGACGACGGTGAGGAGGTGGAGTGGTCATGATGCGAGGGTTGAGGCGGTGGAGTTTGGCGGGGTGGAGGATTGTATTGTTGCTAGTGGTAGGTTTGGGTTTTCTTTTTTTGGGGTTTGTTTTGGGGGTTTGGAGTTGGGTTGGGGCCTTTATGGATATGGGCTGTGGTGGGGGGGAGAGATGGAAGGGGGGGTTGGGATATTGGAGGAGATTGTTTGCGCGGGGCGGGACGGGATGGAATGGAATGCTTCCTACGGACTGCTGCAAAAAGGCTACCTTGGAGTTCATACCGCTCTTACGTCTCCTTGCTTTCAATTGCTAGAGACTAATACCTCACCTTCCCTCACCTCCTTTCTCAACCAAACCTCCATCCATCCCCCTACTATCCCCATCCCTATCACTATGTATACGAGAGACTAACATCCCTCCCACCCACAGGAAGCGCCGACACAACCCTAAAGCTCTGGGACACGCGCTCCCTCTCCTCGAAACCCATCCAAATCCTCTCTGAAGCCCGCGACACCATCTCCTCCATACACATCCACATGCTAACCTCCACCGTCGTCTCCGGAAGCTACGATGGGCGCGTGCGCAGCTACGATCTCCGCATGGGCATGGCGAACGTCGACGTGATGGGCCACGAGGTGACGAGTGTCCGTTGCTCGGATGATGGGAATGCAGTGCTCGCGTCGTGTCTGGATGGGTGGATTCGGATGGTGGATAGAGCGGATGGCGGGGTGTTGAAGGCGTTTGGCGGAGGGGGGTCGTATAAAGATGCTGCTGCTGCTGTTGCTGCTGCGGCGGGTGGAGGAGAGGGGACGGGGGCGAATACTACGGCGGCGGGAGGCCCGCGGTATGTTAATAGTTCGTTGAGGATACGGTCTGCGTTTGCCAAGGGGGATGGGGTGGTGTTTAGTGGTGGGGAGACGGATGAGAGCGAGAGTGCCGATAATGTTGAGGCACATGTGTTTGCCTGGGACGTGCTGTCTGGAGACGTTATTGCGAAGGTTGGTACGGGAAAGGGAGTGAAGGCTGTTAGTTGTGTGGCGTGGAATGAGAAGGGGGGTTGTTGGGCGGGAGGATGTTCGGATGGTGAGTTCTCCCTTCTCTTTGGTTTTTGATCTTATCTTTTTGATGTTGATGTTGGTGAGATTTATCTCATCATGTGCATCTATTGCTGGAAAACATATTCAGAGGCCGGGTGCTGACAAGTGGTATCGAATTAGGCACCGTGCAAGTCTTTGGATGACTCTAACCCTGGAGTTATTCCCATTCTCCCTATCTCTTTTACGCTGTTATGACTGACTTTTCCTTTTCTTCGTACGAAATATTCCCGCCTGACTCGATAGCATTACTATTTACATTCCCCATGTGGCCCAGATGGATCCCCAAATAAATTCTTCAGATGTGCCAACCAAATGGACGATTCCGCTTCGACAGTCTCGATCAGCCAGTGGGAATATTGAACTCTGAACCCATGTATATCACCATCTATGTTAACCAATGGCAATATTTTTGGTCCATATTGCCCAATCTCATGGCGAGAAATATAATCTACGTACCCTTAACCCCACCCGTCCCCTTCCATCGTGAAGTTCCAAGAGGGAAGGGTTAGCATGCCAGTCGCACGACACCATCCTGGCCAGTATCAACATCTCTATACTTCTCCCCGCTATTATTCCACATGGGAGTTGAGGAGCTTGGATAGAAACGCGGAATCATTGCTCCATGTGGCATCGTGCAGTTTGGAAGCAACCATTCGCATGAAGTGCAGTGAACGAGCCATCGCGATTCCAGCATCGGGCCCGAAGCCAACGACCAGGGGCGTTTTTCTAACTGCCTATCTAGGCCCGGTTAGCTATGATATCGCCGTCGACTGCTGCAGCTTGGGTAGTATTTTCCACATGCTCGGCCCGGGGTAACGAGATCAGCAGGGACCGACCTAGACATTTTAGTGCTAAATAACGGGTGGGCACTGGGCACTCGGCGCCCATGGTTCCCCACAAAACCAAGAACAGGGGAGTACAGACGCTGCCAGTCCAAGATCATTTGTGACATGGCTTTCCATCAACCAGATGTTTTTGCAACCTTGCTAATGATCTGTCGGCCTTCGTGTTGATCGACAGTTTACTCTGTTACCTTTCGATTATCCGTGAGGTCCGGTCTCTGCTTCGTCATGCCCCAAGGGACGATGAGGATTTGGAAGAAAACCATGCTGGTGATCGTGACCGATAGGTCAGCAACTACCCCAGCTAGCGGCGCAATCCTCTGGGGTTCGTCAGTAGCCAAGACGTGCAGAGTACTCCATGCTCATCGCGCCGTGACAATGATTCGTGGGAACCACGAGGAAGTGGTCCTCAGAATGGAGCTTGTGACAATCGTCATTATTGCCGAGAGGGGACGAAGGAAGCTGGGCTGGGTATGAGTCCCTCAAAAATCGGCCCATATCTCTTCGAATTACGCGTTTCTAACATGTCGTCTTGCCTTCAAGTTTTGTTGTCTGTTCGACACTGAGACAACAAGATGGTGTCTTATTTACGCCCATTTGCGGTTCTGGCATTGGCCTCGACCGTTGCCGGCACCCCATACAACACCTTTGACGGAGACGGATCACCTGCCTGCAACGATGTTGCGGCCGTTTACGATGCTACCAGCGTCGACGACATTCAAGTGCATGTTCGCGATGCTATCAAAGCTGGCCAGCGGGTTCGCGCCTCAGGGAAGGCACACATGTGGTATGATACCATGTGTTCTGACGACCCAAACACCATAATTATCCGCACGGAAGATGTCAATGACATTTACGACCTGGACATGGAGGCCGGTACCGTCATGATCGAGGCGGGCGTGACATTTCTTCAACTGGCAGACTACCTGCATGCCCATGGCGCATCGGCTGGATACACTCTCGTGAATTGGAATATCACACTAGCTGGTTGCGTGGCGATGGGCGCGCATCGGTCCTCGCTTAAAGAGGACTCCATGGTTGCTTCTGGGGTGCTGGCTCTGGATATTATTGATGGGAATGGCGAGCTGAGACATCTGGAGCGTGATAATGATGATGACGAGTGGTTGGCTGCGTCGACTTCCCTCGGGCTTCTAGGCGTCATTGTCAGGATGAAGTTTAAGATTTATCCCGACTTCAAGGTATATGCTGATCAGAAGACGTTGGATGAGGACGAGGTTTTGAATGGGGATATCTATGGGATGATAAGCCCCTACGCAACTGCGAACTACTGGGTAGGAAATACCTTACACCTAAAACACCTTTACAGATCAAATAGCTAAGCGTGATGTATAGTGGTGGCCATACAAGAAAAAGTTCCACTACCGAACCTACGACGTAATCCCCACCGATCAAAGCCCACAAGAAGGCTTCCAAAACACCTTCTCCGTCACCCAAGCGGAAGCCCTCGCGATCAAAGGAATCTGGGACAGCGGCGTTGCCCTGGCCACCTCCAACATGCTCGCCGAAGAAATCCTCTTCGGCCAATGGTCCGCCCCCAACTTCCGCGAAAAGACCACCAACGAAGACATCAAAGAATGGCCCGTGTACGGCTGGAACTACGACGTCCTTATCGGCGGGCTATACCCTGACCAGAAACCTGTCTGGGACCACGGGCTCCGCGGACATACGCTTGAGCTTGCCTTTCCTATAACGCAGGCGAACGCGATGCTTAAGCGGGTGAGAGAGCTGTTTGATGCGGAGACGAAGAAGGGGCTGATCATGACTTCTACGTACCGCTCGGGGATCAATATTAAATTCGGCCGGGCGTATTTTGATCTCCTGGGCCAGGTAACGTATGATACGGCGGATGGGGCGGATTGGTCCAAGGGCGCGATCATGTTTGATTTCCCGAGTTATCGGCCGTCGTTTGGTGATGGGAAGAGGTTTAACGAGCCGTTTTGTGAGTTTATATCTACGCTGACCCGATGGGGGGGGTTTGGTTTGGTTTGGTTATTGATCTGGCTAATATGTGTTGTGTTTTAGATCATAATCTTGCAAAGGTGCTGATTGAAGAATTCCCGTGCCGTCCGCATTGGACGAAGAATACTCGGGAGGTTTTCGAGCTTGCTGTGAAGAATATTGATCCGGATGTGAGTTTGGCATTGCCCCCTTTTGCGCTTTTCTCTTCCAAGAGGACGAAAGGGAGATTGGGACATAACTAACGAGTATCTTTTCGATAGCACATCGCACGCTTCAAGACCGTTAGAGAAAAGTTTGATCCAAATGGGATTTTCCGCAGCGTCGTTGGGGAGATCATTGGTGTTTACTAATAAGTAACTACCGTGCTTCGTTGGTATCTGGAAACCGACCCAGGCTTCTTTTTGGACAGGCAACTTCAAGAAAACGAGATAAATATCCACGTGAATATGTTCGATATTGGCCATGTTTACTATTTATGAAAATATAAATTATATCCCGTGAATCGCCCGTTATTTTTCCTGGTTTCTACTTTTTCAAAGGAGTTAGTTATATTTCCCGTTTTATCCATGGAATCAGCACTCATTCTACGACTATCCCAAGACCCAGTTGCACCCGTGGACAAATATCATGGCCGCCCAAGGCATCTGAGATAAATAAATTGGCAGACAAGAACCCTTGACTAGACCGCGGCCTAGACACTAACCAACTAACCAGTTCGCAGGAGTCCTAAGCCGCTAGACCGATGCGCACTGCGCAGTGCCATGCCGCTTAACCAAATAATTCACTGCCGGTGGCTTATCCTCATCGTGTCGAGCCCTGCCAACGAAACCTCGTATTTCAATTTTCAAGGCGTTCTTCCACCACATTCGCAACGCGCCACCGAATCAATGAGAAACATGGTCAAGATAATTTAATGCGCCTGGCTCAGTCGGCAGCGTTTTTCGAGATCTCTTATATCCGTCGTCTTCCGCGCGGCCGGTTGGCAAAGAATTATGTGATCTTCACTTTATTAACTGTTGGCTAATAACTGCTTCCTCCAACCTCCATCCCATCGCGACATTAGACAACCTCATAGACCATCATTTCCACACCAGACTGACTCTGCAAACACCCCAGACCCCGAGATGGGTCAATCGGGGGACGAGCGATGGATATGGCATCCATTTCGCGCCATCAAGAGAATCGCCAGCTATGCGGCATACAGCTGGCTCGTCTTCGTAGACCATATAACTACATCTCCGATTCTCAATACACTCGCCAGATGGGAGGCATACAACCGTTTTTCGCCGCTGTTCACGATTGTCCTCATCATCTTCACCGCGCTATTGGGAGACTGGCGCAAAAAAGTATACAAACATCCCGTCCTATTCGAGCCGCCTTATCACCCGAATATTCGTGCTGGATCTGATGTGCCGGTTTTCACTGTACCTAGTCCCCCCCATACCCCTCCTGACAATCCGGTTGAGCTTTGTTCCTCATTCGGTAACTCGTATCTAGGCCATCGCTGCCATTATATGGTTCATCTTCACGGCCATACCGCACCATTACATCCTCAAGGACAAGCGAGTTTGGTGGTTCCTCGTCGTAATCGTTAGATTTGGCATCGTTGCCGCACTCGGGGTATCCGCCTGGCTACAGTCAACGTACATGCCACGTCCGCTGGACTCATGCGAAAACACAAATATGTGGCCGCCGGACACAGCAGATGTTCCCAAAGACACACCGACAATGTGGCAGATCATGCACACGAGGAATAAATTTGGACAAGAAATAGCCGCTTGTCCGTGGATGCGTTCGTGGTGGAGGTTCACCATTGCGATGGCGTAAATATATACCCCTTTCCACCCGCCTATCCTTCACTCACCCCCCTCGCTGGTATATGGCCCCGTCACTAAGACTGTATATTTAATCCGATTATGTAGCTGCATAATGACCCCATCCGCATTTGCGGGATTGTTGGTACTTATCCTTCACCCCGGCGTCTTCAAACGCATCGAGAAGCCCACATACGCGGATCCAATTTCCTGGGGTTGCTCGCCGCTTGTTCGATATAGGGCCGCGATTTTCCGTCGTAATCGCCGTTTACGGCGCGCGTCTCGAAAACCCGCGGAGCCGGCGGAGCTGGAGAGCCAAGTAGGGACTACTCTGGAGAGCTTGAGGCCCCAGCCCCAAACTCTGTTGCAGAAATATCTCCACCATACGTGCTACAGACTTTTTCCGAAATTCTGCTGGGGATGCGGAGTACAATGTTGTGATGTAATGCTTCAAACTTGCCCCTCTCTCTCCCTTCCATCGATTCTGTTCTGTCCTGTTTGCTCCCTCGCTCCGATTCGGTTCATGCTAATTTCAAGATGTGTCGATTTCTAGGGCTGTGAGAAGCACAAGCGCAACATCGCCATCCCCACCGAAGGGCACGAGCAGTGCGAGCCCATTTGCAAGAAATGTTTCTTCCGCAAATGCTGCAAAACCAACACGCAGCGGTCCTGGTTCTGGCCGAAAACTTGTGCGGGACATCACGATGATGGTCCCGAGACCATTGCTTTGGAGGTTTATGTTTGCGGTGGCTGCAAGGAGAAACCGCTTGAGGAACTGCGGAGCTTGAGAAGGAAAAGTAGGGTGCTGGATCCCCCCGCTCTATGTTGCTGGTGCGATAAAGAACTACCGGTTAAATTCAGTAGCTGTGAGGATGGGGGGTGGTGGTGGTGCAGGTCGTGTCATTATCTCTGTCCGCGTGACGGTGGTGGGGAGAAGAGGTGATGGGACCCTTTGAGATGTAGTATACATGTGTTCCCTGGAATTATATTTAGATATATCGCCCAGTCCTCATTCCTTAGCCAAGTTGTTATTGGATAATAAGTGAGAGGAGGCAAAATACTTAGGAATCAGGGGCTGAAGAATTGTGTAGGGAGGCAGGGCGCATTTCGGTTTCGGCAAACCATTGCAGAGTAATTATTATTATTATAATAATTATTACAAACCCGGCTGTGTCGTCGGAGTACGGAGTGCCGAGTATGGTTTGATGAATGAATGCCAAGGTTAAGAGCTGGTGAGAAACCCCCCTGCTTACGGCCTTAACATTCTGACGGCTCTCACACTATGCAAGAGTTCATTCGCTAGCTACCAGTTAAAACCCTCTCGAGTTAATTTTAGGAGAATTGGTTCTGATCTTCTAGGGCTGAGATGAGATATCAGCCCGGTATGGTGGGCAGGTAGTGGCAATGACTGCATACTATATGGGAATGTTTGGAGATATATATACACTCCATATCCCTTCATTTCGTGACAAGAGCTTGGTTGCGATTTTCCAAGCGCTATCCTAGGGGTCCTTCTGCACACCATGTCCAACACCAGAGACTGGGCCGATGGCCCATTCGAGCTCGTTCCCAGCCCCAGGTTCAAAGGGCTTACCGTGAGTTCCTTTTATCCTTCCGTTCCAGGCCCCAAATAGCGCGACATGACTGACCGAAATCGCAGGACGAAAAATACCGAATCGCAAATGAGATGGCCGTAGCTCACAGCGTCTACATCCGCGGCTTGAACGCGATATATCTCCAAGCCGAACATGTCTCCGAACAAGCCGACGTCCACGACTTTCTCCTCTTCTGTAAGATCTGGGTCGAGATTTTAGACCACCATCATGATCTGGAGGAAACCATCTTCTTCACTCAGGTCGAAGAGAAGACGGGTAACAAGGGACTTATGGCCGCGAATATCGAGCAGCATCGTATCTTCCATGACGGGCTTGAGTCGTTTATTGAGTATGTTAACTCGGCAGAAAGGGAACTGAGGATGTACGATGGGAAGGTGATGAAGGGGCATATCGATGGCTTCGCTTCGGCGCTCGTTACACACCTGCACGACGAGATTCCTACGCTTATCGCACTTGCTGATGAGCATGATAAGGATGGAGCAATTGTGAAGAAGGCATACGCTGATTTTGAGAAGGAGTTGATCAAGCGGAGCTGGTTTGTAAGTTATTCAGTGGAGCTGACGCCCTTGTTTTGAAGAAGCACTTCCCCCCCCCACTCCCTACCCCCCCAAATTTTTGGGTGCGTGGCTACTCACTTCATATATAACAGACACGTCACCACCCGTTCGTATTTGGTTGTCTGGATGTCTCGTTTGAGAACGGCGTCAATGCGGACTGGCCCCCGGTGCCCTTCGTCATTCCCTACGCGATTTCTTTCGTCTTTTCCCGCAAGTTAAGGGGTGTTTGGAGGTTCTTGCCGTCTGACTTCTATGGACGGAGACGGGATCTGGCATTTGGTCCTAGTGCAGAATAATATGTTAATGACTTGCCAGTGAGACGTTATGTGAAGGCGTTGGCGGAATAGATTAGGGCTACTAAAAGAGGGGGCTGAAAAAAAAGGCACAAAGCTACCTCCGGCTTGTCAAGAAATTATCACCTTGTGCGGATGGTCTTCTCCATGTCCATTGTGGTGTATGAGTATTTCCTTCAAGATAGAAAATCAGTAAATACCAGACAGAACCACGATGCTATAGAGGACAACACCATCTTTACTTTCACGTGGTCCGCCCAAGGTCGCCACTGCATAGCCACCTAATATGCCGAACTTCCCATGGTTTGATGAGACGACTCGGTGTAGCGCAGTAACTGCGTCGTCCAGGCGGAGGTTGATGCATATTGTGGCTCGAAGGCTGGATGGTGAACGAATCTGAGTAAGTGTAGAATGAATGAAGACTGAGATGACGATCTTATAGAGGCATGTAATAGTTATTGATGTGCCCCTGTCAGAATGGGCTTTGTCTCATCAGAGAAGCGCTTGAGACGCGGCTATTTTGAGGCAGTGGGCTGGAGAAATTGCTTATTCCCCGTCATCCGATGGACATTGCGAAGAAGGCGGAAGTCACTCCTAGTTTGATTGGCGGATTAGACAGCGACACTCTCCCTTAGCGTGCCCAACTACTCCCTTGCTTGTGGGTTTATTTAGTATGCATGAGGTTGTTGATATGAAATGAAGACCCTACCTTCCAACATTGGTACTTGAAACAACTTACCAAAAACCAATCCCAATCCCTCCCCCGGCCATCCACGAATCCATTCTATCATCAGTTTACTTGGACTGCACTCATGCCTGGTTCATCGTAAGACAACTCCCAACGCAGCCATCCTAACAATAAGGATAGCGAAGCGGACAAGGGTAACAAAGTAGACGAGCGGCCAGACTCTAAGGCTCATGCTGTTGGGAAACCCAAGTTCTCACATAATCTCACTTAGTATTAGCATACACGTAGACTTCCCGCATTCCTCATATAAATTAGCCAGGATTCCTATGAATCACTATTAGTCATACGATATTATTCAATTTCATACAATTCTTACCTCTATACCCAATGTATTCCACCAATACATGCACCCTTTGATGATAGCTGGCAGTAGCTCAGACCTCAATAACCTTCCGGACATCAAACTTGTCTTCTTGTTTCTGCTTGCGGTAACCCCAAAGTCTCAGAAATTTTGATGGAGAAATTCCGGAAGTTTCGGGCTCATTCTTATTATCCTTTTTTGGGAACACGTAGCCTCGTTGGTTACTAACGAGTCTCACTCGGCCACGAATTAATTCGGTGGAGTAATGCGTATGACCGAAAATCCACCACTGCACGTGGTCGAGACATGATTTCTCCACCGTTCCAAGGAGGTCTGTTGAAAAGGCTGAGCTCCACGGGTTACCCTCATATTGGGATTTGGAGGTCCCTTTAGTCGCAGGGGCATGATGGGAGATGACAACTATCTTCCGCTTTAGACCAGCTTCAGTTTTTCGAATTGAAGTGATCTCATCTCTCAACCATTTCACGTCGTTGGCGTGCTCGGTATTGTGGTCCGCAACGGTCCAGTCACCGATGTGGCTGAAGTCGTTAATCATTTTCCGTACAATCTCCTCTGCATCAGGCGGTATTTGTGAGTGCACAGTACAACCCAAGAGCGTGACATCCTCCAGATCCACGCGCTTCCGATTCATCACAATTAACTTGTCCTTGAGTCCTGGCTCTTGTTGAAGCTTGTCCGCCAACCGTAGGCCTTCCTGACGGGAGATGCCGAAAAATTCATGGTTTCCGAGGACGAGATAGACCTCGGCAAAGTTTTCGCACTGGGAGAGTAGGAAGTCGCGAAAAGCTTCATAGTCTGTAAGTCGGCCTATATCGCCGGCCAGGATCAGACGAGTGGCACAAGGTATGATCTGGAAATCCGCATACTGCCGACAGACTTCGAGGTGGAGGTCAGACATAACTTGAAAGCGAGTCGTCTGTCGTGGGCGGTATGGCGATAGCAGTCTAGCACTGATAAAAGACATTAGGCAAGGTAATAGGATGGATAAGCTTGTTTAGACAGAACGGTTCCCCTGAAGTTAAAAAATAAGGCGCATGGCTCCCGCTGCTCGTTCTTTTAAGCTTTTAGGCTTTCTCGGTACCAGAGTTACTCCGGCACTAAACTATAACACTAGGCTTTTCTAGGCTTAGTGCAGTTCCTCCTGTTTCTAGGATGCTACAAGTAAGTAATATTCCTGTCTGCATTGTAGGTGAATTTGCTCTGAATTACTACAACGCACCACGCATAGTCCATGTAAGTCCATCCGTACTAGTGTCTCCAGGCCCTTTTTCCTTTGATGGTGGTTCTCTTAGGACCCTTAGCATCTTAGGACCTTGAGCTCTGTGTGCGTGTAAATGATCTTGAGCCCGCTTCATCGATACTATTTGAATATGATTTTATAAAAGTAACCAAATAACTTTCTCTATTATGGTAGCATGAGTAAAAAATCATTCAATATACCTTTAAACGATCCTATGGTTTAATGCGCGTTTGGGTTATACTAAACTCCTTTTTCACCATCACGTCTTTTCCCCATAAGGGGGCTAAAATTGTTTCCTCACTATCATTCATGGATAATACCTTCCTTCCAGATGTGACACCAGTACGAGTTTCTTGCTCATTTCGCGCTACTGCGAGGTTTGCCAGAGGCATGCCATCTGCTGAGATAATTGTATGACTTCTTTTCCCGTGCGCTGATCCCGGGCCATCAAAGGATTTAAACCCATGAAGATAGTCGCGAGACGCCGAGTTGTTGTAGTACGTTGAGGACTTGGATGGGCCAACGAAGAGACGAATAGATGGTAGACAGGACGTTATTATGGCTAAATTATATGCAGCAATGGACCATATTAGTGGAGAGCAACTTGCAAGGGAGAGAAGGGGCGGGAGCACAAAAAAGGTTGGTATCAATTGGACAGAGACACTTGCCGGTCGAATTTTCAAGCATGGAGAAAAATTGGTAACGAATTGGATCGACGTTACCATCTTCCCTTGGATTTGTGAGTACAAAACGCAGGACCGCAAGAATTATGGGGATTATAGGAAGGCAAAAGATGCCAGCAAGAATCCATTTTTGGCGGGAATCCATATGTAGTTTCCGTAGCAAGGGGAATGGGATGATCATGACTTTGTAGAATCAAGCGTCAGCAGCGAGTCGGAGTAGTAGGAAATTTAAGAGATAGAGACGTACTGAAGATATCGCCGGCAATATCTGTCCCAACGTGGAATTTAAAAACGAGATTGGAATAGAATATGTCTCGGGAGCTGGCACATGCACCTGTTTTTGATATTAACTAACGGCCAGAATAAAAAAAATCAGGTGCTGCTGTGACTGGTTAACATACCAAGTACGAAGAAATTGGATATCGGGTCGCAAGCAACAAGTTGAAGCCCAACGCTGGTAATGTATGTGGACGTCGTGATGCCAACCATGATCCACCAAAAGATTCTCATGGGCGATTGAACCGAGTCAAACAGTCTCCAGAAGAAGAAGAGCAGTGAGAATTTGACAGACCAGAGTCCTGTGTAGAGCAGAAACTGAATTGCAAACTGGAATCGCAGAAATGCAGTGGCACGATCAGCAAACCCAGGCAGTGGTTCGATCAATCTTGCAGAAACCCTCATAATCTCGTACATGTTTGGTACAGCCATCTGATAGACAATAGCTGTAGCGACATGGGCGGTTATAGCGAGGAATATCCAGTAGTCATTCAAGAAGATTGCCCTGCTTTTCTGGTATTGAACGTGCGTTCGGAATGCGACGAAGGCCAAGGACAGTGCCACGCCAACCCACATCACGGCCTATCGACATATGTCAATCTTACATGATCGTCTCGCATGTGCAGTCACTAAGTGGCTTGGAGGGATCATACTGTTCCAGTGACCTCTGGGATAAACAGAGGCTGTCCTCCGGCCTGGGCTGTATCTCGCCCGAGTAGGTTGTTATCCAACGCCATACTTGCGAGCCAACGAATCGATAATGCAGACGTAGGAGTGGGCAGTGACTGAGAAATTCATGGAAAACACTGTCCAAATCGGTGGGATAATGTGGGCATTCGGCAATATTTATGCCTCATGCCCTGGTCAAATAGGCTCCTCATAGTAGATTGAATTCAAGCCAGGGGGTAGCGGTAGCAGCAGAACAGGGGAGGTTGAGGCCAGGATCGAGAGCGCCACCGTGAGGGGAGTATATATGAGCGCGTACGATGAGTGCCAAATGGAGTACCCTTATTGAGAAAATGTTAGACTGGGACAAGTTGAAGATAACAAGCCTGCACAATGGATACAGTTAGGACGATAAAAACTCGCCGATCAGAAGTGGGATCTGATCTTGAAAGTTGAAAGCCGCTCATCCGGTGGCCGGGCCCATGAGCCATTGCCGGTGTGTGATACCCCTGACGCGCTAAGGGGCAACCCCTCGAAGTCCAAGGTTGTGGCTGCAGCGTTGCATGCGCTATCTCAAGGCCAATTTAAAAATGCCCCTGATGCCCAGGGCAAATTCCTCCATCTCCAGGAACATGCTTGGAAGTTGACATCAAAAATCCCCGAGCCAGGACTCGACCAACGGCGACCACCCCCCCCAAAGAAAACATCTGAATTGCGCGGCAGTACATCCCCAGGTTGGCAGGGAGCATAAATCTTTTTTCTCTTCCAGACATTACCTCCTTTCTTCACAATGCGCCTCAAAGCAGCACCAGTCCTTCTTGCTCTCGCATCATCGTTTTGCTGCGTCTTTGCAGATGATCAGTGCCTGAAGCCAACTCCACGGAACCCCATTTGTGCTGCTCCAATCCCGCTGCCCTCACTTGCTACGGTCTTCCCACCGCCTAAGGACCATCCGCTTCCTTTCCTAGGTACCGATACCGCATCAATCGAAGCCATCAGAAATACGATAGCCCTATACCCCTTCGCAATTGATGGCAAGAACTTTGCCGCCCTTGAAGAAATCTTCGCAGAGGATGTCGTCGCAAACTATTCTGCACCGCTGAATGTCTTGTCGCCATTGTCCACGGTTCAATCAGTGCTGGAAGCCAGTCTGGCACCCGTGACGACACAGCACAGCTTCGGCACCCAGCTCATCGAAATCATTTCCCCGAAAATCGCCCAGTCAGTGACATATTACCAGGCGGCTCATTTTGGTAGCGGCGACTTGGTGGGTGAGGTTGCGTACGCTTATGGCCAGTACCAGGACACCTGGCACAAGCAAAAAGACCACACGTGGAAGATCGTTTATAGAAATCTGGTGTACATGGTAAGTCGTGTTTTTGAATTGCGGCCTCAAAAAACCCATAGCATTCTAACTGTTGTATAGTCCCCCCTTATTGGGAACCAGGCCGTTTTCTTGCCGCAAAAATAACCACATTGCAAGGGGGGAGGTTCCCAATTCAAGCCCCGGGATCCTTTCCAAGCCTGACCCTGCAGAGAGCCCGGAGGGAAGAAATTATGTTTGTTGTACTGTACTATTACTTTGGGCAAGAGATTAGTTACTGTAGTTATTGTCATTTATTAGTAATTTAAGGCTAGCTTTGGAAATATGTATATACATACTATCAATATATATATAAAACATATATCAGTAAACTATACCCATGCAGGGATTACAGGCTCAGTTAGATCTATTTTAAACTGATTTAAATTTTAATAGAAGCGGTGGTTGGTGATTAAGGTAATTAAGGTTAAAGTTAAAATTCTTTGAGGAGGAATCTTCAATATTAATGAATAGTGTTAGTAATTTAAGGGAATATGGTCAATTCGAAAATACCGGGGAAGGGAGAAACATACGCAAGGACTGATTTCCCGGAACCAGCTATTGTAAGGTGGATGGCCACGGTCAGCATAAATTCGTTCTTTTTTTATTCGGGTGAAATGCATACGAATTCCGTGGCACCGCAGGATTGATTGTGTGCCCCTTTCCCAACTTTGAAACTCTTTAGAGTGTAAGAACCATTGCCCTGTGCCTTCAGTTCGTTTATTCATTATGTCTCCTTGTCGTTGGAGGAAGTTTAATTCCGAAAGCCATTGTTTAAGATGCAAATAAGAACAATCATCAATATCGCCTAAATATAAAGACAGGTCAGAAAAGTTCATTAGACGTGGCCACAACACTCAAAAATACACAGCTTCACATGAGCGGAACAGCTACAACAAATAAAACTAGGCTCATCGGGTAGGTGATGCGGACGTACGTGGAGGGGGCTCGATATATGAGAGCATTTCTTTTGTAAACCCCGCCGCGGCTGCGGCCGCATAAGGCTGCCAGGGATCGTTTTTATGGGAGTCGGCGTAATCAGAAATCCCACGGATAACAATGCACCGGAACTCATTCATTAGACCTGCAGCTTCCATCTCAAAACAGATGGCACCGCCCAATTCCTCGGCGATCCTATCCCGTTCAACTCCATTCTTCATCACCAGGCTACCGGACGCAATCAACCCACAGTGCACGACTGGGTCGTTAGGCGACTTTCGTTCGGGACGTTCCACAGTTCGTTTTTCCTTACAGTTATCACATTGCCTTGTGATACCAGCAAGATGATAGTCCGATTCGTATAGTACAGTACATCGATCGACGGCCGCTTATATTCATCAAGACCATGGACTTTAATCATATCAGACACATGCTCCGTTATGCAATTTGGTCGTCGCCCCCGGTCACGTCTTTGATCAGACATCATTATCGGCAAGACATGTAGCCACTCTGATGGCGGTGGGCACAGAAAGCCGGTACGCAGCAGTCCATCCGATGTGTGGCGGCCAAAATCATATTGCACCACACCCCCGTGGGTGTCTTTCGGACTGCTAACAACAATATCCCCTAGACGAACATTCACCTCCTCAGTCGGTACTCCACCCCCAATGCCAACCAAAAGACGCAGAGTGATGGATGGGAACGTGTGTTCCATATGGCTTGCCACAGTTGCAACGGGTGCAGTACCCTTATAATTCATTGGAAGGGAGGCAATCACGACATTATGACCCTGCATTTCGCCTGCAATATATATACTTTTGTCACCCTGGGCAGTTGATGGTCGGTGATGCTCCCATCCAGCATGAATCTTGCCGCGCTCATCTCGACTTCAAGGGGACATATTATGGCGACGGTGTAGGCGCTGGGGGCCAATCTTTTCAGATCCCGTGGTGGCATATTGCTCGAGCCTTTCTGAGGTAACCTTCAGGACATTAAAAGATGGATAGAGTGTCAAGAAGAAGAAAAAAACAAACGCGCAAGGCTGCGTTTGTGAACTGATCTCATCGACCTACCGACATCGCCGTTAGTTATTCCTCGCCAATACGAGGGCAACTAAGTTTTGGCAACGCGGTAGGAAACGATTTCTCCGCATTCGAGTGGATGGCGATTGCAGAGACATGTTCTTGGAAGATTTAATTAATGGAAATAGAGCGCAATGCCAGATTGAAGCAAAAAAAAGACCAAAAAAGATACATACGACAGCCGGGATTCGCTGGTGGTCACCCACCCAACTACTAGCCGGCCGGCGAGTGGCTTAAGTACGGCTGAGCGGACGGGAAGCCCTGTTTTCCACTCCCTATGGTCGTATGTGCTTATTATTCATAGGGAGTGGGTTATATCGTCAAGACACGCCACGGCTTACTAACTAATGTGGGTGCCCGTGCCCTGGAAGTTATCAACCTCACTCCATCCCACCACCCTGGCTCCGGGCGTATCGCTTGGATGAACTGGTATCTTTCGCACTTAGTACCATGATGGGATCGGGCAGCCACAGGGTCCTCACTCCCAATGCCATCTTATCGCCCGCTTGCCGTCCCATATGGGTAAGTAACTCCTGGCCCTCCTCGCTGTGAAAGCTGAGACTAACAGCTGTATAGGATTCGGATAATGCCCGGATCTCGCCGTGCGCAGAGCCATATCTTGCAGCCATTCCGGCCATTGTAGTAGCTCTTATTGCCGTCTATTATCTGGCAGATCATTTCTTCCCGCGATGGCAACCAAAGTGGTTGCGTCCCTTTGTCATGGAGCATGTCTCCCCTCAGGTCTCTGGGCGGCCAATTGGGAAGAAAGACATGATATTATGCTGGCAGATCGGCCTACTATGCCCAGCTATTCTGGTATTTGTCGGTGATCTCATCCGTTTGGTTGATCGTCCTGCCGTCGCAGACCCAATTCAACTTTACTCATGCGTTAGTCAGGCCCTTCGAGCCCCAAATTGACACTGTATTTAACGATGGAATAGGCAATTTCCATTATGGTAGTTCTCTTCAAACGGCCAAGGACCTGCTCTCCTCTGCTTCTGGCATATTTCACGACAGTGTTCATTGTTAAGCTTTCGTTTGTCCCCGTCCATGCCGACGAGGGTACTGGACACAACCTTCGAACCACTGCTGAATACATATCTTTAATTGCTGCCGGTGTGGCCTGCTGTGCCATCGTACTAATGCCATTCCGTGTGCCCTCTGCAATTTGCCCTGATGTCAGCACAGTCGGACAGCAGCCATCTGAACAATTTCGGAGTCCGGAGGATAATCTACGATTATGGCAGTTTCTCACCGTGTCTTGGATGGCCCCCATTATTTCCATTGGAAAAGAAAGGAAATTGAACGAGCCTGATGTTTGGTCTCTCCCCTTCGAGTTCCAGCATCGCAGATTGTATGAGGGTTTCCGTCAGCTGGGAGGGTCCGTACTTCGTCGCTTATTGCAGGCGAATGGGATTGATATCTTCATACTTTCGTCGATTGCCATTTTGAAGATGATATGCGGTGCGTTTTGCTTTGCCCCTTAATGATTTGGCACTGGCTAATAGTATTAGATTTCTCTACACCAATCCTCCTCCAGAAACTACTTCAAGCCACCAAAGACCCCGCTATTCCTAAACGCATTCCACTAACATACGCCTTGTTGACTCTCGCAATGCGTTTAGTTGCGGCGCAGTCACAGGTCTTAAATATATGGTACGGTAGGCGGTGTTACGAGAGGAGTCGTGGTGAGCTGATCATGATGGTTTATGAGAAGGCTTTGTCGAGGAAGAATGTCTTTGGACAGAAACTTGAGACGGAACCGTCTGGATTGGCAAATGAAACGGACAATCTCCTCGACGAAAATGCGGACGGAGAACCCAATGGGTCATCGACAAAGAAGAAGCAGGCTAAATCTTTCTCCTTTTGTTTCCCTTGGCGCTGGGGAAGCCCATCCAAGAAAGATGTCAAGACAAAAGAAGCTTCATCGATGGGCAAAATATTGAACTTGATCCGTGGCGATGTTTACGAAGTATCTCAGCGGTTTTGGGAGATCGACTCTCTAATCGATAAGCCGCTGGGCCTGATTATCGCCGTGGCCTTGGTATGGAATCTTTTCGGTCCATCCTGCTTCCTTGGGATTGTGACTGTGCTGGTGGCTCAGGTTCTCAACATCTTCATCACCCGCATCTTGTTTCGCTGGGAACGCACCAGGAGAACAGCGACAGATACCCGACTCAAAATTACCTCCCAGTTTGTGGAGGCAATCCGTCACTTGCGCTGGTACGGATGGCATAACCACTGGCTCGAGGAGGTCATGAAGGCCCGACAAGATGAGCTACGCCTACGTATAATCACGAACGTGTGGTCTATTATGATCTGGGTTGTTAGCTCCCTTGCTAGTGGCCTGTTTCCTGTTGTGGCCCTTTATTCCTACACGGTTCTGGCTGGTCACACCCTGACCATCGATATAATTTTTCCTGCTTTGCAGCTTTTTACCATGCTTGAGACGCGCTTGAGGGACATCCCGAATCTTATCACTGTTCTTATTAACGCGTCAGTTGCCATGGGAAGAATTGAAGGGTTCATGTCCGAACCAGACAAAGAGAAGATTGAAGCAGGCGTGTTGCCGCCCGGGGATTCTCCAGCACCTATCCAGCTCGAATCCTGTTCCTATGCTTGGCCCGGAACATTGACCCCTGTTCTCTCAGATGTTAGCGTGATGATACCCTCAGGTCTTACAGTTATTTCCGGCAAGGTTGGGGCAGGGAAAACAGCACTGCTCCAGGCACTCCTCGGAGAGTTAGATATACTTAACGGTTCCTGTCACGTTCCCAATGAAATGATAGGCTATTGTGCGCAAACACCATGGTTGCAAAGCATGAGTATTCGAGATAACATCCTCTTCTCATCTCAGTACGACGAGCGACGTTATAAACAGGTCCTAGATGCTTGCGCGCTAGTCCAGGACCTCACTAATTTCAAGCAAGGTGACTTGACCTTTATTGGAGAAAATGGGGTCGGGCTCTCTGGTGGCCAGAAAGCGCGCGTAGCCCTTGCGCGAGCGATTTACAGCTCTGCGCGAATTCTGCTCCTTGACGACCCCTTATCTGCCCTTGACTTTAATACCGCGGAGTCAGTGTTCCGCAAATGCCTCTGCGGCCCCTTGGCAACAGACAGAAGCATCGTTCTCGCGACACACCGTATGACACTAGTTACAAACTTCGCTGACCGAATTATCCAAATTGACAACGGGCGAGCAGCAGTCCATGACAAGGAAAATATTTCTGCGGTGTTTGAAGAATCTGGAGAAAGCGGCCTAACGACGCCTAGCTCGAAGCAAGACGACGAAGCGGATGCCAACAATGCTAAAAAGTTTATCGAAGAGCAAGATTCCGCCGCAGTTCCAGATAAGTTTATTGAAGAAGAGCATCGAGCAGAAGGGGGTGTTAAAAGTAGGGTTTACTGGAGCTATATCAAAGCAGGCCGACTGAGGTGGTGGGCTGCACTCGTCGTTGTGCTTACGATCTACCGCTTAACGGCCGTGGCCTTGTCATGGTTTCTTAAAGACTGGGGCGAGGCGTACGAAGAGAGCTCCCCTGCGTTGTTAAGTTTTGCTTCCGATAAGCATGATTTTATTGGCGACTGGGTTGAGTCCCGGATGTTGCCCAAAAATCCTATTGAAAGGCTACCACCCCCTGCGGAGAATGTTGGACCTTGGCTATGGGTCTTCCTTGCTCTTACCACATTCCAGACGGCCACCGTCTTCATTGCATCTTTGGTCATGCTCGTTATTGTATACTGCGCAGGAAAAACAATGTTCGCACAAGCCATGGTACGCGTGAGCCATGCCACTTTCCGATACTTTGATGTTACCCCCGTGGGGCGATTGATGAACCGTCTCACCTCAGACATCGGCGTGGTGGATGGTAACATCAGCCACCAGATCCAGTATATGTCATTTCTAGCCATTACCTGGGTTACTTCGCTTGTCGTGATCGCTTCAGTTACTCCCACATTTTTGGCATTTTCGCTGGCATTGACAGCGGCCTTCATTTTTATTTTCCGCCAATTCCTCCCATGCTCACAGAGCTTGCGGCGCCTAGAAATGGTCTCATTAAGCCCGTTACTCTCCAACTTTGGCGAACTCCTGCACGGCTTGACAACAGTGCGCGCATTCCACGCGGAGACGCGCTTTCAGAATAGAGTCATTGAGGTCGTCGACAAGTTCCAGGGAATGGACCACTTTTACTGGTCCCTGCAGAGCTGGCTACTGTACCGCTTTGAAGGCGTTTCTGCTTTGGCAACATTTTGTCTGACGGCCCTGGCACTCTACACCGGAGTATCTGCCGGTCTAATTGCGTTTGTTTTGATTGCCGCTGAAAACTTCGTGACCTCCACTCATGGGCTATGCAAACAATACGGCCAGCTCCAGATGGACTTCGTTTCTGTTGAACGTGTCGACGAAATCTGCCATGTTGAGCAGGAACCGCCGGGCACCATCGACCCTCCAGCGGCATGGCCCCGTTTCGGTTCCGACATCGTCTTCGAGGACGTCACAGTACGCTACGCACCCCACCTCGACCCATCACTATCGAACATCTCCCTCCGCATTCCAGGAGGGTCATCAACGGCCGTAATTGGCCGGACAGGCAGCGGAAAATCCACCCTGGCACTATCCCTTCTCAACGCCGTGCGCCCCGACTCCGGGAACATTACAATCGACAATATCGACCTCGCAAACGTTAACGTCCAAGCTCTCCGCCACCGCGTCACCTTCGTCGCCCAAGAACCCGTACTCTTCCCCGGCACCATCCGCCTCAACCTCGACCCCGTCGGCGAATACTCGGACACCGAATGCGAAGACGTGCTCCATCGCATCTGCAGTAGATATGGCTGGACACTAGCCACAACTGTGGAAGCAGGGGGGCGCAACCTCAGCCACGGGCAGCGACAGCTCATCGGCCTCTCGCGGGCGGTGTTGCGGCGGAGCCCCGTGGTGATTCTCGACGAGGCGACGGCGTCGATTGACTTGGAGACGTCGATGGAGATCCAGCGGATTGTGCGGGAGGAGCTCAGAGAGTCGACGGTTGTGACCGTTGCGCATAGGCTGGAGGCGATTAGGGATGCGGAGTATTTCGTTGTGCTGGACCAGGGGAGGGTGGTTGAGCAGGGGTATGTTAACTCAAGAGAGTGAATGTTATGAATGCTATATGCGGTTTCTGGCTATAGATAGCGTCTTTTTTGTGCTACCCGGGTGTATGTAGAGATGCTATCTGTAAATATAACTTCTTACCATACTGCCAAGATTGGACATGGGAAAATAGGCGGTTCCATAGGTCGTTGGGCGTGTGCATTCTGATCCGGTGCCAATGACCAATGGCCGGAGGTTTCGGCGCCAGGATGAGAGCATCAAAAACGCAACATTCTTCAACTTCTTATAAGCTCCTTTTCTGGAACCCGCGTCAGAAATGTCTTCTTCACTGTTCATAACCCTCGACGGCGAACCAATTCTTGAGAAGGAAATCTTGGGATATGGAAGGTCGGGTGTTGTGGTCCTACGTCGCGGGACTGCCATCAAGATGCCATTACGACACCCTTGGACTGCCGAGAGCGATGTGGAATTGAACATGCATGTAATCCGGCGCGAGCAGGATGTCTATCGTCGTTTGAGCCCAAATGTGGACAACCAACTCGATGGCGTTGTCCCCTACATCGAACTCTCCCCGAAAGCCACTCACCTCGCCCACATGAAAAACGGGGATCTACGCGCCTACTTGGAGGTAAACAATAAACCGCCTCTCGCGCTCCAGCTCTCATGGTTTCGTCAAATGGCCCGAGCCCTTGAGCAGATCCATGAGAGGCGCGTTCTCATCGCCGATATCGCGAGTCGCAACTTTCTACTTGATTCCAATTTATCCGTCAAATTCTGTGATTTCACCGAGGCCACTGTCCTTCCGTTGGACACAACCATGGAAAAAGTCGATGACAATGGGTACTCAATACAGACAGACATCGGGCAGCTCGGTGCGGTCATGTATGAAGTTATCACAGGTGGACAGAGGTGTCAGTTTGATCTTTTCAAGGATAACCCCCCGGATGACGGTAGAGCTAGATGGCCTCGTCGAGATTCTCTTCCCAGCACCGAAGGACTTTGGCTCCGTCCAATCATTGAAAAATGTTGGATTGAAGGAGGATTTCAAAATGCGCATTCCTTGTCACAGGCATTAAATGCCATCGTCGATCCAGAGCATTCACCCCTGGCAGAGAAACGATCTGTTAAAGCCTTATCATTTAACGCACATAGAACCAGTTTCCCCATCGATTGGTGCAGGAGTTGAAGATATGGATGTTAAAAGAATTCCGCCGCGCTTTGACTGCATCAAACCACTTTGCAGGGAGCTGCGGGGGATCTTCTTTCCAATATTCGAGGACGATAACCTCACTGGAACACACTGGTGGGCCCCGAAAAGATGTATGGCCCAATCATCAAGCATTTAGCAATGTTATCGACGACATTAAAGCTCCGGAAGCAGAGGTGGTCAAAATTATTTGCGTGTATCTTAGCTACATAGCTGATTCTTACAACCTCGGCTTTGAAGCCCCTAGTATGGTCGTGTTGTGAAGGTGCTACTTCATCAGGCGTATATTCCCCGTCGCACGCTCCAATGAAGCCGAACAAAACTCAATGTTCAACCCCATGAGGCTCTCTTGCGGATATATTGGACGTAAACATGGTGCGTCTCGCTTGTGTCATCGTCAATCACCTACGGTGGTCACCCCAGCTGCACGTATTCTTTGGAGGTAGTACTTAACCTTACCACATGGAGGCTCACACTTTGGGTCTCGTTGCCAATAGTCCGCCTAATGCCCTAGTTAACTGACTAAATACTGCCGCATGGTGGTCGGTTCCTCGATTAAGATTCAAGTTGTTGCAGTTGGCTGTGCCAACCTCAATGACCAAGCATTAAACTTGATAACGGACGGTATGCTATTGAACTTTCCCTGCTCCGTATGCGGTTTCCTCATCATTACACCTGGGGATGCCCGAGTTTTCTTTGAGAACCTTGACCTACGGAATGGAGTGTCCAATGCACTGTCAGGCTGGCTGAGCGAACTTCGAGCATGTATGGCGTATTCCCAGCCTCAATTTCGAGCTCTTCTAACGTTGTCTTACAGTCCATCCTCAGGAGCCGTATCTCACTGGAGTCGGCCGCCATTTGGGGCCTCCCCACAGCCCGGCCGGCTGCCACGCGCCTCTAGATCCCACCAAATCCTGTAATGATGATGACTATCAGGATAATGACAAGGTGGGTTTTAAGATCCGCTTACCACCGCGTTACCAACCGGAGCCATCAGATGTTGGATATGCAGTTCATCAATCTTGCTGGCAGCTCCTGCATTATCACGCACAATTGCACGGTGTGGAGGATTTGACAAGTCGCCGCTACACACGTTTCTTATTCAAACTTCACAATTCAACACTGGATGGTACAGGTCGGGTCTGGGCCGGTAATTATGGAGGGCTTATAAATTCTGATGGTATGGACTGCATTATTTATTTCATTTTTTGATATGGTTTGATTTTCCTTAATGAATATATTCGCTTAACTACTAGTATGTCATTGAACCCAGGCAAAATAACGATCCCAGCCTCATATCACGCGCGCCTCAACCCCCTTGATATCAAGGGCGTTACCGCTCTTGTCGAACGTGCACGAGACAAAATGGTTCCGCAAATGAAGGAAAAACCCATCTTTGGACGGAGACGCAAATTACGAGATCTAGGATCGTTCACTAGGACCCTTAGTACAAGACCCCCTCTTTACGCTCTTCCACCGGAACTTGTCTTGATGATTCTAGAGCAACTTCCTCTACGAGACATTCTTTCCTTCTGGATTGCCTTTCCCAATGTCCCTGATTTCTTTCCTCAGGAATTCTGGAAATCTAGATTCGAACATAGGATGGAGTTTGGCCATTTGTTTGAATTTCGAGAGCTGTGGAATAGCCCTGATGTTCACTGGTACACACTTTTTTGGAAAGCTAAAGATTTGCTGTCATCATCTGAAGTTAGCCCTGCTATCGTCAACCGTCGGCGAATTTTCCCGGTGATAGACGACATGATTGGTTTGGTTTTGAAATACGTTGATTGTCCACTCGAGGGAGACCCCAGGGACGGAGACCCTGTTGATCCAATTCTGCTTGAGACAGACGGATTACCGGCCCACGAGATGCAGCTTAGCCTGCCGCCACCTGATGGCATAGAAGCACTGCATATAGCCACTGTTCATCTTGGCGGTCGTCAATATTTAAGTGGCTTGCGGCTTAATGATAACACGAGTGGACTAGGGTACTATCATGGGTCTTCCAACAAAACTCTTCAGATTGACACGTCTCTGAAAGGGCAGGTTAAGGAAATCATTTGCTTCATGGACCACTTGGGTGTTCGTGGGCTGGGCGTGGCAACAAACCGTGGCTGGCGGTCTGATGTATTCCCTGAGCCATGCTCAGGGAGCGGATTGTCTCAGGGAGTTTTACCCATCGGGAAACTTTGGGTCGCCCATTTTGATGTCTGTGGTTGCTTTCTTTCTTTCTTTCTTTCTTTCTTCTTTTTTTAAAAAAAAGAACCATCTTTTCTATTTTGATTTTCAACAACACTAACCGAGGTGCTGTTTAGGCAACCAAAATTACTGCCTTGGGAATTGACCGTGCTCTCACTGCACCTAGGGATAAGCGCAATTATATTCTTTGGCGTGGATGCCTCGCTCCAGATAATGTGACAGTGGATCTGGACCGTCACATGTATCGCACAATACTCAAGAATCGGCATACTCCCTGGGATATCAAATATAATCCTGTTGGTTACCATCTCTTCACGACACGGGATTCCCTGATTGGGATTACAGGATATATTCTACATTTGAATTGGAACCTCACGGGGCTCGAATTCTCTTACCGAGAAAGAAACAACACAGATACCAAAACAGTCCTGGTCGGTGAGAAACAAGGCACACCAATACACTTCTCCATCGATGGACCTGGTGGCGAATGCATCACTGGACTTAAAGTGACGACGGTGTCAGCAGGCCCACTGGCCCCAGTTGTGTCGGTATGTATTCCAGCATTATTGACCCTCATTTAAACCTCAAATCAATACTAATAATAGTTTCTCAACTTATTTCAAGCCAATGACAAATCGCGACCGCTCGACTTGGTTCTGCATCAAGGAATCCCTTGTGGACATTCCACGGGAATTCGTCCATGAGACTCATTACACCACAGGTCAAAACGAATATGTTGCGGGAGTTACGTGGGCCTCTGGCGGCTTTGGTGACCAGGAATACCCGTTTTGGAATTTCGGCATTCTTTGCCAGTCATTCCCGTCCTCGTACCCCTGAGTCGCAGCTATCTTTTGTCAACTCTTATCTCAATGAGATTAAAAATCGGGGATGTGGCGGTCTGGAAGGGGGTTTCTTAGAGCGGCAGACATTCCAAGAAAGACAAGGGCAAAAAGGGACACCTTTCAGGATTGACAATTGCAAGGATATTGACCTGTTACTCGATCTGAATACTGGTCCTAGGCTTATAATCGAGTATATTACACTCTTGATATTTACTGTTTGGCAACCCGATCCCCCGGCCCCCACCTCCCCCCCCAAAAAAACAAAAACAGAAAAACCTTTTTCCTTTAGGATTGTATTTTTGGTAATTATGCACTCATATGTGCCTGGCCTGAAGGATATATCACTATAGATATGATGCTTCAGCCGCTGGCATTTCCGTAGAAGATCAAGGCATCGCGAGTTTCCCATGTGTCTTTGGCAGCATTTATATCCAGCGCTATTAGAGTCAAGTCAAAGGTAATGTCATACCGCCCGTACTAATCCTTGCGAAACAGCTGATCTCGTGAAACACCACGGCTAACCTCATTACTTGTTCTGAGACGATCCGAGGGCCGAATAGACAATACTTCAATAGTCCCATGAGAGGGAGGGGGGAATTTGGATAGTTATCTCCATGGAAGGCTGCAATCATTAAAGGCATAAGGAAAGCCGTTAGGCCCGTTTCCTAGCACTACTCCTCTCACCACGCAGCATATATTCAATCCGACAAGGTTGTCGGTTACAACAAGACCAACAAGATTCAGAGGACTGCCGCTCGTTCACGGCATGCGACTCGCTATATCTATCGGTCTAAGTGAAAATTCTATATAGCACAGAGCCGTCATTAACACTCATTTCAGGGTACGTATATGTCAACGCACAATTTAGCAAAACACTCTTCAATCACCCTGTACTGCTTGAGACATCCTTGGGGTCTAGGTGCTCCTGACAGATTCATCATGCTCATGCGCATACAAAAGCATCCTTGTAAATACTGAGAAACTCTCCCCTTTTTGTTATTCCTTTCTCTCCCTCAATTTTTTGTGCGAATACTATAACTATCTGTGGTATCTATCAGCGTATCTTTTGTTAACTATTTGTGACATAATAAAATCACCTTCCCCTATTTCCTTTCCCCTGTCTCCCCTTTTCTTTCGTAATATCATTGCCCTATCTCCTTTTTTTGGTCCCCATTTCGTTGGCAAATGCCACTCCCAAATCCAAGCGCTAACTAAATAACACATTCGTAAAATCGTTTATAGCTTTTTCTTTTTCCAACTCTCTCTTCACCACCCCAAAAATCCAACAACAACATACAATCTATACCCCCTCCCCTTCCAACCGAGAAGAATCCCTACTCTCCAGTTCCAACGACGCCATCGCCCTCTCCAACTCCCTCTCACCGACAATCACAGTCCCCGCCCTCGCCGTACTCAAAAAGGAAATATCCACCGCATGCGTATACGCCGAGTCCGGGTCTGCTGGCAGCCTATCATACTGCTGCTTCAACAGCTCTGACGCGGTCCGGTGCTTGGAGCTCCCACCGCCGCCACCTCCCTTCGTCGAAAGCTCAATACTGCTAACATCATCATTTTCATTTTCGTGTTCAGGTTCATTTTCGCTCTCGCTGCTATTCGTCGCATCGCGGCTCTGGGTGGCGGCTGCCAGCCTGCTGGCGACGCCGCAGACGATACCGGTTGCTTCGAGCGGGAGGTCGCGTAGGTCCAGCATGATGGGGATTAGGATGTCGTCCTTTGAGCCGAGGAGGAGGTTGCTGTTGCTGTCGTTGGGGAGGAAGTGGTCGTCTGTGGTGTGTGAGAAGCGGGGGAGGAGGCGTTTTTCTAGAAGGATTGAAGCGGCTGGGTCCGTGGCGGTGAGGGTTAAGGAGAGGAAGCGGGGGTTATCGAGGATTAGGGCTGTGACGAGGCTGGGGCGGAGGATTGTGGAGGAGGAGCAGGGGTTTGAGGAGGAGTATTGGGCTGCGCAGTGGACGATGCGGAGGGATTTGTCGACGCGGGCGTGGATGTTGTGTTTTCGTAGGGAGGCGAAGGTGCGGGTTTGTAGCTCGGAGAGGGTGGAAGGGGGAGGGGTTATTGGTGGGGAACGCTGGGCGTCGAGGGATGGTGGGGAGCTGCGGTATTGGGGGTTGCTGCTGCTGGTGACGAAGGCGTCTGAGGATACTTCGAAGGTGAAACCGCGGTTTTCGAGGGCTTGGGTGACATGGCCTCTTGAGCGGCGGGGGACAAGTATATAGTCTGAAAAATATGTTGAGATGAAGAATATGGATCTGTAGGTTGTTGGTTAGCATACTAGTATGATGGGATGGAGGTATGAGATAGAAGACGAAGATGATGATAACCTCATCGAGGATATGATAATATAGAATGGCAACTTACACTCCTGCCATAGCAAGGGGACTTGTTAGCTCCAGGACTCGTTGACCGGCATCCAACCCTTGGCCCTCAACCTGCATGACGATAAAGTCCTCTTTGCTGATGGAGACATGGTTTGTCCTGGAAGGTTCAGTATTATTGAACTTCTCTGCCAATGGGCGAAAATAATGCTCCGCAAGCTCTCTGGAACAAACGACGGAACATTCCACTGGCGTGATGGATATGTTAAGAAACGCTGGCTGGGTAGGTTCGGATATGTTGAGGTCTTGTACGTCGATGTCCTCGGTGTCTATATCCTCTATGGGGGGAATGTCATGGAAAATGAGCTGTAGGATTGGTTGTAGGAAGAAAGGATATAGATTTAACGGGATGTGGATGAGTGCCAGGCGGTCATTCTGGATTCCGATTTCGAACGTCAGTAATCCTGGGCTTGCATATTCGATACTGAAAACAGCGCAGGCTAATTCCACAAAGATATAGCACATAGTTGTCTAGCGGCTCCTTCGGAGAATTCCACTAGATAAACATTGGGGGTTCTCCGGGAGAATGGGCCAGAGGAAAGGGATCAGGGCCATGATATTGACTTGCTGGCAACTTACCAAAAACTGCACTTGGGCAGCGAAGAGGGACAGTGACTGGGCCATGTTGATGACCGGGTTTACGGTTTATCTGACTACTCCACACAGCCAGATGTTTTGATTGATATGGTTGGATAGGTGGGATGGTAGAGATGTTCGAGGTAGGCCGGTCATACCATAAGACGAGAGCGGCGACAAGCGTTCAAGATGAGAGGAGTAAAATGGCCCGTCCAGTTGCCAATGTGGAGAGGGACGTAATGAGGTCCAATGCTGAATCGAAGCTCAAACCCAGCTCGACGATATAACAGGGCAAACCGGTTGGGTCTGCGAGATGTCGTGGCAATCTCCAGGCGTGCGAAAAAGGGGTATCCAAGCTAACAAGATGACGGCATAAAAACAGAACTTGCAGGGACGAGATGGCGGAATCACAAGAATAATATACAGACAACTCTCGGGATCATCCAGAGAGCATCAATATGTCCGTTTTGATGCCTTTGGTGTCGACTCTACTCCCCAATCCAGACGGTGAAGACGATAAAAACGGACAGCAGCGAAGTCAATTGCAAGAAACCAACTGTATCAACTTTGTAGATGGCGCAACCGATGCAAGACGCAGTGCCCGTCAACTATGAACAGAAATTGGATCCAATAGAAGCAGTAAAAGCAACAATGCCACCAGATGAAAGGGATATCGATGTCCGCCGTATGCCCGAAACGCACTCAGCAACCAAGCAAAACCAAACAAGAGAAAAGAAACAAACAGAGATAGACAGCGGAAACCAAGAGCAACGGTCCGTGGAAAATGCAATCGTGCGCAAAAAGCTCGTCAACTGTCGCAATTGACTTCAGCATCCCCTGCGAGCGAGTATGACTCGTCGTGCTCAGCCAGGGATTGCTTGATAGAATTATTCACTGCCCAGGCCGACGAGGGTTCTCGAAGCAGCACGACTGCCGGAAAACTCTTCAGGTTGCACCCGGCGAGCGTGCTGGTGACAACAGTTGGGCCCTGAAGAAAGACGCCGTCGCCAATGGCAGCACACAAAGCGCGAAATGTCACCCACCACACCACACCCTGGCCGGGCGTAGTCAAGGACGAGAATGCGCGGGCGTGTCGTTTGCCACCGGGCTTGAGGCCGGAAACGCCACAGGAACAGGTGGTACAAACAGGAGGAAGGGTGAAGAAATGTATGCGCGAAGGCGAGGGAGTGTGAACCGATAGAAGAGGTGTATACACAAGACGGAGGAGGGGGAACAGCCAACAAGAGGAATCGAAGGAGACAGACAAACAGACAGACAAATCCTCTCAAAGACGCTGCAACTCCTCTTCCTTTAACATTCCCCCGTCGCAGTCGCTAACTTCCACTCGATGGATATCAGATATGCGCGAGGCCGACGACGGACGTGGACGCGATTGAGAGGGCGGGTCACCCAGAAAGCGGGACAAACCCCTGGGCCCTTTGCGATTATTATTTACTGTGGCGATTCTACGTCGAGAAACTTTCGTGGCAGCGCGCTTTGATGCCCTTTTTTTTTCTTTTTTTTCCCCTTGTCCGTCGCACAGATTCTGCAACGTGGGAGGCCGCGAGGGGAGACGGGTGGGCGCAGCGGGGGGCACAACAGGATTATCATGCGAACAATAATAACATTGCCATATGGAGTTTATCTCTACGACGCCGGCTGCTGGGGCGGAGGGTGCTGCCATCGTGCCATCGCGAGCTTGAACCATGGATCAAGGGCTGGTCAAAGTTTCACGCCAATCACAGCGGAGTGGGCACAGTTTTCCCACGCCTATGTCGCTGTCTGTTCTTCGTTGTCGGAGCTCCGAGCCTACGAGTACTATTACTGGACCAGGAGGAGATGGGTGACATGATTGAAGCGACCTTTGCTCTTGCATGGCATGGCGTCTCCCTGTCTCAACGTGGGAGGACAGTCACAAACTGACGAACAAAACACCGTTCGCAAGCGCATCCCGGGACTTGAGAGGGGGATTTGCTGCAGCGTGGGGTTCGACTGCTCATGCTAGAGCCAGGAAGGATACTTCCGGTGCAGAGTCCGCCGTAGCGTGGAGTCCCTGGTGTCATTTTGGGGTCTTTTCACCTCCGATGATCACGCCGGCGGGGGTCGATTCGTTGTTTGGTACAGCCAGAACTTGGTAGAGCGGGGAAGATGATAACGCATTTTTTGCCCAGAGATACGCTGGGATAAGTTATTTGGCACCAGATAAGCTCGGAGACTAGTTTAGTGGATGGCTAATCGTCAACGGTTGGTGAAGGGTTGAAAGCGTGGGAAAGACTTTCTGATTCCAACTTACCATAAGGTTATGGATCATAACCGGCATGGATTTTTACGCAGATATGACTGTTTTTTCGAATAATCAAGGGTTATCCGCGGATTGCCGCTGTCGTCCGCCAGACAGCCCGGGTGAATTCTGACTGCTTCGATTTTTCTCGGTTTGTTCACGAATCATTCATTTAACTACAGCATCACTGGCGGCTAGGACATCTCGTTGGCGTCTTCACCTTCATCCGTCACTGTCTTCCTTCATCCATCTTCCACCAAAGATTAATTCATCCTCCTGCTTGAGTGAGCTCCTGCTCTTCTAACTTCCTCGGGCAAAGTCCCGCTCTATCTTATTTTGGTTTGGGTTTGATATCTTCGTCTTTGGAAATGTCTGGCAATAAAGGCGTTTGCCCTGAATGGACAGAAGCGGAACTTGAAGCTGAAAGGAGGTCGTTTCAGCAGAGAGCCGAAAGGTATCGACAGATGAGAAAATTCATGGCAACCTCCTCCTCGGACTACCCCAGCTCCATCAGAGCTGCATATCTGGAACTCTTCTGGACTCTCCAAAGCATACCCCCACCACCACACCAGCCCGAATTTGTGAACAACCTCTGCGAATACTATGGTGATACCGGGCCTGGTATCTATTTGGAGGTATGGGATGTAGTATTTGGCACATTCCAGAGGAGGAACAACCTCACAGCAGCCCATATTTTCCCATGGTGCATGGGTCAGAGGTCAATGGACTACATATTTGGAGAGCAGGCTGAGGGGCAACTGAACAGTGCCCGGAACGGGCTATTTCTCCATCCAGATATCAAAAATGCTTTTGATAAGCACCAAGTTGTCGTCGTCCCCGATGGACCCCAAACAACGCCGCAAGAGTACAAGTTTCTCGTTCTGGAGAATGGTCTTTTCGACTGCTGTCCCACAGTCAACAGTGACCTCAAATACAAAGATTTGCACGGACGAAGACTCCGCTTCCAGCCAGACAATCCGTTCCGCCCGCGAGCCTGCTACTTGTACTTTCACTATCTTCAAGCGGTGCTAGAACGAATCCGATCCCGCAATTCGGCCCATGGAACACAGAGTTCCAACCGTGACATGCTGGAATTGCTTAGTCTCTGGACAATCCAGGGGAAGTACCTACGAAAGAATCTCATATTGGCGTTTATCGAGGCCGTTGGGCACGGATTGCCAGACGAGGGAAAGCAGGATATGTTGAAGCATTCCAATGCGGAGGTGGCGCCTGATGAGCTTGCCAGGGCGAAGTGGAGCGTGGAGAGATTGGATTTGGATAGCGACGATGAAGACGACGACGACGACGACTGGCATTAAGGACGGATATTTCGCTATTCCCATCTACAAACCAGCTCACCATTACTTTACTTTTACCATCCCCGGAACGGGACAGTTACAACCTAATATGGAGAACATCACCTTCATCTACAACCTAATAGTCGATTTACACCTCAAGGCGCGCATTAAAACCAAGGATATCCTCATCCTTGTGCTATACCATGATCAGTATCTTGCCTATATTACTGCACTCAACCAGCTACAGCTCATGAACTCAGTTTACGACCACATTACTGTTTACAAAATTGATTCTTTCCAGGGCTGTGAGCATTCCATCACGATTGTGGACCTGGTTATTGCCAGATCTCTTGGCTTCCGTCAGGAGCAAAATTGCCTCAATGTTGCCTTCTCTCATGCAATTAATGCTTGCTATGTCATTTACAATCTAAACGCATTCAATAACATGCAGAACCATCATGGCGCCCACTCCTTTGTTAAAATGGTCAGCCATTTTAAGCAGTTTCATGCTGTCCACACCAAGAAGGAGGAAAGCACATGCAACTACATTGGTATAAGGAAAGCAACTCGATGCCCAACTGCCAATACTGGTTATAATCTTGTTGCAACAGAGGATGGAGAATATGATGCTAATGATGCCACCAATTATATTACTAAACAGTTACCTACATACTATGAACCCTCCAATGCTGCTAATAACCAGGAGTCTGCTTGGCCTGATCATGACATGGATGCTGCTAAGCCTATCCCTGATCAGCCCATGCTGGATGTCAATCCTCCTCCTACTGCATCTAATGAAGGGGCCGACTGGAATGGAAATACCCACGAGCCAGTATCTACCACCTATGATTCTACCACTCCAACCCACAATTAGCAGTTGGTCTTGTGTGTTTGCCCCCTCTTTTCCTCTGTTTGCCTCCCCCTTTACGGTTTGGTGAAGAGATGTACACATTTCTAAGGGATTGATTCCCTTTCATAAAACTAAGGTTATTCGTCAAAGATATAATGGCACTGGGAGTGGTCCATGAGATAGATACAGGGGTTGGGATCGCTCCAGAGAGAGTGGCAAAGATAGTATTCAACTAGCTAATACTCATCTCGAAAACAGAGAGTCAGAGCATTTCTAGGAACACCCGGAATCACCAGAAGGTTCATAATTACAGATTTGCCACCATGAACTCGTGTATTTTATCTATGTGCTTGACGTTCCCCCTATTTTTAAGAGCTGTTGTTGTTAGATCTTCAATGAAAAATCCTCTTTCCCTTCCTCCTCCGGCCCCTCAGGATGTTTATAACTCTCATCACTACCACATTAACAATATAACCAAGCTTTTTCTTTCTTTGCCTGATCAGCCAACTAAAATGAAGCTATTCGGTTCTCGTTGGTTTTGCCTTTGCTCCACTAAATATATCTAGATAGACATCCGAGATCGGAGCCAAAACGACGTCAGGGCAGCGATTTGCAATGACGTGATCTCGGTGAGTAAATGGCGTAAGTTGAAGATCTAAAAGGATCTAGAAGTGACTGATTCCTCGAAGCTCATAGTAAATGGTGGTTTTGTTTCTTCGTAGACGTTGGATTGGAAGCTCGCTCATCAGCTCGATAGCGGGAGTCTATGCTCGACATATTAGAAGCGAACTAGCTGCCGAACTATTCAGCTAATTACGGAGTACTGGTCTCTAAATAGATCTATGTTCAAGCCCTCTTTCTTTATTTATCGCATTTGTGCAAGTCCAATTTAATCATTCCCTATCAGCCGTTCTACGCTACGTTTTACCCTGGGGTTTTGTTTAATAAACACAAAACCAAGGCCAGTAACTATGTAGCTACCTACGTCATAGTAAAGTTAACTATTGGAAAAGAGGAGCAGGATACTGCAACTGCAGCTGTCAAGGAAGGTTATAGAGCGACTATCAAATGCCCAGTACTTATCAATTTCCCGGGAGCCAGGGGTTTGAAGCTACATATCTCCTAGTAGAAATGAAACGGCCACGATGATACGTCCATTAAAAATCAAACAGAAGGCAAGAAATAATGAAAGGAGATAAAATAAACATATAAAGAAAAGACATCGGTTGCCTGGTACTATTTCTAGCTGGGAATATTTATCTAAACAATTCTCCCACACTGACCGAGCGTTATTCAAACGGGGACTCAGAATTCATCTCTAAAAGGTCGACATGTACTTCCAGATGATGCAACTCGGGAAAGAGAGCAAACCGGATGTATCGTCGTTGTCCTAGTTGAGAAAGGGAATGTCATCATGGTCCAGAAGAGCAAAGAACAGATGCTTAAATAAAAAGCATAATACACGGTGGAAGGACGGGGAAAAGGGAAATGAGAAATGGGAATCTAATGTCTTATACTTTTAAACATGGTTTATCAACGGAGCTTAGATCACCGCAGCCACATCAAAGGTTTGCCTCCAACCTATGCTGTACTTTCCAGATCTGCTCAAGCAGGTTATTGGACAGCGAATCGTTGCCCTTTGCATCAGGTCCTGATTTGCAGTGCGGAGGACTCCCATAGTGATAGGAACCACGCGCTGGATAGGTGAATCTCGATATGCAATAATCGGCTGAAGTGACAGGAATGAAGGGATTATAGATGCAGCAGTTCACTTGGGTCAGTGACAGTATGTTGGCAAAGATGAATAATACCAGTTTAAGGGAATACAGACAGAAAGGTCTCAATATCCTTTCATTTTAATCTTCTATCCAGTCCCACGGCCTTGTTCATTTAATATTGCATGAATTCGTCAACATAATACCCGGCAGGGGTTTACCCCTTTTTGCTTGCATCCGAGTATAGAGCACTTCCAGTTCTTCCCACACCTCCTTTCATCCATACTTCCACTCTCCTGCAAGAAGCCATAAACAGAATCTGGTTCCCACTTGTCCATTTGTAATGTACCTTGATCCGCATGGTTGCAGGGGCCACATATTTTCAATATACATTTCTCCTTATACATTTAACTACATTTAGGGACAAGCCAACTCCCTCGTACCTTCGCCCGGGGCCGGGTTAACTTCTCAAACAAACCCATCGAATTTACAATCACTCAAACCTGCGATCCCACCCATCTCGATATGTGGCTATTCAACGCAGTGCTCATGCAATAAGCACCAAATTTCAGAACGGTGTCAAAAATCCCGTCCACCCTCTTGGAATCTTAGGATGATATAACTCCTTCAAGCCTGAATCGGAAACCGACTTTCGAAAGAGTCCAGGGTCTGCAAGAACTCTCCACACCTATTAACATTGGCAACAGTCAACAAGATGCAGATTACATTTGAAGGGAAATAGTGATTCGAGTTCTGAGGAGTCTCGTATCGTTTGTGGGAAGCGCCACGCTGTCCTCTTTGCGGTTAGCGAGGGCAGAAATGCGTAATTTCTCGCTCCTTCTGTGACTACACTCTCTTAATTTGAAGGATAATGACCACTCAGAGGACATCTGGCTCAGGACCATGTGGACGGCGTTTGGTGAGGATGGTACAGATCCCGATAAGACAGTCAACAAGCCGAATGAGTATCCAGCTACCACTCCAATCCAGCGGGATGCAGTTGTTCAGAGCACCAATGTGATGGATCATTTGCTCGTAGTCTCCCGTCCAGCGTCTGGCAAAACGTCAATTTTTACAGCAAACCCTACATCTTGTTGAGTGGGCTGCACGACGATAGCTTCGAACCGATTGCCCGGTACTAAGGAAACGGCAGGGGAATGCAATGTCAAAGAAGGGAACAGCAACAGCAAAATAAACTGGTCACACCTACCATCCTCCATACTGTTTTGGATCTCGAGTGCCGCAGAAGCTACTGCTGAGATTCTCACAACAACAACAAGGAGAAGCTGTGGTCTTTCTGGCAGCTGTCATCCACAGAGATGGAAATGGAAGTTGTGACGCAGCTTCAGGGGCATTTGGGTAATGGCTGGAGGTTCATGGCGGCAATGTCTGGACCACGGCAGGGGTTTTCCCATATTAGTTACGACTCTCGCTGGGTCTCAGACCGCAAGCGATTTGCTAATATTAGTCACGGATGGGAGAAATTTTGGCTTGGGGTTTGCGGCAGACTTAGAACGACAGTATTTAGGAAGGGTCAAACACACCAGGGCATCAGAGAAACCACGGCATACTCTACATAGTATTTATGCCGTTGCCCGAAATGAGGTCATACTTCCCCTGGCACTACTCCGGAAGAGCCGTTGAAGCTTCCTGAGCTTCCGTCCATAGCTTTGAACCAAAACTCGGGCAGCCGCAATGGGATCGATGGTTCTGTTGATTCATTTTACATCATACCTGCCCCATGGACATACAGGCTGCGGTTTCTTTTCTGGGGGAATGGCTAGTATAAAACCCCCCTTCTTCCGCCCAACTTCTTCTTCTCTTCTCTTTTCTTTTCTTTTCTCTCACAACACAACAAAACACATTTCCACTTCTACTCTGTACATTTCCGCTCTCATTTCTACTTTCTGTCGTTCTTTCGCCTTTCACTGGCACGGCCCCAGTGCCCCGGGGCAGGGGATAAACCCATCTTCTGCTTCTGCTGTGTCGTACTTCGTCTTTCACTTGCACGGCCCCCGTGCCTCCGGGCAGGGGGATACCTCCATCTTCCACTTCTGCTGCGTGCCCCTCGCCTTTTATTTGCACGCCCCCAGTGCCTCCGGGCGGGGGATAACCCCTTCTCCTGCTTCTGCTGTGTGTCCCTCGCCTTTTACTTGCGCGCCCGTGCCTTCGGGCAGGGGATAATCCCATTTTCATCCCCGCGTCAACTCCTATCAAAATGGCGCTGCCGTCAGTGTCAGTACCCGACTTTCGACCACGTCTTGAAGCAGCAGTAGAACAACGACCCCGAACTTTTGCAAACCATTACACTCTACACGTGCGCTTTCAGAATGACGACACCCAGGCAGAACGTGATGCAGATAATTTCAAAACCATCTGTGCTGCATTTGGTCTCCCTCAGCCTCACGAAATCATCATCAAATCGACCGACTCAGCACCATCATGGACGATCATGGGTGTCTTCATGAAAATACTCACTGCGGCACGAAAAGCACCTGGAAGAAGTTTGGTAATGGTACACTATGCCGGTCACGGGACGCTGAATCACTTCAATCAACTCGTCTTCCAAGCAAATCCCCATGAACCCCGATCAGTCCTATTTTCAGATGCCTTCCTCAATCGTGTAGGTGCAAGCTCTGCCTTCGCGCAAGATGACCCTGATGTCGATGTGGTCATGATTATTGACTCATGTTGCAGCAGTGCAGCCACCCGAACCATATCCCCCCAGATCCCTCGCGTTGTAGAGATCCTGGCAGCATGCGAAGCTGACGCCTCAGCTCTGGGAAACCAGCTGAACTCCAGCATGGGAGGCAAGGTGCGAATCCAAAACCGCACATTCTCTGCGAAACTGGCGGACGTTGTCGCAAGACAGAAAGGAAAGGGCGAGCCATTGTCATTTGCAGAGATGATGGCAATAATCGATAAGAATTCTCCAACAATAAAACCGTTCTACGAATTATATCTCGACCCAGCTTCTATCCGATTGCCATTCCCGAACCAATCCCTTGCTACCGCAACCAAAATTCCCCCGTCTGCCGAATCTTACCGGGCTGTGTTCCTCGTTCATCTCTCTGGGGCGTTAACCGACGATGCCCTGCAAGACCTCGTGAAGTGGATTCGGGCCCTCGATTTGTCGATGGGTATCAAGGTTGATGCCGTTTACCAAACGAACTCGGTCGGATTGATCATTGAAGCTCCATTCCACATATACGCCCAACTCAAGTCCCTTCAGGGTATACGGTTTGGATTTGAGAACACTACTGGAAACAAGCTTGCCAACATTGATGAGTCCCTCGATCTGTCCCGACTATCCTTAATGCCGCTTAAGGAAAACATCAGAGAAACCCAGCAATAGTGACGTCTGCTTATTCATTTTGTTATACTTTGTGCTGCCTTTTGTCTCTATTCTTCCTAATTAATAGCTTTTGTTGATAGTTGACTCCTTGCCTTCTGGCCAGTTCGCTTTTATCCTAGAATAATACTACTATCCATTTAGTTTAATGATTGTTTTCTTACCTTACTTTTTTTATTTTAACACTAGTAATCTATGGCGAAACCACATATTCATACAATATGATCCTCTCTACCTAGCTGGAATCTCTCTCTCCACCATCCCAGCCTTTTTACTTAGGAACAGTTGTTGGAGACGATGGTCCTTGCCTACTTAATGTGACGATGGGGTTACAGCTATCCCGCCCTTTTTGTGTAGTGCCTCCTGTAATGACAATAATAATCCCCCACAGCCACTGGGTGTAAAAAGGGGGAAACCACCTGGAAGAAGATGTATCAGCTGCCCTGGATCCAACTCGATCTGCCAGGAGCCACTCTCCTAGTTGCTGGCTTTGTTGTTGTTACCCATCCCATCGCCATTGGTAGGAGTTATCAGGAGACTCAACGTATTTTGGCGATTTGGAGGTCTTGCTGCGCTGGCGACCATGCTTATTCTCAGGTTCTTCCTAAAGCATGTGAAGCTGGACGAGGAGAGGTCAGAGGAGGAAATTCAGAATTAGGAGCTGAATAGTGATCAGAAGTAGCAAAGCTAGTAGTAGACGTCCTGTCTGGATAGTAATAATGCCCCCATCCCTTCACCATAAATAAAAGGTTGTCTGTACGAACATAATCCGTGGTTGAAAATACCAACGCTGTAGCAACATCCCGATGATCCCCGTCCAAGTCCAATGTTGTTGTTGGATCCTCCGATTGTTATTTAGTTCCCCGCGGCAACCATCGGCTTTGGACCCTTGCGTCTGTTGCTATTGAAGAGTTGCTTTAACTTGCTGCTAATCCATGGATCGCGGTCGATCCGGGGAGACGCCGGAAGCATCAACCCAAGCCGGAGCCTTTATTTACATCACAGAGAAAGTATCCATAGATGCAGTTTCCTTCGTCGGTGAATGAGTCACCATTCAGGCTATAAAACTCCTTCCTTCCGCCCAACTTCTTCTTTGCTTTTGTTTTCCTTTTCTGACTCGCCCATCTTCCATCGTCAACATCATCGTCAACATCATCGTCGCCGTCATGGCTAACACTCAATCTAACTCTGCTTCTCATAATACAGTTTCTGGAACACAGAATCTCGCCCCTTCCTCTAATATCCACGATACCCCCTCGTACGCTCGAGGCGGGACACCCCGACTTCGACGGCGTCGTGCAAAACTGGACGTCATCCGGAAGCTAAAGTTCAGTGATGCTGAACTACGCTTCTTGCTTGGAGAAATGGAAAGTTCGGGTTCCCTGATATTAGACAAGCGACCAGAATATGTCCGTCAGTTCGTCGAGGAACACTGGCTTACGGAACCTGAAGCTGCCCAAGTACTTTGGAAAGGTGTCGAGCGGAATATCATAAAACTGCTGCAGGAAAGCAAGTGCAAAGGGTCAGTCACAGTCTATATACCCCAGGCTTCCCATAATGCTGACTTATCTGGCTTTAGTCTATCGGGAGAGATCAGCTATGGGCAAGGGAAAATCATCATTTACTGGCATGGTGAACGGCCCACACTCCCTCCGCCTTTTACAGACTTCACGATGTTTTGTCTTGAGGAATCCGACATCGAAAGTGAAATACCTCAATCACGAGATATTGGGGGTCGAACCTGGAAGTTAGCTTCTCTCTGAACCCAATCCAGTCAACCCAGATGACACTCCGTTTGGCACGCTCGGTTTCATTGTGGCCCCAGACACGGGGGCACACAGGAAGCATGTCATCGGAACAGTTGGTCACGTCATCGGTGACACGGAAAAGGCACTTCACACTTCCTACGATGGAACCCTAACAAGGGAGATTGACGGCGTGGTCCTGGACGAAATCTGCCTTCTCGATATCCCAGTTGAAATCCCCGATCATTCCATCTCCTGCACACTAGGAGATGTTGGCGATGAAATGCTTAGCCCTTCCCAATGCGATGTTCAAACGGCTCCTTCAAGTTGTCATCCAAGCGCTCTTGCGAAGTGGTTGGACAGGAATAGTCCTGTCGTCGTGTACAAGCGTGGGGCCGGTGCTGGATCGCTCCAGACCAACCGTTTTCTGCCCCAGGGGATTCAGGAAGTCTTGTATATACTGAGATTAATTATGATATATCACTATGACGGCGACGTGAGCAGGTGTCTTAGAGAAATCGAGTTCATTCTTGACTGTATGGTATATTTTTAACCCTCCTGTCCAGACAGGCTCGTGCTATGTTAATGAATGTCATCTATATAAATCGCTCCTCTTCAGTTTAGGAACTATGTCCACAATCCGGAGTAGGTACGATATCCTTCCCCACCACCGTCGCGCACTATACTTTCTTTGGTCTAGTGTCCGAGGAGGATTGGCCGACCCGAGTTCGGTCAGCGATCCCGAAACCTTAAATCCCGAAATATTGTAGATTGGCCCGAACACCAGCCCCTGCACGAAATATCTCTGCCTTCGCGATTCAACCCCTTTTGGGGTTGTTGTGGCGCAAGAGTCAGGGTTGTTAACTCGCATAACATATATCTTGTCTCCAAAACACATAAAAATAAAACAAGGACGCGCAATCGCAAGCTGCGTTGCCCCGCTGGATGACTTCCGAATGTTATTACTATCCTTCCGTTGATTTCGTTTCAAAAGGTATATATAATGGCTCTTCTTCTCGAGTGTTTGATACGTCTGGAAATCATCCAGATTCTTTCTTTACAGAAACCCTTTAAACCATTTCCTACACTTCTATAGTATCCCTTTATCGTTCAAAGATGGCCGACGACGGTGAATTCCACGACTTCTACAAGTATACACCATCGAAAGTTGCCGCCATAATTTCCATTGTCCTATTCTTCTCAACAACAGCTCTCCACGTTTTTCAACTCGTCAGGAAACGGGTTTGGTTCTTTATCCCTATTGTTGTTGGGGGAGTCTGTAAGTCCCTAGAAAGGCAATACAAAATACCACACCCCTTTCGGCTGGCTTTCCCAGTGCTAATCCTGATTCTTTCTCCAATCTGTTTACAGTTGAGATAGTGGGATACAGTGCGCGCATCATCTCGAGCACGCAAGCCCCGCTCTTCGAGGATACACCATATATTATCCAGAGTCTATTTTTGCTCCTTGCCCCCGCGCTCCTTGCTGCGTCGATTTATATGGAATTGCGCCGCATCATAGCGGTCCTGCACGGAGAACAGCATTCCATCATCCGCCGGACGTGGATGACGAAGATATTTGTTACGGGCGATATTTTGTCGTTTGTGGTGCAGGGACTAGGTAAGTTCCTGGCATCCTCAGTTACTAGTTATCACTGGGATGGAGAGAAAGTTAACAGTGTATCGTGAAATAGGCGGCGGGATAATGGCCAGCGGAACCCCATCAAACCTATCCCTGGGCCAAAAGATAATAATCGTCGGTCTAGCCATCCAGCTCATATTTTTCACTTTTTTCATCATCGTCACTATAATCTTCCACCGTCGAATGCTCAGCTACCCAACAGCAGCATCGATATCGATCTCCATCTCCTGGCGGAAATATATTTACGTGCTGTACATCGTCTCCCTCCTAATCATGGCCCGCTCTATCTTCCGAGTTGCGGAGTATGTCCAGGGCGCGGAGGGGGAGTTACTGAGGCATGAAGTGTACCTGTATGCATTTGATGCGGCGCTCATGTGGATACTGATGGTGGTTCTCAATGTGGTGCATCCCGGGGTGGTTTCGGAGATGTTGCATAAAGAGGCCAGGGTGAAATCGGGAGAGGTGGAAATGATGCCGGAGGAGTTGACTCTCACGGGAAATCATCCGCGGGAGTTGAGCTGTAGGACGGAAGGGGAGCAGCGGAGGCCACGGGCTTCTCTTGCAGAGACAATGTACGCACGGCATGCCATTGCGATTCGTGGTCTGCATTAATGTGATGTTTTTGATATATGGAGGGGCCTATGCGGGAAGGGATTGTGGGGGTTTCCTGATGGGGCTTTTGTTTTGCTAATGACTGTCTTTGATTTGAGGAGTATGTTAAGGGGTCATTGGATTGGTTCAAGGATTGTTTGGCTGAGTGGGCGGTTTCTATAGAATAGTAACAAGGTGGTTAAAATCAGGTAGAAATCTTTACCATCAAAATACCTCTTTTTCTCCTTATCCCACTCCCACCAATGAAGGATTCATTACTCCGTACATATTGTTCTTGCGCGGCCAGAGATACCAAAAAAAGAGGAATATGACGCGTCTATGATCTCTGAAGCCCAATGGCGTCAGCTAGCCAGGGGTGTCTCGCCCTATCAAGCGTGGGCCACGATATCGGCGTGCGCTAACCTCGTATACAAGATGCAGCCCGATGTTGATATAAAACCTCATCTCTTCATGTCACAAATAAATAAACCGGCAGAACAAGTGCTCACGCCTTCCAAGAGCCCGTCAAACTTGCCAGATTCCCTAATACCAACAGGCCGCCGCAGCGTACTCAGTTAAATTATGCTATAAGCCGCTTTCTCGTCGTTGCATTGCCATCCATCATTCAAAAAGCAGATGCTGCCTAATCGCACGAGCTCACAACAGCCCCGTTCCATTCCATATCAAATCCCGAAGAAATCTCGGAATGGCTGTCAGCAGTGTAAGAAGAGAAAGGTGAAGGTTGGTCTAGTCAATACTCTATCTGTTCAGATATGCAACTGTCTATACTGTCCATTCATATGCTAATGAGAATAGTGCGATGAACAAGCTCCTCGCTGCAGAAATTGTAGATATCGGGATGCACGATGCAGCTTCGAATCCTATGGCGATGAGCCTGTCGTAGAGAACTCGTCGTCCGCCACTCCATTGATCCGGACATCAAAACGCCCCCTAACACCGACACGCGTTCCCCGATTGCCACAGCAGTTGAGTTGGGGAAAAGAGAATATAACCCTCAAGGACCTCGAACTAATGCACCATTATGCCACGACGACATACCTAGCCTTCATCGATTATGAAGTGTACAGACCCGTATGGCAGATCATCGTGCCTCAAGAGGCACAAGCATACCGGTTCCTAATGCATCTTATCCTCGCCGTGTCCGCCCTCCATATCGACCATCTACAACCCCCAGCAAACCGACACGGGCTGGAATACAAAGAGCTAGCACAAAAGCACTATGACTCGGCAATTACAACATTCACCTCTAGCGTAGCAGAAACGAACAGATCAAACGTCAGCGCCGTCTTCGCCTTCTCCCACATCACCATATTTTTCGCCTTCGGTTCCTCGAGATTTTCTCCGGCCGACAAACCAATGGAAGACCCCATAGGGGACCTGCTCGAAGTCTTTACCCTGCTTAGGTCGGCGATGAAGACGCTGAGATCAGCCTGGGAATCCATCGCAGCGAGCCCCATGGCAATTCTGCTCCAGCGCGGTCCGGAGATCAAAGATCGCCAATACCTACCAGCCGACGTGTCAATGGCGCTCGAACTCGTTGAGCAACTATGCGAACAGCAACTACACCTCCTCGTCTCTGATGTTGAAGTCGATGCCGAAGTCGTCGAATTCTACCAAACCGCCATCAAGCAGCTGTGGGACTGTTTTGTCATGGCCGAAACAAAGCGGAAGGATTGGGCTATGGTGTTGCGGTTTCCCATTAACTTTTCTGATCGGTTTCTGGCATGTTTGACACGGAGGGATCCTGCTGCTTTGGTGATTCTTGCTCATTATTGTGTGATTCTCCACCGGGCTCCGGCGAGGTGGTGGACTGAGGGCTGGAGCGTGCAGGTTATCCGTGCGGTGTTCATGCTGTTAGATCAGGATTGGAAGTATGCTATATCCTGGCCCATGGAGGCTGTTGGGCTTCATTAAGCTAGTTGAAGATTGGATTAGATATAAATAGAATTTTGGAAGTATTTTCCGTAACAAATATATTAAATATTAGGTGGTTCAGAATTACACTCAAAATGCTGAAGTCTAACAGTGTTCCGGGTGTAAATCATATTATAATATTACCTGGGCAGTCCGCAACACGACAAGAGTTAAGCAACAACAATGCGGAAATAATTAACGCTTTACCAGTCGGGACATCTCATTGCCATTATGAGGTGCGAAGACTTCATATTGGGTAGCGAAGCCATCAGGTCCGTATTCACCCCTGCATATGGATCACATATATTAGAATAAAACCGAGCCGTAAAAAGATACCAGATAAAGCTTACCATACATCTTTCGCCACCTTTTCAGGCCCAATCCAGAGTGGTTTGGAATGAACACCTCTGTCCGGTGTATACATGTAGGCGTCGCCCATCTTGTTCGATTCCTCGCGCAGTGTATTGGGAATCACATCCAAGAATGGGGGATTCGTCTTTCTGAACCTAACCCAATATGCGGGGATACCGATATCTGAAAGGTAGTGAACAGTATGAGAAAATTCGCCATTGGGCTCCGGAATTGGGTTCCACATCTCATTGATTGAGGTCTGCGATAGCCATTTGGGGTCCATCATGGATTGCAGCGTCCCTAGGTTGCGGCGAACTGCAAGGAACGGGGTGGATCTTGGGTCTTCATTCCAACCCTTGATTTTTGATAGGAATTGGAACACCGTATCGCAATATGAACACCTCCCCGACAGCCCATATTTACTAAACTGAGAGCATAAGAGCGGCCTAAGCTCGGGACTTCGGAAGGTTAAATGGGGACAGATTTGGACACAGACCGGGGGGGGGCGGGAATAGCCGCTGCGGCTCATTGGACGCTTAGGCTGCCCCGTGGGACACGCAGTGGGATCTTTGAATTTAATGTAATGATACAGGTACGTGCTTCCGTCTTCTAAAGCAAAGAAGTGGCGATCAAGCCATGTATATGACTCCCAACAGGCCTCGACCGTGCCATACGATTGCCGTTTTTGGAGTTCGTACATCTTGTTTTGCACGTCATAGAAGGATAGTGAGCGGCACTCGCAAATATGAAGCACGGGCTTGTGGATCTGACATGCTCGATGGGCGGGTTCCTTTTTTCGATCAATGGGAAGGAAGTTTGACATGTCAGTGTCTTTGCAAACTGCGCAATGGAGACGTCCCAACGCAATCTCGTCCCGTTCAAATAATTCACAAAACTTGAAACGATCTTTTTGTTTTGATAAATCTGAAATTTGCAGGTTGCTGTAGCACATCCTCCTACAGGAAATTCTTAGAGAGTGTTGTGCTGCCGGTGGGAGATTCTTCACCACCATGTTTAGAATTTCCCGCGGGAGTCTATGCAAGTAGGATTCCCTGTCGTTCCTAGTCTCTATAAGAGTTTTCAGGAGATTCGGACACTCCACTAAGCCGGCCTTATGGCGTCGTGGGAGACGGCGGGTGGGTTGACCTGATGGGGGTTTGGGATATGGTCCTTGATCCCCAATTTGTAAACTTTGGTGCGACGAAGATTCAAAAGGTTGTGCTTGGTTTGCTGGACGAGTGGGGGGTTCTGGCATCGGAACAACTTGTATACTTTCGCTCGACGAATATTCAGAAGACCCTACTTCGTTTACTGGAGGGATGTAGTAGGGCGTCTGGTTTTTGGCCTTGCTCGTCCGTCTTGTAAATTTGGCCCGTATCTTGCGAATCAGATTGCGAAAAGCCATGGTTACTGCAGCACCAGGCCAATGGGCTGATTCTGGATGTTTTTGTAGGAATAATTATGAACAAATTTGTCCTGACGAGCAGGGGTAGGATCTATCCACATGAAGGATGAGAGTAACAGGAAATATCTCCACCCTGGTAGTTTTAAAAAAAAAATTGGTATTCCACCCCGCGCTGCTGGGTGGGAGTTTAACTTGCCTGCGCGGGGGATGACGGGCCGGGAAGTCAATGACGAAAGGGAAGCAAAACAGACTTGCTCGCTCATGTGGCAAGCACCTTGATCCATGGTTCGCAACAAAGTTTAAAAAAGGTTAATTCCACACGCAGTGAATGAATGATAGTAGAAAACCAAAAAGGAGGCAAGTGTCCTATGGGATAGAGATAACAGGTCAAAATTTCATGCAAAATATGCGTAATCAAGTATGGACCAAACCAATACACAGGAGCTAAAAGACTGGTGATAGAACAGAGTGCACTATTTAACAAGTGTGGATGGATGAAGAAACAAAAAACCGCGCTTCAATCTAACGAATGCTGTTGATCAATAGGAAAGAGGGACAGAAATAGAATCAAGAGAAACAAAACCAATATCATCGTCCCATGCCATAATAGAAATACGTCATGTCATGTCTCATGTCATGTCATGCCATATCGCATCAAGTCATGATATACACATGCTCCCACTTGTATGTACGCTTATTTCAATCCATATTAGCGTCAAATCAACATCCCCCCAGTCTCTGTAACTCGACGTAAAAAAACCAGGCAATGGACATCCGGCGGCGAGGAAGAATAATTTATAGCAAACACTCCTTCTTAGACAGGGGTTGTTCCTCTTCCACGATTGATTCCTCTCCCTCCTCCCCTTGCGAACCCACCCCTGCCCCTCCCGCGACCTCCTCCACGGCCCAAAGACGACGGCGGAGGCACATTGTGATAGGGCTGGGGCCGGAAATTGGGGTTATGCTGCACAACACCTGCCTCTGGGTCTGTTCTCTCAACAGACACGTAACCAGCGCGAGTCGCGGGTCCGGGAGCCCCGCGGTTTGCTCCGCGGCCACGAGGGTTAAACCCATTTTGGTTGTTGTAATTCGCACGACCACCGCGTCCACGGGTGTCGTTGGGGGGCTGAGCCGGACTATTCGTATGATGAGTCCGGATGGGCAATGATTGTTCCATTTGGCCGCGACCACGGCCACGGAATCCTCCATTACCCCTAGGTCCAGGAGACTGTCCGGCGACAGCTCCACGGAAACTACCTCTCAGGGGGGGAGGGGCGTTCGCTTCTCTCAGCTGACCCTGTCCACCTGGTCCAAGAGGAGCTCCATATCCTGGGACGGTGAGGGGCTGCTTTTGTTGTTGTTGCTGGGTTTTGCTCTGCTCACTAGCAGCACGTGTCGCTGCAAGCAGCTGCTTGTTGGTCAAATTGAGAACACATGATGCAGGGACGGTTGATCCACGGAATGGAGAACATCTATCCCCCAGTGTGGTGCCGCTCATGAAGGACACATCAAACACAATGTCAAGAAGCAAAGTTCTCGACGTGCGCGTGAGGCCAACGACAGTTCCCCGGGTAGCGATGGGCACTTTCCCAGACTCCTGCGCATAGACAACCCGATCTCCGAGGGTAAAGATTTGGTTTCCAAGCCGATGCTCCGCATCAGAGGGCTTCAGTAAAGCGTTACGCGGGACACCTCTCATCTTCTTCGGTTCGGGGGCCGGACGGTGCTTGGAAATTTCATCCGAAGTTTGTTCGATCGTCTTCACAAGATCTGAGTCAAGCTGCTCAGCTTCTAATGGGACGCGTTCAAAGTGTTTGGCTTCGATCGACTTCAACCAGGCCTGGATCTCCTTTATTTTGGCCGTAGCAGTTTCAGCTGGGTAGAAATCGGTGGCTTGGAAGCCGTCGCCTTGGGGCTTTCGCTGGATCCCTGCAATGAAATCAGGGAACTTGATCATATAATCATGGAGCAATTCGATGGTTTTTTCGCTGAATTCCCATCCGGTGGGTCCACGACGGGAGTATCCAAGCACTTTCTGCTTTTTAGCCTCAAATTTAAGATTGAGACCAAGGTTGACTCGCTGGCCATCCACAATTACGGTAAATGAGGACGTAATCTTAGCCAAAACGAGAGGGTTTAACCTCAGGTTGCGGGCAATTGCGAAGGATGGTGTGTAAGGGGAAAGCCTCTCGGCGGCTCGAGTGAGCTCTCGACCGAATTCGGGCTCCTTCCCTTTCACAACAGAGATAAGACCGCCCAATTTGCCGTCCTCGTGTCCAGTAATATGGACCGGGGCACCGTAATTGTACTCGCCCAGGAAGAAAGCTCTGGAACCCTCGGGGAATTCCTCTTCAACTGGCAGGGCCTCCCGCTCAATGAAACGGTCGTCCTCACAGATGACGCGGTCGACAATCAGTTGCAAAGCGTAATCCGTTTCAATGCCGGGAATATCGGCGAATTCTTTGATAGTAGCGCCGTGGTCCGTCTTAATCAAGCCTTTCAGCATCTGTACGTGAACAATCGACTCCACTTGGCCGACAATCATGCCGAGCCTTTTGCTGTAATACGATTCAATTTGGTCCGCTTTCCGCTTCCACTGACTTATCTGGCCCGCATTGTGCGGGATAGAGACGACGTGCTGTTCCCCGTCGACATACATATAGTCGAAAAGCTCGTCCGATACACGAACGACTTTGGCTTCTTGGAGGAATGGATAGCCAACATGAACCCTTTGATTTAGTTTCTGCTTTGCTAATTCGACACTAGCGCGGTTCTCTGGCTCGGTCAGAGTGACAACCATACTTTCATTGCGACTCTCCTGTTGAAACACAGATACGCCATGGAAGCCAAGTTGACCATAATGCGGCAGAGTTTTCAAGCTAGGGAATCCAGCAAGGGCGCCAGATCCAAGTTTGACGCCTTCCACAAGGCCAACGAAAGGTTCCAAGCCGTCCATAATTGGGAGGTCGAAGACGTTCTCGATGCAGTGGCACCGGCCAATATCAGGAAACACTCCAGGGAGAGATGATGGATAGGTGTATTCGATATCCGGAGAATAGGTGAATTTGAGAGAAACGCCAAATTCGTTCCTCGCCTTCTCGTCTGGAGAGAGGAGGTGTTCCTTGGTCGACATCGCCGATAGCAGTCGTTTCTCTTCAATGAATGGAATCTTAACAACAGCTTCCCACTCCATCTTTTTGCCGTTCATATCGAGTTCGAAATCGCGGGGGTAAAAGTCAATAATTGGGGATTCAGGCGAAGTCATCAACTCGTGGAAGGGCGTAGGTACAATCTTTTTGCTACGGTCCGGCAAAACTCCCATCAATTGCTCAAAGGGATGGAAAGGTTGTCCGAGTTGAAAATTCATATCGGCTTTCAAGCCAAGCTTGACATCCGAAATCATTGGCGAATAATGATACTGGTAGAACCAAGGCCAGGAGGCGACACCGCGGTAATAATAGTAAAGCACCCATTGAAGCCCTTGAACATAGTTCTCAGTCAACTTGCGCATCTCTTCATGGTTTTCCAAGCCCCAGCCGAATTTTGACTTGTAGTATTCGTTCTTCCACTCCTGGAACTTAAGTTCATACTTCTTCTCAGCTGCTTGCTGGGCTTCCTCTGCGGAAGTCTCCTTCACCTTTGCGTTATCGTATCTCTTTATCACACGAAGGAGAGCGATCTGGCCCTCCTCCTCGCCATCGTCATCCTCATCGTCGCCACTGGTTGCCGGGAGTTGGACACGTAAGAATCTATCTCCGTGTTCGTTTGTCACCGTTGTCCATGGGATATGCATATTATCAGCGAGCTGCTCCACAAATTTGCGGTCCCTAGCCGGCAAGCTGGGATCGAGATCAAGCGCAACAGGCTTTCCCTCCTCATCAACTGGACGGTGGGTGACATATTTCTTTATCCGGTTGAAAATATGTTTCTGTGCCGGCGAAATAGTGAGCTCTTTGGACTGTTCATCCGATCCTGAGTTCTCTGGCTCCGTTCCGTTCCGTTTGGATTTAATCCACCGTGCATCCGAATACTCTGCTTCGAAAAAGCGGAATTCAACATCTGAAAGGGAATGCAAAAGGGTCCCTAGTCGCTCTAGGTTAATCGTTCCCTGTTCGTTTATGTACCCCCCTAACTTTGGCAAAACTTCCTTATATATCTTGAACATCCAAGCCAATGCACCTTCGTTGATATGCAAGTTCGGAAGGTTGGGCAAAAAATCGTTCCCAACGAAAAAAGCCATTAGAATGAAATCGTCGATAATCCGTTCCATATCAAAAGGAAATTGGAGTGCGCCCTCCTCTTCCAACTCCTGAAATTCCAGCTCTAAGTACTCTCTAACAATGCACAGATGCATGAGATAGAAATTCTGGTGCTCTAGCTCTTTGGACTTTTTCTGGCTCTGCCTTCCGAAGGTGACTTCCTCCCGAAGCAAACAGAAATGAGGATCGTGACTCAGCAGACCCAACATGATCAAGTCCGCATCCAACCCGTAGAGACAATGTCGGATGTCTGGGTCATATCCTGGCTGGGCTTTCGCCTTCCGGATATACTCCATGATCTTATGTTCTCCCTCACCAGGGACCTCATGTCCTGACAAAACGATATCCACCCCTTGCCATTCCACATCTTCCGAAACCTTCTTGTTGATAAAGTACTTGAGTTGTTGGGTAAGCTTCGCCATGAACTCGGTTCCCGGCGTAATGCAGTTGGAATCGAAAGCGTCCTCCTTTGGCATCTCAATCCCTTGTTTGATCGCCTTTTCCTTGGCATTCTCAGCGTCCAAGGCCGTTCGGAACCGCCGTGCTCGCTGCTGGTTCATTTTCGCCCGAGGTGCGACTCCGTCAATAGCCATGAAAAACAACTGTTTCGGTTTGATCTTGCCGTAGAGATGCTCTATATAGTTGAAGATAGCGATGAACATCTTATCTTCCGTCATGCGAAACGTGGGAGAGTCGGAGTCTTTATGCGTGCAGTTGTGGATGATGCCATTCATATCTAGATAGAGGCAGTCGAACTCTGGGATGCGGTTCTCCGCAATCAACTGTGATATTGCGGGATACCTCTCCGACATCCATCGGAAGAACTTGGGGACACCCATATTTGCGAAGGTATGCGTCGTATATCGAGCGTAAGAAATCGGTAGCAAGTGGCAGTGGTGAGTCAAGAGACGGTGGCGTAAAGCCTCGAATTAAGCAAGGAGACAGCAAGAAAAATCAATCCATATAAAACCTCTAAGCGTGAGAAAAACAGACAGCTCTCAGAGCTTCAAAACAGACAGAAAGCAAAAAGAAAGCTGGTGGTTGGACAAGCTCGCAGTGAATAGCTGGAAGAAGTTGACTCGGAGCTTCGAGCCGCCGCAAAATGGATGAGCTCGAAGATGCAAAAGTCACGTGACTGCATTGTCCAAAAGAGGCTAGCGTCATTACCCGCCCATTAACGCGACTACGCGCATTCTCCTTGACTTTTTCGCAGTTGAATACCAGAGCTTCGCGCACACTCTACGGCAAAAAGCTGGTCGATTTATCAGATATCTGTTATTTGACGGGTTTCGCTTGCTTCCCTTAGCCTAGTTATTGTGCTTTTTGACCTGCGTGGGAGTGGAGTCCCGCAATACAGCTCGCCATGGATGAGTATGATCAAGGTATGGACAAGCTCCAGATCGCATGCACGAACTTCTCTGACTCGTCTATTTAATTACAGTGGCCATAGAGGAGGAGCAGGAAGAGGAGAGAACCGAGGAGAAAATAATCAATGAAGGTAACGCGTACTTGTACCTTATTTGCTTGCTGGGCACGTCAAGCTTACTCTATCACCACAGAATACAAGACATGGAAGAAAAATGCGCCCTTCCTTTACGATATGATTCTAAGCACAGCCCTGGAATGGCCAACCCTTACTACACAGTGGCTGCCAGACAAGCAAGCGTATGTCTACGAATGGCCTTCCTCTGCTGATACCCTCGCCCTGACAGCTCCAAAAGTGTTCCAGATAGACCATATTCTACCCACCGCCTACTTATTGGCACACACACCTCGAGCGACGCTCAAAATTACCTCCAAATAGCACACGTACAGCTGCCAAACCCAGTCTCCCCTGATGCCGAGGACTACGATGACGAGAAGGGAGAGATCGGTGGTTTTGGGGGGAAGAAGGAGTTACTGGAGGTGAAATTCAATATCGTCCAAAAAATCGATCACAAGGGAGAGGTGAACAAGGCCAGATACCAGCCGCAAAATCCAAACATTATCGCGACAATGTGCACGGATGGAAGAGTGATGATCTGGGACCGCTCGAAACACCCCAGCCTTCCCACAGGAACGGTTAACCCACAACTGGAGCTGCTTGGTCACACAAGGGAAGGATTTGGTTTAAGCTGGAGTCCACATATGGCAGGCCATCTAGCTACTGGAAGCGAGGATAAGACGGTTCGCCTTTGGTTTGTTCTACCGTTAACAAAAATTGGTTGAGCCTTGGCAGCTAACACACCCTAGGGATATCACCCAATACACGAAAGGCAACAAAGCCCTGAAACCCTCTCGAACATATACCCACCATTCCTCAATCGTCAATGACGTCCAATACCACCCTCTGCATTCATCCCTCATCGGCACCGTCTCAGATGATATCACACTGCAGATTCTGGATGTCCGTGAATCCGACACCACCCGCGCCGCCTCCATGGCCAAGGGCCAGCACAAGGATGCAATCAATGCAATCGCTTTCAACCCCGCTTCAGAGACTGTTCTTGCCACTGGATCGGCGGATAAGACCATTGGACTTTGGGATCTCCGGAATCTCAAATCCAAACTCCATGCTCTTGAGTGCCATGCCGAGTCGGTCACTTCGCTGGCTTGGCATCCATTTGAGGAAGCTGTGCTGGCGAGTGCAAGCTACGATAGAAAGATTATGTTCTGGGATCTCAGCCGAGCCGGTGAAGAGCAGACTCCTGAAGATGCCCAAGATGGCCCCCCTGAGTTGTATGTCACCCCGCTCTTTATGGTTCCGCACGATTAACTTCATGTACTAACGCCTTCGATAGATTGTTCATGCATGGTGGTCATACCAACCGCATTTCTGACTTCAGCTGGAACTTGAATGACCCATGGGTTCTGGCCTCTGCCGCAGAAGATAATTTGCTCCAAGTCTGGAAGGTCTCTGATGCCATTGTGGGCAAAGATATGGAGGATGTTCCGACCGAAGAGCTAGAGCTATAGGTTCCGCACCAAACCCCTTTTAAACTGCTTACGTTTTCTCATTTCGGACAGCCAGTGATGGAATTTACAAGCCGATATTCGCAAGGGGGATTGTTAGTATGTTGAATCTACTGTCATCTCTCTCGTCTTTTGTTGGCGCTTCTGTATTTGTACTGGGTGGAACATGAAAACAGCGATCTTCAGTGTCAAATGTAGTCTTTCAAATGTGCCAATATCCCATCCCATGTGTCTCTTTGTACCCCTTTCCTGCTGTAAATCAACCGTCGGCCGAAGATCGGGATTAGGTAAGCAGCGCCATGATGCAATACCACGTGGTTTGCTGCGGGGTGGAAATTTGTTTTGCCGAGAGCCAATCACAACCCCGCATTCTTTTTTCGCAGACCAAACAATCCAGATTGAGTCACTTTGCGGGCGACGAAAAGCCGACATCAGCTTCATTATCCGCATCCCAGACCACAACAACAGACATGGGCAGCTCAGATCAGTAGCTCAGTCCTACAGCATGCTTCGGCGGAGCTAAAATATCCCACAAACAAAAACAGCACACCCCACACTCCTTCTCTCAACCCAAGTCCGATCGACAAAAAATGGCTGGAGACTCCCCGCCACTAGGCCCGAAGCCCAAATCCGCCGTCCCCTCCTATCTCCTAAACGGAGGCGCATCTGTCCGAATGCCGAGCAACATGCGGGAACGCGAGAGCCTCAATTCGTCAATAAAAAATTCCTTCGCCCGCAAACAAGCAATCGACCTTGATATCCCCAAAACAACAGTGCGGGAACCAGCGATGCCTCCTGTCGCCAATGCGCATGTGGACGCCGCCGCACCCAAGCAGCAAGAGAATGGCGAAAACAACGACGAGGTAGCGGTTGGTAGACCGGTGGAAAAACTTGCGGCGCCTGCGGCTGGCACTGCTGGTGCTGCTGCTTCGAAGCGCAATCTCAGTGAACCGCCACGGGATCCAAGAGATCATACTGGACCACTTACCCCGCCGTCGACGGTGAGTCGACCTGCCAGTCCGTATACGCTGAATCCGCCAATTGATTTTGATGGACTTAGCTGGCCAAGTATGTGTCTATCAACCTCTCATATACCATTTCTTAGTTTTCTATATTAGAGCAATAATAACAGATTTTGATTTTCATAGGTGTCGGCACCCGAGAACGTCTCGAGTCAACCCCCGAAGAAACCGAAAAGCGGATCGAGAAGCTAGCTGGCGCTGTACGGACCATCTTCGAGTGCATTGGAGAGGATCCTGAGCGGGAGGGCCTTCTGGGAACCCCAGAGCGATACGCCAAAGCTCTGATGTATTTTACAAAGGGTTATGAGGAGAATGTTCGGGATCTCGTCAATGGAGCTGTCTTCCATGAAGACCACGACGAGCTTGTCATAGTCAAGGACATTGAAGTTTTCTCCCTATGCGAACACCACATGGTACCCTTTACTGGAAAGGTATGACCTCTCCTGTCACCAACATCTGATCAACAGAAATTAACCAACCCCCACAGATGCACATCGGGTACATCCCTGATCGCCGGGTTCTAGGCCTCTCCAAACTCGCGCGTCTTGCAGAGATGTTCTCACGCCGGCTCCAGGTCCAAGAACGCCTCACAAAGCAAGTGGCACTCGCCATCGCTGAGGTCCTGAAACCCCAGGGCGTCGCGGTCGTGATGGAGTCCAGCCACTTGTGCATGGTGATGCGCGGCGTGCAAAAGACCAGCAGCACGACAACAACGAGCTGTATGCTGGGCTGCATGCGCGCGAGCGCGAAGACAAGAGAGGAATTTCTAAGCTTGCTTAATCGGAAGTAATGCTTGTAAAAAATGAAAGTACATAAAAGAGGGAAGAGAAAAAGAGAGAGAGAGAAGATACAAAAATTGAGCCGCCCTTGTCCTATGTCCGGGAGCTCTTGTATATCCGAGCCCGAGCATCTACATATACCCCTTCTTGCATCGCATCCTCTCCCTGTCACGCCTTAACGCTACTCGTCCTACTCTCCATTTCCGGCTCAGTTAGTACCTATCTGTCTAATCTCTATCTCTCCCTCTTCCCTCCGGCGGTACACATACACGTACAAACCATCGCCCTGCAGCAGGAAATTTACATTACGGTAACTAACTACATCACATTTCAACCCGGAGTTCATTTGGATTTTTCACTCGGTATAGATGCGGTGGCTGGCGGGTTATATCTGGTTCACGCCTTTCAACAGGCATTTGTTCCTTTTTTTGTTTTTTTTTTCATATATCTGTGTACTATTTGGGCGGTTTCTGATCTATCTATTGTCATTGAGCAATCCCACTCTGTTTTATTATTTCCTATGATACACGCACGCTTATATCATGTTCATGCCATGCCATGTCACTCACCCACCTCTTTCCTCCTCTTTCCTTTTCTCTTTTTTCTTTTTCTACCTTTATCCTGTTGAATCCAACTTCAACAACAACACAAAAGGGGGCAAAAAGTATCCACGATCTACATAATGTAAGAAGTAGGGGCACAAAAAAGGCCCGCCCTCCAGCCAGCCCCTCTTCCAACCCTCACTCACCCCATTCGCATTCGCGCCTCTCAACGACGGCCCCGCCGTTTCTTTGACCCAGTCGCACATACGTCCATGCTTGATCCCCTACCCACCCTTACCAAAATGGGGCACACAAAGACATGTCGTGCGTTTTCGTTTCCTTAATAGATATCTATATGTGTATGTGGGTGGCTTATTTTGGATCCTTCAACTCAACTCAACTCAACTCAACCCCACCTGCTGCCCTCGCGCTTCAGTGCGTTCAGGCTGTGATTCAACTTGGGGCTATCTCTTCACCATTTCATTTCATAATATTCGCTCTTTTCGTTCCAGGTTGATCGTGGTAGATATTCTGGCTAAATGAGACTAAGAAAGGGGCAGAGAATGAAAGAATGAACGAAAGAAAAAAATCTTCCTCTTTCTAGTACTACCTAGGATCAAAGGGGGGTCTCTGCCTACCAGGGCCAGTTTGCTGGCTACATTCGTTTATTTCTTTAGCAGAAGTGTACTTTGCAAGTCCAGACGTTATATATATATCCAAAACACTACCTTTAAATTCATGTCCTCTGTTCTAGCTATCCGGGGGGTCGGGGAGGTCATACATAAATACTACCTAGACTACTCCGAAAATCCCGAGCGGGCTGATCATTCCGCAATTAAATTAACCAACCTAACTACCTAACTAACCCACGGACAAGAAATATATAAGCAACAATGGATTTTTTCTATCCATGGCTGTCTGCACCCCGGCCCTCCTCCCGACTCCACTCCACCTCACCCTTCCCCAAGGAAAACATCCAAAACTGCAACCGTGCAATGTAATCCTGACAGATCCCATTTCCCAGGATCCTTTGCTTTGGACGACTGGCTAGCGAGATGAACGCGGAAAACGCGGCTCTCCGAGCTTGATAAACCAACACCCGCCCTTTGAGGTCTCCCAACGCTCCACTTCTTCCTGACCAACCAACATCCAATCTCTTCCGTTTGTTCATATCGTGGTGACTGACTGACTTTTCTTTTACCTCACACCCCACCCCCTCCCCCCGTTTGGCTTCTTTCATACATACATACGTACATTCAAAGCGCGAGCCATTGATGGCGTTGATATGACGCTCGATATGTTGCATATTAATAATAACTTCTTACAAAAAGTCACCGTCACCGGCCAGGGACTTTCACTTTCTCATATAAAAGTGAGAAAACGCATAAGTAGGATAGGATAATGAGTCCGTTTCCGCGGGCATGCAAAAATTCACTTCCCTCCTCTTGACCTAAACCCAAGAGGATTTCTTTATACATTTCCACCGCTCTAGTTTGTTCCCTGCTATTATTTGCCACTACCCCCCCTTTTTTTTCCGGTCAGCAGGTTAAGCTCCCATTACCAGGAGGAATCGGAACAAAATGATCCCAAATGAGCCAGCAGCCCTCGAAATTGGCAGTTCCGATGTCGACATCACCCGCTGCCAGGAAGAAGCCAAGCTGCCTGAAACCTACCAGCAGGCACCTTCCGGAATCCGGGAATGGCTCTTCATCGGCGTGCTCTGCTCCACGCAGCTATTCGTCCAAGCCGCATTTGGATACATTCTCATCCCGCTCCGTATCGTTGGAGAGACATTTGGACAGGGTGCAACCCAGGCTGCGTCGATGGCATGGCATGTTGGTGGCTATAGCTTGACAGTGGGCACTTTTATCTTGACCGCGGGGAAACTGGGAGATATTTACGGCTCGAAAAATATCCTGGTTATTGGTTGGGCATGGTTTGGAATTTGGTCTATCGTCGGGGGATGTAGTGCGTTCACCAAGTCTGCGATCTTCTTCGACGGTGTCCGTGCGCTCCAGGGTATCGGACCTGCTTTGCTTCTACCTAATGCGTTGGCGATTGCGGGAAGGACGTATCCGCCTGGGAGGAAAAAGAACGCCATCTTCTCCGTGTTTGCTATGACTGCTCCACTGGGGTGTGCAATTGCGGGAGTGATTGGATCTGCTTTTGCGCAATATGCTTGGTGGCCATGGGTTATGTGGGTGCATGCGATAGGATGTTTTATCCTGGCGGTGATTGGGCTTTGGGTCATCCCGCAAGATTCAAAATTTGCCAATCTGGGACCAAAACCAAGGTTCGACTGGTTGGGTTCTATCTTTGCTGTTGCTGGCCTCTTGTTGCTGAATATATCTTGGAACCAAGCGCCTATTGACGGCTGGTCCACCCCGTACGTCTACATCCTCCTGATTCTAGGCTTTGTTTTCCTTGGGCTATTTGTATTGCAGGAACGGAAAGCGAAGGATCCCATCCTTGATATCTCCCTTTTCAATCGACACGTTGCGGCGGTACTGGCCACCACGGGATTAGGCTGGGGTAGTTTTGGCGTGTGGTTCTATTATACATTTCAATTCATCCAAGAGTTTCGCCATGGGTCAGCCCTTGAGTCAGCTGTTCAATTCCTTCCCGGTGCGTTATCAGGCGCCATCGCAGCCACGGCCACCCCCTACCTTATGAATATCATCCCTACGGGATGGTTAATGGCGATTTCCTGTGGAGCCTTCTTTGTGGGGTGTATTCTGCAGGCGACAGCCCCGGTTGAACAAACATATTGGTTCAATACGTTCTGGTCGTTTCTTATTATGGCTTGGGGGTAAGTAAAACTTGTCCCTTGGATGGGCCAACCTGAGAGAAATTGGACGCAGCTGACAAGACCGGAACAGGATGGACATATCATTTCCCGCATCTGCAACGATCCTCAGCGATGCCGTGCCGGTGAAGCACCAAGGAGTCTCCGCATCGCTGGTTAACACGGTGGTGAACTATTCAATTGCCATTGGGCTGGGGATTGCAGGCACTGTCGACTCATATGTGAGCCATGGCGGCACCCGTGTCCTGGAAGGGTACAGGGCTGCTCTTTTCACCTCGGTGAGCTTGGCTGGGACGGGGTTTGGAATTGCAGTTCTCTATGCTGCTTTCTTTAGCGGCCCAATGCGTAGGATCGATGAGCAGGAGCTTCTTCGGGAACAGGAGAAAAAGTAGGATGTGGACATAGATTGCAATCCTGTTGACTGGGGACGACCTGATGGTTTTGATGCATAGATAAGTATTCGAAGTGGGTGTCAGCCGTTGACCATTATCCTCTAATCAGCAGAGAAATAGATGGAACACCGAAAGATAGATATCAGTACCCAACAAAGCAGATGGGAGAGTGCGAGACATTGAATTATCACGGTGATGTGGTTGGGATAGAAAGTGTTATAGGGGAAGTCTCCCCTGGCAACCGCAGCAGGAACAGTGAAGTCAACACGCGCGGAAGGGAATAGTGACAACAGGACGCGATGAATTGACGTGAATAGATAAATAAATAGATTATTGATTATTTTCTACATTCAATGCTCCCGCGGGTTGCTTATTTTATCCTTTTGTCTCTATCATCATCATCATCGGCATTATTATCACCTCCGTGCCTTTGAACAATACCCTTGAGATAGTTAAGGGAATCGTTACATGCCACAGCCAGACTTCAACCTTTGATTTCTTCCATCTTACGATATTTAGATTCACCTCTGGGAGCCCGAACGAGAGGCGCGTGTTCGTGTTGTGGTATTCACTACACCCCTTTTCACCAACCGCTCCGTGACATCATATTATCTTTGTTTTCATCCACCGTCAACATCGTTATCTACCACCTACACCCCGAGGACTACTCGAGAGTTTGATCATCTACCTGTCTAGCCTCGAATCGATACAAGATAACTCAACCGCGCAGTCTATCTCTCTCATGGTTAGCGAGATGCCTCCCTGGGACCCTTCCCTCCATCGATACGCGAAGACTGGCCCACCAGCCCAGGGCCAGCAACACCCTCAGCAACACCAGCCTGGATCGACCAATGTATCTACTCCGGAACCTGGTCCCTCCACCAACGGGATGGGAGGACAACACCGTCCAGCTGCCCAGCGTCAGACGCCCAGACAAAATCCACACCTTCGCAACACAGTAGTAGGCGGACCAAACGCATACCTCGCAGGTCGTTCTGCTCGTCCATCTGATACCAATAGGCCGCCTGCATTTAACGGCATGGCACCCAGTGGAGGTGCAACTCAGACTGGGTTCATGAATGGCAACTGCATGCACCAATTACGCGAGCTGGAGAGAGTGCCAAATGGTCAATGCAACAATGGCACTGTTCTACCGCATCGCGAGCCGGGGAGGACCTCGAACCAAGGTAAATTCACCCAAAGGATCACTCCCCCAGACAGCCCTCCGGTCCCGGTTCTATCGCCAAACGAGGATAGGCCACCTTCTGAGGAGGAGCCACTACTCGTCCTCCTAAGAGCGGCAGAGCTAATATTGGCGCCATTGATAGCGATTGAAATATCATCCGGTGACGAAGATGGTTCGCCAGATCGAACTCTAAGCCCGCCTGAATCTTTATTTGCCGATGGGGGACAAAATGAGGTGGAACACGCTGGAGACACAGGCAAAGGCAACCGGCCATACCTCCCGAGCCCTGTCAGCGATGCATCTAACAGGAATCAGACTCGTAATCAGCACAGCCAGCCATCGCCATCGCTAGCTGAGGGATTTGGAGATCTCGACTTGGGGAACAAAACGCCTGACTTTCAGCCCAACCACCATCAAGGATTCGAAACCCTGGGCTCAAGGCAAAGATATACAGATCAGTTTCTACCTCGCGGCGAACACAACAACTATATGCACACCGGAGGAAATGGACAAGTACGCATGGCGTCGAATGACCTTTCACACCCCTCAACCGCGAAGAGACGAAGGAAGAATTATCACCAAGAACAAATCGTGCGATTCTCAATGATCGAAAACCAGAAAAGAGAAACGTTCAGTATTTTCCAGGAGTTTCTCAAAAAGCCGGAGCTCACTCTGATTCTGGCAAAGCATCTTCGCATCCAGGAGCTTTTAATACTATATCGCACATCCAAAGGCTTCCATGATATTGTAAACATGCGTTTTACAACAGTAGTCATGGCACAGGCCCACGCACGGGCTCCGCAGTCGGCGAAAATATTTCCATTCCGCTGTTATGCCAACTTATGCATTCAAGATCCGGCTTTACGTCCCCATCCCGTTACTGAACGTGCCGCTGCAGGGGAAGCACGCAAGGTCCCCTCCTTTCGCTGGCTGCAGATGATATGCTTCCGCGAAATGGTCTGTCATCAGATCATCACGATATTAGCAGAGGATGGTGTCCCCGTACCCGATCGATGCGAGTCCACAATGAAGAAAATCTGGTTCCTCATGGATATCCCCGACAACGCCCGGCGGATTGGCATGGTCATGAACAACAAGATATTCACGGACGAAGATCTCTTCTTTGCAACGCTGTTCTTCGTCAAGCTGGACATGCGCTTCACGGACCCAGTCACAGGCAGCGGCAAGGACGGGATGCGTCGGATGCTGCTCTCCCAACCTAGTCTTTCCACACTGTGGAGAACTCTCCGGCGGACAACATTGATTAGCAAGCTGGATGTGATGAAGATGTATGCGCGCTGGAAGTACCAGCCACGTCCTGACCAGCGGGGTCAGAGTGTTTTCGGCATTCCGCCAGAGGAAGTCGGCATCATGCAGTATCAGGGCTGGGGCCGGACGGGGAACAGAATCCGCCTGCAGAGACCGGATGAGCTGCTGCTCAAGGAGTCGATTCGCAGGAAACTGGAGTTGCAGACGAAGTACACGGACATGTTCCTTTGGGGGTATATTAACCCGCGCACTATGGAGAATTTCGAACCGGTCACGCGTCGGCGGGAATTAGAGAGCCTGGAGGGGTTGGAGAAGGATTTGATTCCGAGGGAGGATAGGGATAAAGAGGAGGCCAAGAAGTTGATTTCGTATAGAGTTCGGGGTGATTAAGGAGGGGAGGGGCTTTGGGGGGGGGAGGGAGGATAGGGGTGTTGTTTCGTGCTGATTGATTGGGATTGAATTTGGAATGTTTTGGTTTGGGCTGAATTGGATTTGATTGTTAGTTGCGATGATTTTCATTAATGAGGGGAGTTAGATGTCTGATGAAGGCTGCTTGCAAGATGCAATAGTAATGGGATAGTCATTCATTGAATGGAAGGGTTAAAGGGGGTTTGGGACTTGATATGGCATTTGATTAGCCGCGGGGATTGTATAAAGGATCAGAGCTTTCATGAAGAAATGATAGATTTAATAATGATCCATTTACTGTTTCTCACATCTCAAGGAATGGATGAATCTCTTTCAACATAGTCTAGGGGGGATGGTAGTAAAATTCGCTTAGTAATGTCTGACTAATCACCACCAACCACGTGCCCAGTCCCGTTTCAGCAAGCGAGGCTGCTCCTCCTCCAACGACCAAGCAACGACAACAGACAACCTCCGCCCTCCACGCCCCGCCATCGCTCTCCAGATATCGCTACATATGTCCTGTTGCTCGTGATTAAGATGGTACCCTACGGACTATGAAGGTTTGATCCGCCCGTTGCCGTGAACGTCCATTGGGTGGAGTTGCATATCGTCAGATCCTCACCCAACGATACTGCCCGTGATATCAGCCAGCTTCCTGGCACAGCACAGCACAGCGCAGGGTGTGTGGTTGAGTTGATGGTTGGCCCTCGGTTACTATAACGGCGCTTTGAAGGGGGATCATCCCATTCCGTTTTCGTGGCGTGGTATTGTATCTGTAGCTGTCATCGTCCTCGGGTCAACAATTGTCCCCTTCCGCCGTCGACTGTCCTACGAAACTACATGGTCTGGGATACAATGGATACAGCTGTGGATAATGTGATGGTGTCGGCAGTCTGCTGGGGACACTATGGACTGCGGGGAATATGGTGCCATTCTTTACCAACCTGACGAATCGACGTTTGTTCTTACTCCGGACTTGTTCACCGTCGAACGTGGTGGATTGCGGGGTGCGGCGGGATGCGAGGGAGCGATTGGACGTCTCTTTCTACTGCTGTCGCCCACGTCGATCAGATATTAAAGCATCATATGTCCCCCGTGTTGGGCTGGCAGGTACTCACTCTGTCACAAACGTAAAAGGCTATGCGTGCGGAAATCGTTGTCTGGTCATATGTCCTTGAATACAGCTTTGCCTTGAATGTCGACACTACGCAGCATATTAGGACCATCACGACTGGCATGCCACTGTCCAGAACGATGTGCGGATTGGGAGATCCTATAGATAGGTACGTGTTGCACCCTCCGTGTATTATTGTACTAGGCCATGCTATACTTCTAGGTTTAGTGGGCTCGAGAATCGTCATGCTATTTGACTGTACATTGGCCGGCGCCTGATCAAGCCATGGAATATCTGGAAAATAGCCGTTCGTGGCAGTTGATGGCATTCGTGGAAGCTCGAGCTGGGGATGCTTTTGGTGAACTACCCGTGTGGTCACCTATTGGGTGGGGTTATATGCTTCTTTTTTCCATACCGTAGATAGATATGTGTGTGACATGAAACAGCTCTGCGGCTGTGAAGAGCCCGAATCCCTTCGACAAATGAACCGGGGATGGCGCACGATGACAAGGCCTGGCATACCAGCGATGAGGACGACTTGGGTGTGATACTGCGCTTGGCGCCTCGCTGGGGATTTACTGGGAGAGAAAAAGGAGACAAGAGGAGGTACTTCAAACTACTCTGGGGGGATTAAGCAGAGGCATTGTTGGAGCGGTGGGGGAGGCTTGCTGGCCTTATCAATTCTGGATACTCGTAGAGCTTTCACGCATGTTCGCTGCAAATGCTGGGACGACCAAATGCAGCCAGACTCTGACAGACCGCCTGGGCACTTTGCCTCAACAAGAACACAACAGCGACAAACCTACACAGCTGCGCTGACGACTTCAACAACATCCAGCATTGCTTGAACTCAGCTTGACAGGAGGGAGTAATCAAGTCTTGTCGACAATTTGGTGGGCCACCATCCGTGGGTGTTTGACCAGTCTGATACAGGTGCCATTCTCGCCACGCAGACTCCCAGCATCTGCAGGATCTGGTTCTTAACATCTGGAGAGTCTACGAGACATCGTGACGGCCTTTCACCGTGAGATTTACTCGACTCATACATTTTCACACCGGACAGAGTTCGAGCACAAGAAACAAAACCGAACTGCGCAAGTGGGCTATGTGGCCGCCCGTTGCCGCCGTCCGCGCCAAGACTCACGACGCCGCTAGTGGAGGAGGAAAGTCCAGCATCCAAGCCTCACACTCCCCGTCGACGACTCTTCTCCAACCCACCTCTGCCGCTCCTACACCTTCAGCCGATTCTAACGCAGATGCCGCTAACGATTACATGGCTGGGTCCCGAAGCAATCCGCTGATGAAAGACCAGTGGAGAGCCGACGACGACCATAAAGACAGAGCCCACGATCACCCCAGAGAACGGGACAGAGAACGAGATAGAGAGCGTTCTGACCGGCGTCCGCGATCACCACCTCCCTCGCGTCGTGGAGCGGGCCGTGGCTTCGAAAGACCAAGAGGGCGCGGTGCTTCATTCGTTAATCGTAACCAGCCGTCCCGTCGTCCGCCAGGCCCTCGGCCGGATAAGAAACCGAACAAAAATAGACGATTTTCCCCTTCTTCGCACAGCAGGGTCTCAGATACCACTGATCATCGAGACTATACGCGTTACCCCAAGGACGAGATAGACTCCCGTCCCGACGAGAGAGATTCTCCTCCGCCATCTCCTGCGCCACCGTCCAGCCGGAAGCGTAGTCGGAGTGTTTCGCCATCTCGATCTTACCAGCATCCCCGCTCGAAAAGGCGAGACGATCGTAATCGTGACCGTCCCGATAGAGGCAGAGGGCCTACTGAGCGGAGCACATTTTCAAAATTCCCCGCTCAAGCGCGTGGAAAGGATCATCGACCAGCAGATCTGCGCTCTGAAACCTCGACATCTGACCTCTTCCAATCTCGCCGCAGGCGGTCCCGATCTCCAGAGACAGGAGCAGATAGGCGCAATATATCTCCGCGTCGCTTTTCTCGAAGCCCTCCCCCAGGGAAAGGAAGTTATCGAGACTATTCACCACGCCCTTCCTCACGCCACTCTGCATTTTCCGGAGCATCGCGACATTCCCCTCCTCCAAAGTCACGAAAGTTTACAGAAATGAATTCCACGCGTCCTATAAAATCCATCGTGGAGGATTCCCACCGCTCTCCTTCCCCGCTTCGTCCGATTCCGAGCTTCGATACCAACGGTGCTACCGATGGAGATCCCCGCATGCGAGATTCTTTCCAAGTACGTGGCAAACATCAGCCAGATGTTCGTGGACGCCGACCGACTCGTCCACAAGTCGATACACGCCAATCATATAATACGTCGCCACAATATGTGACACCTACGAGTTCGCATCATGGATCTCCACAATCTGGCTCTCCATATAGCGGTAGCAGAGGATCATGGGGAGGCCAACCGCAGCAGTCATACCACGGACAACAAGGGTGAGTCATCAGTCGGGCCCGAAAATCTCTAACGACTCATTACTAATTTGTCTATATAGCCAAATGTCCGGATATTCGCCTCCTTATCGCCAGTCCACTTTCCCCCCACCCCAAGGCGGACCACCTGGGCAATATTATCAGAGCCAGCAAGGGCAGTATCCTCCCAATCCGAACCAAGGGCAACCAGGTTATCCCCCACCATATAGAGGGCCTCCTGGTGGATATCGTGGTGGAAGCCAGTATAGCCAACCCCAAGATCGTCGATTCTCCGCTCCAAATTCGCAACCATACCCAAATGCACCACCACCACAGCAACCGCCGCAGCGGGGCAGAGGGAGCCATTTCAGCAATCTACAATGGACTGCACAAAATGAACGAGGTCGTGGTCGTGGACAGCCCCCTCAGGGAGTGCCGCATCAGCAATCGCATCACGATGAACGGATGTCGCCTACCATTGACGAAGAGGATAATCCGTTCCGTCCATCTAAGGATTTACAGGTGGAAGACGAAAATTCGAAGCCTGCTCCAGAAAAAGTTGAAAAGAAGAAGATGCCACCCCCAAATCGACAGTCAAGTGAATCTTCTCAACCAAAGGAGTCTGGCGGAAAATTCAGTTTCGCTTTCAAGTCAAAGGCTCCCCAGCCCGCGACCCCCAAACCAGTCCCCGACCTTGCCCAGCGAATGCGCGAACCCCCACCGCGAGCTACGGATACGTCTAAGAGTCGGCAATCCAATGCTCCACCGTTGAGGGATAAACATAGTACCCGACCTGACAGACGGGAGGAGAGACGGGACTCCCGACGGGATGATCGTCGATTTGACCCTCGTGACAGGCATCGAGACCGGCGGGAAGATCGACGAACAGACGTTAGAACAGACGTTAGATATGAACGACGAACAGAGCGTCCGCCTGAGCGGAAGAAACCGAAGAAGATCATGAAAAGGATGAAGCCTCGGCCCACTCTTTCGGAAGAATTTTCTCAGTCTGATTCCGTCTACTACCGCAAACCAGGAAACGAGTCGGTCATCGGGGCGGGCACATATGGAAAGGTATTCAAGGCTATCCATGTCTTTACAAAGAACATGGTTGCCTTGAAGAAAATACGCATGGAGGGTGAGAAGGATGGTTTCCCTATCACAGCCGTCCGCGAAATCAGATTGCTCCAGCATCTCAGACATGATAACATCGTGAGCCTCCAGGAGGTCATGGTGGAGAAGAACGAGTGCTTTATGGTTTTTGAATATCTGTCTCATGACCTGACTGGTCTCATCAATCATCCATCGTTCACGCTTTCGGCTTCGCATAAGAAGCATCTCGCCAGGCAAATGTTCGAAGGGCTAAACTATCTACACCACCGTGGAGTGTTGCATCGAGACATCAAGGCTGCAAATATCCTTATCAGTAACCAGGGCCAACTGAAATTTGCAGATTTCGGACTTGCTCGCTTCTTTTCCAAGAGCCGCCAGCTCGATTACACCAACCGTGTCATTACTATCTGGTACCGCCCCCCAGAACTTCTACTGGGTGAAACCCGATACGGCCCTGCCGTGGATGTCTGGAGTGCTGCCTGCGTATGGGTTGAGATGTTTACCAAAAAAGCGGTGTTCCCTGGTGAGGGTGGTGAGATCAGTCAACTCGATAAACTATACAACTCATTAGGTACGCCCACGCGCAGTGACTGGCCTGACATTGTCGAGATGCCATGGTTCGAATTATTACGACCGACAGAAAGGAGGCCCCGAACTTTCGAAGATGTCTACAAAGAATTCCTGTCCCCAGCTGCGCTCGATCTCGTCGCCAAGATGTTCCAGTATGACCCTGCCAAGCGACCCTCTGCTGAAGAGGTCCTTACACACCCCTACTTTACCTCAGAGGAACCCGTTGCGCAGCAGGCAATTGAGTATGTTTCCCTCCTCGCAGTGCCATATACATAGTCTGTTTCAAACCATTACTAACCTGTCTTTTCTTCAATAGACTTGCAAAAATCGAAGGCGATTGGCACGAATTCGAATCCAAAGCCCACCGCAAGGAAAAGGACAAGGAAGCCCGTCGTCTAGAACATCAACAGCAACAACAACAACAACAACAACAGCGCGAGAAAGAGAAGCGGAGAATTAGCGGTGGCGCTACTCACAGCGGTGCTGATAGGGAGGTCAAACGGGCCAAGTTGGATGGTGATGCCTCGCAACCCCAGTCTCAGTCGGTTGAGAATTGAGATAGCGTGCACTATAACGGCTACTACTATCTTCATCACTAGTCCAGTTCTATTATGGAAGTGCATATCTTTTTTTCTCGGCCCAGCAAGCAGAGCCTTGTATGTTTTGATATTCAAAAGCATGTGTATGTCTCTAGACTGGCCATCTACCTATCTATATATTGATTACTTGGACGGCTGCTCTCCATTTGCGTGCTTTGGCTGGCTGGTTTCATCTTTATACCATTTACTCAAATTTTATTATCCTCTGTGGTTGTTATGTTATGTTAACATTTTTGTTTCTCAGCTCAGCCAGCCCGTCTGCCATGTCTCTGTCCTTCTTCATTTGGCTGTATTATCTAGCTATCACTCAGGTGTTTTTTGCAAATGTTTTGTTACAAATACTCCCCCCTATTTTACGAATATTCAGTTTCAGTTTTTTGGTTTGGTTTACTATGTGGTAGACAAATCATGGGTTATTCTTGTTTTATTTGTTTATCCATTATTTACTTTCTTATTTAGCTAACTAGCTTTAACTACCTGATCGCTTGTGAAAATGGATTGCATGCATGGATGGGGGATGGAATTGATAGATTTCTTAAACCTTAATTTCTACCAATGACCTTTTGACCATTCCCAGGGGATGGTCTATTTATTTTTGATGATGTTTTGTTCCTGGAGTTAGATTTGGCAGATAAAGAGCTATTATTTTTTAGTGATATCTGCCAATACGCAACAGAACAATATACAACGCGGATCCTGAAATAACTCCAAAGAACCGATGGCAAATTAAATGATCTATCCCCCCCCAACCAACCGGGCTGGGTAGCTGACATTTGTGTATAACAAGTAAGTGTGTCTAGGTAAATTTATATCCGTGTCTAGATAGTCTCGAATGCTAGTCTACTCGTCTCTAATTCCAAGAAAAATTTATAGGGGTATATCAATAGCCCAGATCAAGCAAATTCTAACTCAACCAATCTCATCCAGGTCTATCACCCCTTTCCCACCATTAAAAAAAACAACCCTCCATCCCATACCCTACATCCTCGCCCCATGCGGCGCCCCCAAAAACTCCCCCCTCACCACCGCCTTAATAAGCTGATGCGCAATCGCCGTCCTAGGCGGTAACCTCAGCCCCCCCTCCTTATACTCCGGCCCCGGCTTATCACCCAACCCACTCGTCCCAATCTTCAACGCCTCCTCAACCTCCGCAACAGGAAACCACCTCGCATCCTCCAGCTCCGGATCATGCTTGAGACTAATCACCTCATCCTCCGCCCTCGCCACCTGCGCCACGGCGCCAATCATCAGATTCGCCGGATACGGCCATGGCTGCGTGCTATGGATCAGCACGCGGGACAGCACGACGCCGGATTCTTCCCAGACCTCGCGGCGCACGGCGTCCTCGACGGATTCGCCCGGTTCGATGAAGCCGGCTAGCGTGCTGTACCAGTGCGGTGGGTAGCGCTTTTGGCGGCCGAGGAGGATGCGGGTGCCGTCGGCGCTGAGGACGGAGACGATGATTGTGGGGTCGGTGCGGGGGAAGGAGAGGTTGGAGAGTGTGGTGCGGGTGTTGCAGGGGGGTCGAGTGGTGGTTGTTGCGGTGAGGGCGTGGTCGTGTGGTGGGCATGCGCGTTTGGTGCCTGCGTGCACGGAGAGGGTGGGGTGGCCGCATGTGCCGCAGTAGGTGTTTCGGGTGTTCCAGTCGAGGAGGGCGCGGGCTTGGGCGTATATGGCGGCTGGTTATTGGGGGGGTTAGTTGTTGGTTTTAATTTGATGGGGATCCTTGGTTTTTGTCTTTCTTTCTTTTCTGCTTTGTTTTATACTGTATATCATGTTACATACCGGGATCAGCGGGGAGGGCGGTGAGGGTGCGGCCCTCCACGAACGACAGCCCCTGAGCTTCCATTGTTGCGATTACACCCTTGGCCGCCTCCTCGATGGTGCCTCTGGGCGTGACATCTAGCGCGAAATAGGGAACCCCTTTGTAGACCTTGTAGTTCAATCCATTATCCGATTGCGCCTCGTCGAGGCCTAGAAATATCAGGTGCGGGGTAGTGATTGACGAGTTGAACTCCTTCAGCGCATCCTCCTCAGACTTATCGAAGATGTCCTCTCGAACCAGGGACTTGACATCGTTATAGGAAGCATAGAAGAGCTCTGAGGGCGTACGGATGAGGGGGCAGAGGTTATTAAGGAGCACAAAGCGGCTTGTTGGGTGTCTTATCGCGGCAGATAAGAAGGGGGAATCTGTTCGGAGAAATGATACCCGGTTGAGAGGGGAGCCTGTAAATAGTATTGCAATAAGCACAGTCCTTTACGGATATCAAGAAGGGAAATAAAAACTGGCCAGCTAGTTAATTTGCCTACTCACTGGAGAAATAATTCACAGTCTCCTTGCCGAACTTTCGGGATAGCATGGACTCGACCTGGACATGGGCCGGTGCGGGGATATCAGCGATGGCGGAAGCAGAGGACATGGCTGCTGCAAGATAGACCCAAAATGACGAAGGAATTTCTGTCTATCAACCTGCTATCCAACCTGTACTTTCAAAAGCCCGGGGGAAAACGCACGAAGAAATGAAGAGGAGGGTTGTCAGGAACAGCGCATCGCCGGACATATTTGTAGTTTTTCGGCCCAATTTCCCTGCGATTGGCGGACTGCTTACTCAGCGCCTCGGGAATGGCTTCACCGCAACCCGGAGATAAGAGGGAAAAGAATATAAAGAATATTAGGATTAAATGCTGGTTTAGTCAAATAATCTATTCGGGTTTTGGTCTATACGGATGTGTGAACAATTGGTTCACCATATATCCGCCGCCTTTCCCCCTTGAATCGCGTCACCGGTAACACTTATCTTGCCCCTTTAACCCCCCAGGCCGGCAAAAGGAAAACTCTATATATCATACTATATCTTAGCCTTTAAGATAGCCGACTCAATCGACCCAAGGAGCGTTGGTTCTTCAGCGTAAAGTACAGACAGAATTGTGGTTATCCTTTATTTTCGGGTCCCCTAGTATTAAGGCGGATTCATCCTCCGTCCACCACGAGCGGGAGATGATAACCGGGACTTTGTATCCTCCGCGCCGCGCGTACTGCAATTTCGTATTAATAAGAGGGCACCTTTGGAGAGGATCGTGCCCATGACTCGCCCTTCGCACGACCGTGTGCTGCACAGAGTCTCTATTTGGTGCCACTTCCGTGAAACGACCAACAGACCGGGCCCAAATATGTCACCCACTTGCCGCAGCCGTGTCGTAGGTTCAGGCGGTCAACTGTACACTTCGCCGCCAAACTCGAAAGACGTTAAGGCTTCAAAAGAGCGATAACGAACCAACAAGACAAGGTATAGAGTAATCATAGACAAAATGTCCGATATCTCGTTGACCAAGACATATCCAATATCCATTCAAATTATTCCGTGATGTTCCTCCTTTGAGCGGTAGGTCTCTCCACAGCGCCTCATTCCCTTCGTCTTCAGGGCGCGGTATTATACTTTCGCCTTTCAACCTGTACTTGTGTGTACAGTAGTGGCTAAGGGGCAGTGCGATCCTGCAGTCCGACAGCAAAGGCAATTTCACCACCATCCGATCGATGAGTGATAGAAGTGTGTCGCTTGCGCTGATAATCTCCTTATTATCCGGAGGGATTTCGGGTATCGAATATTGGGAGTGGGTAACAGTATGTGGTATCAGATTGCCTTGGAGCGATAGGTACAGGAAGGTGAGGTTAGGCAATATCCTTGGAAATGCTTCTAGTAAGGATATAAAACTGGCCATATCGGAGCCGGGTGGGTATTGCTCTCTAGATGATGAATTTCCGTACGGATTGATGTCCCAGAGTAATTCGACCATCCGTATTGCCGCAAGTCTTTGCGGCAGGAGGAGATCTGGTAGGTTTCGAAACATAAATATTCCATCGATATGCAGCTTGTTTGTTGAATATAACACTTCAATACCCTCGACGTATGCCTGGCGACATGCCCTGAGCCAGCCCATGGCGCCGATTTTGCACTTTGTAGGGTGCTCACCAGGCCAGGATGAGCACTCTGGGAAGTTGCCTCTATATTTCCCCAGGCAGCTATCATTTGGCGGCATGGAGCGGAATATCGTATCTAGGCCTGGAGCAACGCAAAGTGGCCGTGGTGCTAACCTGTGACATATAACACCGGTCCATAACCACTGCTGGGGTTTGTATGTACAGTAGGTCCCGGGGATATCAGCGTGGTATCCACTAGGCCCTATCTCCTTTCGACGCGGGTGCTCCAGGCGGAGATCAATGTGCAGAGGCAACTCACCGAAAGCTTCGATGAGAATGCGCCTCCGGATCTCTGCCGGGAGAAGCTGAAAGAAGCGGCTTTTAACGGTTGCTTTAGGCTTAGGAGGGATTGCTGATAGGGGGCGGGCTCGAGTCTTGGGAAGAGTGGGCATTGGCGGATCTCCCGTTACCGTCTGCTTTTTGCGACCCCGCAGCCATTTTTTGAGTCGGCTAGGCATTATCAGAAAAGGGCCTTTATATGAGTCCAGCAGGAGATTGACTGTTGGGTCGAATCGTGGAAGATTGTCAGACCCGAAACTATGCGTGGCTGGGGTGCTAGTATATCGATCACGTGACCGTTTTCTCCCTGAAGACTTCCCCCCTGCCTTAGGATACCTGGAATAGTCCTCGTTTCTGTTCTTACGAAACCTTGCAAGAGATTCCTCAGCCTGTAGTGGATATATTGCCTCCCATACGTATCTTTAGCTAATGACCAAAGTCAAGTTCCTGCAAGTAAGGATACCATAAATTGGTAGCAGAGCAGCTGCCTTTTGCCTCTGGATGTCGATTGCTTCGCAATTGCGAGAAATTCGGTCAATCGATTTGAGGCGATATTGAAGAATTAAAAATGGGGTTATCGGTATGGATAAAATCCGTTGACGAGGTGCTGTGTATATTGACATACTGCCGTTGTGTGAAGTCCTCTCTGGATTGTGGATGTCGCGCTGGTGGACGGAGAGATAAGAGCATGCAGCAAGAAACAATGCATCAAATATCCCCTCCATAACGATAGGTTGCAATAATCCCATGTTGCTACTCCTCATAAGCATGGTCTAGGCTCACACCATACCTAGGTTCATTCCCGTGCGGTCTTGCCTTTTCCCGGTGTTGAAGCTCTTCGCGGCCATTCTCGTCAGCGACCCTGCTTCTGTTTCTTTTTCGGACAGTTGCGCTTGATATGTCCCCGTCCGTTACACTTAAAGCAATGGAGCGGACCGAATTTGGGACCGGTTGGTGCCGTTGGGGTTTCGTTTGCAGCACTTCCATGTTGGGTTACCCTATCCTCTAGCCTGGTAGAGACCGAGTTCCCGTAAGCTGGTTGAAAAGATGGTGCTCTGCCAAATTTCTCCGGCGAGCGCCGTGGGGATATTTTGATCCTTTCGGACCTATCCGCTTCTACTTCAGGTCTCAACTTTACGGTAAGAGAAACTAGGTCCCGAAAATCATCAGGGATCTTATCTTCCTTCATGACCTTCTCGTACATTGCTCCATCCAATCCTCTCAGGAACAGATTTTTCCACACCTGTTTTATATCCTCGGCTTCATGCCCGAGCTCACGATGCATTGTCGTAAATCGAGCACCCCATTGTTTATCATCCTCATCTTCTCTCTTCCGAGCGGCAAGGAGTGTTTGCCAACTTGCTCGTTTGTGTCTTGTTTCGACATCCACAACGCCCTTCATAAAACCCCGGAACTCGAGCCATGAGAACCTAGAGTGCCCGTCAGGTCGGTTAGACGTTTCCCACAGATCCACCTCGGCCTGAGGGAGACCTGTAATCGCATAGGCCACAAGCTCATCGTCGTCAAGATTATGGTCCTTGGCGTTGTCTTGGACCATATCAAAGTACCGACTCAAGGCCTCCCGGTCTATGGGCATGTAGCTAGGTTGCAATTTGGGCAGCTTCAACGGCCGGGCATGCTTAGCAGCTTGGGTGTCCGAAGCAGCCTCGTCCACCGATTCCTCCCTCGGACGCTTCCGTTCCATCTGTCGTATCTTTTCGGACGCTTCCAAATATTCTTTCATTGCCTGCGTCCGTTCCCGTATCTGCTCCACGGACATACTTTCAATCCCTCCCATAAACTGCTGGTCCGGCGCTGGCCCTAGTCTTGGTAGTCCGTCTTGGACTGGTGCCCGTGGCCCCAGGCTTCCCTCGTTGAATTGACGTATTGTTTCGGGCCGGTTCATAATGTCGGGGTGCGGGAGAACTCCAGGTTCATGTTTAATTGGGAGACTTGATTGAGGTTCCGGCCACAGGGGTGCATGTAGGCCGATTGGCCGGTGCTCATTGGCGTCCGTGAGCCCCAGCACCAGCGGCATGGCACCGGTCGAGGGTAGACCAGCCATTGGGTCTTTTGTAGTTTCTTATTAGCAGCAATTGGCGAGATATTGCTGATAAATTTGTAACAATGGCTCTATAGCATGGTCCCCTCCTGCTGAAGGACACAGTCCTTGAGCAGACGCAGAAAATTGCACAATGTGGGAGAACCCGATGGCAGCCCGTGGAAAGAATGTTTGAGCTGCTCGGTTAACTCTTGCCCGAGTCCGGCAAAAGTCACGTGCTCTCGCTTAACGAGCGCCCTATTTTGTCTACGAAGTCTAGATATCAGCTTCAACTCCGGCTTCCTGTCGAATTCTCCAGTTGACATTTGCGGGGTCTACTTTTCCTCTATGTTGATGTCCAGCACCCTCCTCCCGATATCAGGTGCAACTCGACTAGTACCTATAGTTCTAAACGGAGAATGGCCGGTTTATTTCCGCAAAGGGAGAGAGGGGGAAGAGAGAGAGCACTAAGTATATCAAGGGCAGTGAAGAAGTCAGTATCACCACTGGCATCTCGGTGATCCGGATAGCAGCCCAATGCCCTAAAGCCTCCAGTACCTTCTATGAATGTGTGTCAGCAGGCATTAAAACCATATCTAGGACAATGGAAGCCGTCTCCATTGGACTTCTTATACTAAGAGAAGCACTACTGGACGGCCAATTATCACACATTCGATCCCAGAGCTGTTTTCTATGATCATTCAATTAATAGATTCCGGATACTCAATATTCTTCAACAGGTAGGAGCCGGATAATATCCTGGATACTGGTTATGGCTTCATGACCATCTATCTTCATATTTTGCGGTTGGGAAATCGGGAAATTCAACAAACACTTCGAACCTGCCCCAGGCTTCTATGCGGACGGATAGGTCTGTCGTACTTCAATAATTGGGCGGTCTATCATATTCCATGATCTACAAAAGCCGAACTTGGATAATGAGCCATTAACTAGGTAGAAAATATTGAATAAGAGCACCACATAAGTAAATCCGCCAGTCATCTGCTTTTCGTATGATGAGATGTCTTCCCAGCAAGCGGGGGATGCGCGGGTAAAACTCAAAAGATCGCCAGCAGAGGAGAAATCAGAGGAACGAATGCTTCTAGAATGCTTCTGACGCCAGTAGTCCTCCCGCGTGAGTTACCCAAATTTTACCCAGCCGGGCCAGTCTTCTGGATAAATATGATCAGAACGCACTAAAATGATCTCCATCTATCCTTCCAGAACAAAACACAGAATCCACACAAACACCGACCTATATCAGCCAAAATACCACAACTTCAATAGCCGACTCGCCCCCCATCAGCGCCTATCAATGACCCCATAAAGCCGCTCATCCGGGCTACAGAACCCAGCGCGATTTATTATTAATTGATAGGTGGATATGATATGTCAACTGAACCGTCGGGAAGTAGAGATAGAAAACTAACCATGACTGGCAGATGCCGAATTATTTGTGTTTACCGTTGTGTATATGTCTCATTTGGAAACGGGAATATCCTTGCCTGGCTGGGCTATTCTTGTATCGTCCGTTGATCGATCGGTAATGTCGCGGTTAATATGATGGTGATGATGCTGGTATTTTACTGGACCCGAACGCAGCGAGCAAAGAAAGACGATAAACATGTTTTCTCGCCTAGAAGTCGAGTTCTATAGCTGTAGCCTGTACGGAGTAGGCGAGGTGAATATATGGGGTATTATGGGGTATATCGTCGGGGATCCTCTCCCAAAATAGCGATGCTAGATGTTGCAGGGGTTAAGGGGGTTTAGGCTATTTTAAAGGATGAGTGCGGGGGTGGGCGGGGATAGCTAGTCTCGAGGGTTTGACTCCTCCCCCGGGTTTTCTTTGGCAAATTAGTGAAGGGAGGGGAAAGATGGATGGATGGATGGGTATTTGGGAATATAGGGTTATCATTTCATTATTATGTTTTGTGTATATGTACAAATACATTGTGTATGTGGGTATGTAGTGTAGAATGGGAAAGTTTGGCCGTGAGTATGGGGGCTGGTGGGGTTGGGGCTCCTAGATCAAGTCTGCTGTCAAATTGTGGAGCAGATGATATGGAAAAATAGAAAGCATGCAAGATCATATATTAAGTTCCAGCCTTAAAACAAATATGAAAACAGAAAGAAAGGCAATTGCAAGCATTTGATCAACGCTAAATGTCGCTAAGTGAGGAACAGTAGACAAGCAAGTAATTTATGGACACGAGATAGAAACGAGAGGAGAGCAGAGGGCAAAATTTCATCGATCACTAGCCACTGAGGAGGGATGTCGGTCCCGTGCAGGTGGAATGCATGGGGGAGACTAGTGAAACGTGGGTTGGACTTAATCTTTCCAGAACCAACCGCCTTTCTTCAGGGAATCCTGGTCCCCGGTTTGTTCGGGGGTCCCTGGCTCGTCGGGTGGATTGGTTGTTTCGTTATTTAGCAGCGTGTGGTTGTGATTCTCCACGTGGATCGTTTCGGAACTTTCTTCACTGCCATCAGAGAATTGTTTAGTTCGGTTCACTGTGGTTTGGATAGATCCATCGGGAAGTGTCTTCTTTTCCGTTGTTGTAATTGTTGAGGTGAGGTAAGTAGAGGGCGTTAGGTTTTGAGTTGATGTTTTGGAGTGGGTTGCTATATCTGAATCGGTTTGCGTCATCGGGCCAGGACGATCGAACCCCTCTTGATGCTCATCAGCCGGGGGTTTCTGATCCTTGTCTGATATGGCCCGTTTCCATTCCCTGTGCTCCTCTTGAACTTCTCGCCGGTGTTTCCGTTGTGCTTCGACTATCAGTTTTAAAAGTGGGCTCATTGAGCTCTCTTCGTCGGACGACTCGTTCACGTGGTGCAAAAACGAATCGTATAGGTCAAGCTCCGTAAGCCATTTGTCCTCTTCCGGATCATGGTCCCGATCATGGTCATTTTCTGGGAACGGTGCAGTTGCTGAATCGCCACTTCTTTGAACCCTTGTTGTGTTATCGGGTGATATGCGGAATACGTGATTGAAAAAGCCCTCCGGGTTATTCTGCAGTTGTTTCCAATGGTCACCAAGACTGCCTCTGCTGATCATCCCAGAGATCCAATCCTTCGGGTGCTCCTTCTGGTTCCCCCTCGAGCCATCGTGCGCCATCTCTTTGCCGTTTTCTATGCGCAATAGGTCTTCAAAGGCATCTCGCCACCGTGGGACAGGTGGTTGTTGGGCGTCTTGGGAAGGAATTAGTGAGGAGAACAGCGAGGAGAGGGGGTTATCGTGAGGCTGTGCGCGTATATTCTGCTGGTGTTCGAGGTGAAGTGGAGAGTAGGGCGAAAATAGAAGATACGGGATGGGCCAGACTGGAGAATTGGCAGAGACCATAGAGTCGAGGAAGAAAGGTGACGCAAACGGTGAGAAAGCCGAGAAGAAGTGAGATGGTTCGAAGGGCCACAACCGATCGAGCGGTGATTCAAAAACGGAAGTCGGAAACTCGCGGTCAATACGTCGTCGATTTTCAAACCACCACCGATCAGAATGATCGTCTCTGGCACCATGGTGTGAAAACCACCCGCCACCAGAACCACGCCATTGATCGCTCGATTGCGAGTCTGATAGATTCCTAGGGACCGCCTCTGCTGTATCGCGCCGCTGGCGTGTGTGTCTGGCGGGGTCCGCTTCCTCAAAGTACAACCAACCTGTCGAAGGCGGGGTTGAAAAGGCGGACGGGAGTCCTATAACTGAATGCAGCAACGATGAAACTTGCTGGTCTGCATAGCGACGAAACGCTATAAAAGGGTTCTCTTCCTCCGTCGGGCGGGGCTGGTCGGAGGAGCGCGAATCAAACGCGCCGTGGGTAGTGGTATAGAAACGGTCGCGGTCCGCAGAATCCGGCATTATCGGGCTCAAAAGGCAGTGTCCAACATGAAATTGACTATCTGATAATCGTAGGCGATAGGGAATGCGGTATCTAGCGATGCTGGGTTGGCTGGGTGGTGGTTAGTTTGGCGGTGTTGACGACGACGTTGACGACGTTGACTGCGCCAAGTTGTTGGGCATCAGGCCTCGGCGGCTAGAAGGTTTTTCCGGCCGAGTCGCCCCTCAACAGATATCTTGGCGTCTGATTGGCGACCTGGCGCTTAGTCATGATCCACATAATCGCCGAGAGCAAACATGTCAAACAATCCGGCTGGAATCACGTGATTGTATAGAGCCGACCTCAGACTCCCAATTAGGAAATGTTGACGACGCGCCAGTTCTTAGCATTGCTGACACCAACAACTTCAAGTCGTACCATCATGTATGATCCCGTCGGAATCTACCCCTCCCTGCATGGATGGACTGCTCCGTCACCATTCATTTAATATCCCTGCCACAAAATCTGCCGGGTGCCATCAATCTATTTACCCTTGTTGCATCGCGCGGGCTGGCCAACACGACGGTAACCCCGCTCCCCGCATGAATCCATCTGGAGACTATTATAGCGTCGGGAGAACGGACCGTCTTGGTATCTGACTGGCCCAGGTGGGCTCGAACGTTTCTGGAATATCTTTGGAGAGTTGTTTTTCCAGCACTAACTTTGTTTAGCGGACACATGGAACCTTGGGCTGTGGTGATATCCCCGCGCAGGGGACGAAATCCCGACTAAGCTGCCCAGGGTCGGGGTAATAGTGCATTGTTTCTGCCCTGCTTACTCTTGCGCCACATCATAATCAGGATTCTACAGGCTCCAGTGCCAACCCAGATTCTTAGGCCGAACCCTGTATGGTGGAATCCATCTGAAGTCTTTGGGCTTTCTTTTTAGCCCCTTCGGCTTTTTTGGGATGGGTCGGTAGAATTCGCGCCCCCTCCGGGGTGCTGGGGAAATGAACGCGGTATATTATGGGCGTGACCGGCCCTCTCTAAGTTCTGGGGGGATGTCATCTCTCTATTGAATTTCATGCAGTCCGTTCTATGGCTTGTGGTTCTTGTATCATCTCATTAGCCCGGTGGGCCCCGACACAATGACGGATACATTCGACCCTTTGTCTCTTCATCTCCTCCAGTCCAAGGGCCAAGCAGAACTGCTTGACAGCATCGATGAACTTCGAGGTTTAGGATTTCGGCGCCAGGTGGCCTTGCCTCAGTTGGTGGTATGCGGGGACCAAAATAGCGGAAAGAGCTCAGTCTTCGAGGCCATAACGGGGGTTGCGCTGCCAACAAACAATGGGTTTTGCACCAGATTTGCCACTGAGGTGGTCCTTCGAAGATCGAACGAAATATCTGCGTCCGTGAAAATACGACCAGGTCCTGACGCATCCCCGGACCACCGACACAAGCTGGGGATATTTGCCAGGTCCCATAACTGGCTTCGCGATATCCCCAAACTTTTTTCTGAGGCAAGACTTATCATGGGCCTGATTCTGGATGGAAAGTATTCACTGGATATTTTGCAACTTGAAGTTTCTGGGCCTTCTCTACCGGACCTAACCGTTGTCGACTTGCCCGGCTTGATCAATACTCCAGGAAAATACCAAACAATGGAGGATGTGGCAGTTGTTCAAAATTTGACGGAAGCATATATGAGGAATCCGCGGAGCATCCTTTTGGCTGTCGTCTCTGCTGAGAATACCATCTCGCAACAAATTGTGTTGCACATGACAACGTCTTGCAGTTCTCGCACAATGGCGATAGTCACGAAACCTGACACCCTAGAACCTGGTTCTTCCTCCGAAGAAAGCTTCTATGCGCGTGCCAAAAATCAGGACACACCGCTGAAGCTTGGATGGCACGTCCTTATGAACAATGATTCGACCGAGCGAAGAAACAGACACTTTCAGAGGGATGATATGGAAAATTTGTTCTTCTCCACGACCATGCCTTGGAAAACACTCTCGCCGAACTGTGTTGGAATAGAATCGCTTCGAAGCAGACTAAGCAAAATACTACTGGGCCAAATCGAACCCCAGCTTTCGGACCTATCCTCTGAACTACAGCAAGACCTTGAAATGAACCGCATACTGCTAGCGAAACTAGGCCCTGATAGGAAATCAGACACGGCCCAACGATTATACCTCACGACCATAGCCGAACGATTCCAAGCTCTCGCGCGATCCGCTGCAGCGGGCGAATACCATGATTCATATTTTCGCTACCACCCACAAACGTCCGTACGTCGACTACGTTCCATAATTAGGAACTGGGCAGAGGACTTCGCTGCGGATATGGAGGAGCGTGGACACAGTTATCACATTTATGACGACAATGAGAATGGCCCCCGATCCCCTCCTATCCAGCAAGCGCTTGACGATCCACCACCCGTAGCAAGATCAGCTTTCATTAGCGGGCTTGCGGAACTTCTCAGACAAAGCAAAGGCCGCGAATTGAAAGGGCTGGTTAACTCACAGGTCGTGTGCGAGTTATTTATTCGATACTCTCTGAAATGGACTCCTATGGCGCGCGCCCACGTGTTTGAGATATGGAAAAAAACGAAAAGCTTCTTGGATGACCTGCTACATCATATTGCAGGAGCTACTGTTGGCGAGACGATCCTTAGGGAAATGCTGGATAACGAGATGGCCGAGAAACTGGAAAAGCTGAACGACAAAATTGACGAGCTCGCGGCCCCCTACAAAAGAGTTATTCCATCCACCCTCAACCGAAAACTAACAGCTAAAATCCATCGACTTCGGACAAGGAGCGCCTCGCAAGCCAATGACGACAGCTATGACGACGGTGTGGACCTTGCAATATGTTCAGAAATCCTCGACTGCATGGAAGCTTATTACTCGGTCGCTCTCCCAGTTTTCATTGACAACATTTCTGGGCTTGCCGTGGAAGGCTGTCTCGTGGACAACATTGAGAACTTGATCTCGCCATCTAAGGTGGCGCAGTTGTCGAGTGAAGAGATAGAGCGTCTTGCTGCCGACTCCGAAGATACCAAAATTGCCCGAAAACAACTAGGTGATAAGGTAAAGGTGCTTGAACTCGCTGTGTCAGCCTGTCGACGTTGCGAAATGATCGGTCTTCAGTCGTCGGCGCTGAATTATCGGGAGCCATCTAAAAACAGCCCGCATAGCTCTATCACAGCAGACACCGCTGAGTCACTCCAAAGGAGCGAGTCACAGACGCCTGAGACTAGCCCATCAGAAATTTCCAACCCACCAATGAGCCCTGATATTGCGGACGATGATTCTGCAGAAGTTCATGGATTTCCCCTTCCAGGTCGGTCTTCAGATGAATCTGGCCGAACTGGTACTGAAGGTTCCCAGACCGATGCAACATCCCCTTCCCCAATCGAAAAACCTACACCACCACCCAAAAGTCCCGCAAGAACGAGGTCTCTTTCATCCCACGAGCCGAAAGAACCAGTCCCAAAAATTCCCCATAAGTTTGGGACCCGAAAAAAAATATCCAAAAACAAGCCATCCACTCCCGCGGCTGATGACAAGTCCTCACACTCGTCGGCGGTCTCCAAGAGTACTAAATCTGATGCTGGTAAGATACCCCGTCCCCAACATCATACGCGAACAAGCTACTAGTATCATTGAGCTCTATTTTGGGCCATGAACTATTGGTTATGGGGAACATCATGCTTTACAGCTTCTCTCTTGGTGAACCAATGGGTCATCCATCCTTCTCGACCTTAATCCTTTTTAACGTACAAGTGCTAACATTGATATTTCGTCTTAGATTCCATTCGCTCGGTGGCAACGACAACCTCCATCAAACACAAATACTCTCCCTTATCCCAGTGCAGTTATTATTACTACTCTATCTAGCTCAACGAGAGAGCAAGTCCACAGCACCACTGAGTTAACGTCCTCGAAAAGCTCCATTGCACGAAACAACATCTTGCCAGTTCTTGTTTTCATTCCTGTTCAAACAAAGTTATTTCCATGATATCCCCCTTGTTTTTTCTTCTTTTAACGCGAACAAGATTTGTCAGTTTTATCAATGACAGGCGCATATACAAATGGTAGGCGTCGTCACAACTTGCAGTCGTACTTTTCGGATGATATTTTTGATTTTGATTCTTGTTACATGGGATGGAGTACAATGCAGATAGATGACACTCTCTTACGCACTACGCCTTTGATGTTCAAAACCTATCCGCTCATTACTAATTATTGATATGGATATTTTACCTTTCACTTTCCATTATATACTACATGTTTTCGCCCGATTTTATTCATCTCTATTAAACCCTCCCTTACCTCTACAGCCATTCAAGTTGTCTTACGCCCTATCTCTCCCTCCAGCTCCCTACTTGCACATTTCATTCTCTCATTGCTCCCCATCTCATACCTACCAATCACGACATTCATTTTCCACAATACTCTCTAGGAAATGACTTATAGGCCATCCATTTCTTCTTTGCCGTCATACATACCTGCATATCATTTGATTTAGGCAGTCATGAGGTAAAAACGCTAGCTTTGGAGGAAATCACATCTACAAATGTCAATCTGCTAGGATGCTTCGTTCCTTTCTTTAGCAAGAAATTTATGCGATGAAGTTAGTTTTAACTAGTAACTGCCCAGGGCAACAAGGACCCTCCCTCCATCTTCCGTTTTAACCCTAATCTCCACCATTTCGTTTTAAGTCAATCAGGGCTGAAAGGGCCACCAAAACTTCCCGCCGCCATACGTAGGATGAACCGGCTCGTCCATCCGAGGGATAAGCTCAATTGTTGAGACAGTGAAGATTAAGGGTCTAACAGGGCTACCAAGGTAGTAATTTCAGCCCGTCAGCCCACGGGGTTTAGAAACTCCCCTCATCAAGTTTTTTTTTAAAAAAGAAATGTAGGTACCATAAATTCAACAACCGCCTCGTTTCCTTTGTTGGATCACCAATGCATACATACTACATCTATAACTCAACCGAAGCTGTTTTCTTCCTGCCTCGGCTCTATCAACGGCCCCCTTATTATTCATTTAAGCGGGGTATTACAATCGGTATTTAAATACACTCTTCCCCCCCCCTCCACAGGGGTGCTGGTGCCTAGGTAAATTCCTTTCCCATCCCTCCACGGAGCTCAGTATTGCATTCGAGTAATATGTAGTAGGGTGAGGGGCATTCAACTCCCATCAAGAGGCCGAGGAGCTGCTTTTCAGCCCTGGCATCGTCGCCTATTAGTTCCAAGGATCTACAATTAATGGTTATATCCAGGCAGGGTCATATGCTGGAAAATTATATCATTTATTAGTTAGTTACCCTGTCGACCATTTTAAGATCGCTGGGGTAAAATTTGTCTAGTTATATACATCGCCAAAAGCAAGCTAAACTTAATGGGAAACTACTATAGATGGAGAACATACCCCCCCGCCCCCCTGTGTGCGCAACACCTAGTAGTAACGCTTTATACCTATCTCCAAGCCCTAAAAATAATCCAGCATGCCGGAAATTATGATAACTTCATGTCCATCATCAATCAGGCTTTGAATGCGGCTGCCTCGGGGGGGTCCACATATTCATAGCAGAGGTAGCCTCCCTGGATGTCCATCACATCAGCGATCGTTTGGTTGGGGATTATGCCGGACATGTGGAGGACGTGTGTCAAGGTAGTCTCGGTCCCTGGATCACCATCGGCTCCGGTTGGTTTCCTAGATATACATATATCGTCAGCGTGGAACAAAAAAAAGGGGGGCAGCAGCTATCGAATATTCTTGTCAAGACCAAGAAGGAATGGCATCGTAAGTATCCCTAGTGCAGTACGAAGGAATAATAAACTTACGGGATATGATCTGGCAGCGTAGGGAACTCGGCATCATCAGCCATGATATTCGGCCCGCTGATAGAGGTGGTGCGTGCCTCCTTGTCCATCGCCTGCCAATCCGCCCAGATCTTATCGAGCCATGTGTGGTGCAGGTAGAAGAGAGGGTCGCCTGGACTTGCTACCTTATCTGACATCTATATTTTCGCCGCAAAGAAGGACACCAGTTAGTTGTTTCTGTGTCAACGAAAACACAAACGGGGAAAATGTCCATACCACACCACCAGCTAACCCCCCAACCCCCAAATGTCCACCATCGTGAGGATGGGCATGTATGCACGTCCAGGCATCCTCCCATTCCTCTTTCTCCATACACGCATCTATCTCGCTCTGCGTAGTCCATAGACTAGCAGACTCCGTCACGCCGCGTTTGATGCAGTGATCAGTGAAGGTGTAATTCGGCCCGATGTGGTTCACGTAGTCTACGAAGGGGCCATCGGTAATGCAGCCATCGGATTCTCTACCGTTGCCTCCAAAGCCATGGACGGGGTCGAGAAGAACGGAGGATAGGAAATCTCCCGAATCCAGTTGTTCGTACCAGTATCTGTTTTCGCGGGGTGAGATTGGTTTGAAAGAGTGTTTGGACTCTGGCAAAACTCACGGTTGATGGCCCTTGTAACCACACTCGGTGCGGAGGAGGGTTTCATGAGCGTGCATGTAGAAACGGTGGAAGGGCAGGAATGCAGCCTGATCCAATTGTCAGAGGACATTCTTTTCTTTTTATTCGAAATGCATCCCATGATATCAAAAAGGGGGGTTTCCCCTAAACAACCCGTACCACATAGTGAGTAGAATACGCCTGCAATGCATGCGCAGACTGAAGCTCGTCGAAACGTGTGTGAACAAATGGCAATTCCGAGTCGGACGGAAGTTCCATCAAACACTTCTCAGCCTTGATATAGGCCAGCTTTTCCTTGTTCGTGAACGTGTGCCTGACATTGTAGTTAGCTGGCATATTATCAGTGAATGACAATTCGTTTCATTATTTTTCGTTCCACTCACCATGCTCGCCGTTGACCAGGCTTTTTGCATTTATGACCTCCAGCCGCGACAGTCCCTGCTAGCCATAGCGCAATAGTGAGGAGTTTTTGAATCGACGGAGCCATGGTGGTTTTCTCAAATGAACTTGAGCAAGCTCACGAACGGATATCGAACTTTAAAACGTCGCGAAACACGCTCTGGCAGCTCGCATATCTATGAACGTCTTGACAGCGGCGCATCTAACGCGTATATATAGCAGACATTTCATCTCCGAAACAACATGGCCGGGCATTGCGCGGCTCGGAGCGCTTGCTGGGTTCAACCATCAGGCCCGTCATCGGGAAGCGCATGGGCTGCCCGGTTAAATTGCCCGGGAGGAGAATTCGAACGTATTTCTCTGAAACAGTAGGGAACGGGGGTGATTTGTCCCTAGCGGGCGATATGCATGAAGGCATGTCTCTAGCCGAGAGAATCGGTCCGTGTGCTATCTTTCCATCCCCTATATTTAAGGTAGATCGTGGAAAATTTGGTGCCACTTGGGATGGCTAGCCGATAGATATGGGAACTATATCGGAACAAAGTATATCTTCCGCATGGCGAATCTTCAAGTTCCGAGTATGGGGTTGGTCGGGAGGATGGATGATTGCGGCGCCACAAGGTGAAAGACCGATTAACTACATTGATCAGCATCGGAAATAGCACGGTAGGAAGTCATATAGAACCACAATATAGATACACTATCAACTTATAAACTAGAATCAAAATGTAGAAAACAAAAAAGAACTGAGTCGAGTTTTCTCATTCCATTAATCACTTAACATGACTTCATGCCATATTACTACCCCTTGAGCCTCGATCAATTTGGGACCATAAGCCACTAGGTAGCAAGCGTACAGCTCCAACTCTCGTCCCTCCAAGCAGATTTCGAAGCAAGAACGGTATCTCAGAGATCATTCCAAAGGAAATAAATACCGTCCATTAGAGGCCACTTGCGTAGATAAATCTACACTCACAGTCTCGCCCTCTCCTCGACACCTTGCCACGCCTGCGGAAACCCAACATTGTTCAGCCACATCGACCCGTTGTCATGTTTGTTTTCGATGGAATCTAAAACTATTGATGACACCATATGTTAGTATCCGTAATTAGGCATCATTTTGTCCTTTCTTTTCAGCTGGGAGATGCTCCAGGATTGTAACGTCCACGAGCTGGGGTAACAGAGGCATGGATTGAAAGGGGAAGCAGGGATGAGAGGGTTTCAATCCAGGAACGGGGACGGGGAATAATAAATCTTTCAGGGACCGCAGTTTTAGACAGGGGATGGAGGGAAAGGTAGCATGCAGCTTGGTTTAGACGGGAGGGGTTTGCTTTTTGTTTCTTTTTTCCTAAGAATTGTTCTCGAACTTGAGGCCGTGCATATGCAGGGGTAAATGAAACTTAAATCGTTGGCTTGGTGGACAGGGGAGCAAGGGGTCTCTCTAGGGCCGATGTAACTTCGTACCCCTCGCATGATCGACCAACCCCTCAAGCCGGAAGAGACTTCAAAGACGGGGAAACATTCCGAGCAGTAACAGAAAAGTTACATCCTCGTTCACGTGAGAAGGACAAGGGAAGTTCAACCATGTGGAAATTAAATTTCGAGAATTGAAACTGGAATCAGGGGGACAGCCTCCAGGGGCCCTTTTGTCCAAAACCATGATAGCACTCACCCATGTTTGCCAATTTAACCCACATATCGCCCCTGATAGGGAACGCCTCCTTATATTTCTCCTCCTGCTCGAACGGCTTACACAACTTTTCGCCATACGCGAGCGATCGGATGAACTTCACCACGTGTCCGTCATCACCGGGATGATTAATAGCTTTCGAGAATATCTTGTCCCACGACAGGCTGGGTTTGTAGTGTGTAATATCCTCTGGGCGAGGTTCCAAGCAGCCGCGAGCAGCGCATTGGAGGAGGTCCATACGACCCTTCCACTCCAAGATGCGAAGTTTGTTTTGCGTGCTAAGCCACGGCTGGGAAATGAACGCACGCAGGAAGATGGCACTGGTTACACAGTGCAGGAGGAAGAAGTCGAATTTAATCCGCTTATCTGGGCACTGCGACGTGCCAGTGAAATACACTATATTGATTTTAATCAGCTCAGCCGTCTTCTTGTTTTCTAACCGGGGTTTGGATTTGGGAGAGGCTGCAAGCAAGGTTTTGTTCCTTGCGCAGGGGGGAACCCTTAGGATTAAGGGAACCGTGCAAGGTGATCGTGCACGTAATAACACCCATGCACGTAATGATGAGAGGGTAAATTAGCTCCAAGAATTCACGATCTCGGCCTTACCGATAGCATTGAGCAATTCCGCTACCTTTTCCTCGATCTGGCCAGGGCCCACGGAGAACTGACTGGCAATTTTAACCATCTCTTCAGGGGCACGAGCCATCACTCCGTCGAAAATCTTATTATTGTCATCCCAGCGGATGGATGAACGGAGCTTTTCATTCAAGCGAATTTCCTGCTGGAGCTGAACCAGGGATTTCTTGCCTTCTTTCCCGATACCACCTGCTGCCTGTTCTGCTGGCACAAAGAATGGCCGATAAAGTGCTTCATGGACGGCGGTTTGTGCGAGGGCCTCAGCAACAATGGCTGGCTGATTAAATTCAACACCGAATCCCAGATGAATGAATGGATGGACAAGTCCTGCAGGGGTTCAGTACATCGCATCGACAGAGGGCCGCAGCGAGGGAGCTTTAAGGGACGAACCTCCGTAAAGCCGGACGAACATATCGTCCGCCACTTCATCTCCAGCAAACATATACTCATTAAGGACGGCCCCGATACCCTTGGCATCGATCTGGCGTTGGAAGAAGGCTAGGAAATGAGGATAGTTATTCCCGTTCCCTGTAAGAGCTTTGAACTTCTCCTTGTCGCTGAGCTGAGCTACCTTCGCTTCATCAACCGGGCGACTAGGCCGTTGGTAAGAGACGTCATTGCCATAGGCTTTTTGTATCTCTTCAGGGGTCCCGCCAAGTGCGTAGACAGTAAGAAGGTGGTGGGGAATATGGTCTGGACACCGTTAATACTTGAGCAACTCAAGGGCCTTGTCGATCCATATCGATAGAGAAAGTGAAGATGACCCTAATATCCCCAACATGGGATATACATGCATAACCGACGACACGCATGAACAGCATATAAAATTGAAACCACATACCATGAAAACCTTTATCGTTGAAGAAAACATGATGCCTCTCCATATCCGCCTTAAGGAGCTCGGATACCTTTTGGGCAGAATCAGCCGTCTGCGTCAACCCCAGCACTCCCGTGTCATTCGTGGACACATTAGGTAGAGTGGCGGTAGCCATAGTTCTGGTATGTCGTGGCAAACTTAGACCAGCCAAGGAGCTATGCAAAGGGTATATGCTGGTATTAGACGGATGAAGCGGCCTGGCAGTTACTTCTCCTAGCTTCGGAATGGTCCTATTGCTCAAAAAAGAAGTGAATATCTTCCGTTGCAGTGATGGTGACCGCGGAGATGATAGCGACGTATAAGGTCGTAAGTTTGAAAAGGCGTTGGGCATATAAAAGGATCTCACGGGCCGTGAGTTCTTTCACCTCATCAGTTCTCCAATGCGGCAGGCGATGGGCTTTATATATAGGAAATTGAATGACCAGCCAATGATGGGAGGGAGGTCAAGTGATATATTCCAGTAGCTTTATTGAGCGGAATCGTATAAGAGCCAAGCGCGGAATGCGGAATGCGGGGAAAGCATTAGATCAAGGCCTTGAAAAGTTCACCTCGGAGACTTAAATCGCCGACAATTACGCCCTGCGATGCTCCGTCTTTACATTCCAAGTACGGTGTAGCTGATCAATCGTCAATGTGGCACAGGGGGAACAGGACACCGGTTTGATGCTCGATAAATACCAGACAGATACATCTCCAAACTCAAACACGACCGCGGAAACACGCTGCCAAAGTTTCCCATTTCCCCCCCATTAGTTCCAAGAAAAAGGCAGACTGGGACAGCTGCGTCATATCTCCATCGTCGGTGTCACTCACAGGTACCTCCGTGCTCTTCTCCAGGAGCCGGCTGTGGCAAGGAACGGAGATAATTTAGCCTCAGCAGCGTTTATGTAAGGCTTTTGGGCCTGGAATCATTGGCCTTTACTAAGCCCAGTCACCGTTGAATACGGAGGATGCCATCCATCGCGTCGTCGGACGTCTGTCTGGGCCGAACTTTGAAGGCGGGTGGTTGGCCTGGACGCCGTATTCTTATAAATCGACGGGTAGGTCGGTGCTATGTGATTCCGAAGCGGGTTTAGGAGAAGAACTGCTGTTTGAAGATGGCCGTTGGACATGGCAGGTCGAGAGTTTTATGTGATTGATATGATTGATAAGTTCAAGTTTGCGGGGTGAGGAGCCCACCGTCGGCGCTAGAAGTTTAGGGGCGCCGCAGTCTGGGATAGAAGCAGCCCGAATGGGAGATTTACATTACAGCTTGGTGACATGTTAGAGGGCGGGAGTATAGAATAGCAATAATGATGACGATAGGTAACTATCCATGTATCATTGCGATTGATCTAACAAAAAACATAGCAAAACGCCTGGATAAGCATTGTCTATTCAAAATATTCCTACCACCCTTATTATATCCCGTCTACTGATCCACCGCTGTCTCTTCCCCCCTCCTCCCTCTAACCTCTTTCCAAACATTCGCGAAAAGCTGCTTGAAAAACCCAGCAGTCTCCACAACCGGCAGCACCACACAGATACCCGCCGCACAAAACACCCACAGGAAAGAAATTGTGACCCAGGCAGTAAAGAAGCCCTTGGAGAATATATAATGTGAAAAGAACAGAGGTAGAGGAAAGATGATGTCCATGCAGAGTGTTAGCACTGTTGCCGATATCCAAGCAACCTTGAGTGCTCCCTGAAGACTCTTGGGATCTTCCTCTGCAGATGTCTCCGCGGTCATTTCCTTTTCCTCGTCCTGTACTGGAAGAGTGAAGCGGGTTTTGGGTTCGTCCCTCTGCGTTTCATCGGTCTTTGGCTTATAACCCGTCTTCGGGTTATCTGTGATGCTAGCCTGACTGCTTCCACTCCCACTCCCACCTTCAAAGGCACTATCAATAACAGGCGCGTTGATAGCCCTGGTAGCCTCCCAATCAAAATCATCCGGCTTCATCCACGACACAACAATACTGACAATCATCCCCGTGAACACAGAAGCCAAACATCCCGCTAGAGCCGGATACACTTGGCCAGAGGTATAAATCGTGATGGTATCATAGAGGACTTTAGTCTCCACCAGCCAGGCTATGAGGCCCGCAACCAGACCACCAATGGCACCGCTGATAGCCCCGGCTTTGCTCTGCCGTTTCCACGTCACCGCGAACGCGGCTGGGAACACGGCGCCGCCGACAAGCAGGCCCATTGTGTAATATAGCCAACCCAGGTCGATGCCGATAACATTCCATATACAGGCGATCCCGGCCATGAGCACACCGAAGGCGCAGATCATAATGTGGGAGACGAATATTAGCTGATTCGGCGTGGCCTCTGGCTTTATGTACGCCTTGTATATGTCGAATGTGGCAATCGAGGAGACGGCGATAAGCTCGGCAGACGAAGAAGAGGTGACGGCCATGAAAAGCGTGATAAGCATGGCCATGGCACCGTTCTTTCCTAACAAAGCGGCTGCTGCAAAGGGGGCTGCCAGCCCAGAGCTCACCTGGCTTTTGCTCATGGGTTCTGGGTAGGTTGGGAACCTGGGGTTATCGGTGAGAGCGACGGCTGCTAGTCCCAAAGTCGTGGCGAAGCCGAATGGAATTGCGAACCAAGCCAATCCTCCTAGAATGTATGCTCGAACTGCGGTTGTTGGGCGACTGGCGATGGCCCGTTGCCAATATCCCTGATCCAGGAAGACCGTACCCAATCCGGAGCACATCGTAATGACGCCGAAAACGAGCCCGGAGTTTGACTTGAGTGTCACATAAGATCCATCCCAGTTTCCGGCTACGGGGCGGACCAGGGCAGCTTTTTGAAGAAGCTCATACATGGTTATCGGTGATCCGATGAGTGGATTCGTGGCGTATGCTGAGAACATGAAGTAAAGGATGATGATCATGATGATAACGGTATGAGAATAGTCACCTATTGTCTCAGTTAGTGCACGCTCGGTGTTAAGCTTCTTCATCGCTGATACATACACAAGAACGTCGCCCGCAGCCCTCCCAGCACAACGTACACACACACCCCAAGCGGAATCAAAAAGATAGCAGCGTAAACGTTCACGCCCGTCAGAGCGTTGACAACCGCACTCCCACTAAGAAGCAGCTGACTGGCAACTAGGATATTGCACAAAAGCCCAAAGAATATAAAAACGACGTGGGTCGCGGTTCCATAGCGGTACTTGATGATTTCCAGGAACGTATGGCACCGGGGCGCATTCTGCTTGACCTTGCAAGCAAGGACGGAGAACATGAAGATTTGGATAGTTGCTCCTGCGGCATCTGTATTTGACCGTCAGTTCTTTTATTCCCTATGAAATAGCGTATTGTTTCTACTAACACTGCTATAAATTAGCCTCCTCCCATATAGAATATTATGAGCACTTAAGAGCTCGAAGAAAAACTTACCCAGAACGGCCCAGAAATCCCAAACTGATACCCAACTGTAGCACTCTGCAACAGCGTCGCCGCCCATGTCCACGCAGAGACAATGCCACTGGCAATGAGACCAGGTTTGACGCTTCTGCTTGCGGTATTGAACTCCTCGCTCGTCTTTGTTGAATAGCCAGTGTACCGATTCTATACGCATTCAAACGGAGAGGCTAATGAGCAACAAAATTCTCCTTAGGGAACACCGCTGGGACTCAGTATGGATATCCGCCTCCTTATTCCTTACCTGGATATAAGAAATGCAACACATCAACCCCGCGAAGAAAAACCCGATGCCGACGACAACTCCATATCCGACACCTTCGGGCAATATCGGCGATAATTGGGATGACATGGTTCAAGATGTGAGAACCAACCGGCTCCTTGTTTAATGCCTTCCCGAGATCGATTTTAAAACAGAAAGAACGTCAAGGAAGCTGCTCGATGAAAAATGGGCGAACTTGAATATAATATCCAATTCATACGAGTTCGGCCAAGTCCAAAGCGGAGAGGTAGATACGTGGGATATCTATCCACCTTCCCTTATCCAGATGAACGAATCTCGTTCATCATTACCAGAATAGTAGCCAGTCCACAAACCGGGCTCATTATCATAGCGACTCATGTAGCTGTGAAACGGCTACTATCTCCATATTTTCCGCTGATAAGGAACGTGGAATCTTGTCACAGCGCGTGGGCAGATGCGAGGAGGTGATAAGTAGTTAGGGCTGTCTTTTGTGGAGACTGAGAGGCGGGGGAGCATTCTGCGATATCAGGATCTGTTTGCTGCTTTGGGATGCAGGGGAATGGATGATGTTGTCAACACATCAGATTGATATCGCAAGGGAAGGTTTGGGGTCGTAGGATGGATACTCCGATGAAATGCGGTAGGATTTTATTCCATCCCCTCTTCATTGGTCGTTCTGGTGGCTTCAGCCACTACAAGGACATTGTTATAACGGTGGTATGGACCCTGATAGGGCTTTATCGCATAGATATGTTGCTCACAACTTTGCAAAGCATCGGCATCGGCGTATCAATTGCTGTTCTTTGCTATTGATGCATTCCATAGATGAATTGAAGCTGATTGGTCGGAGTAGTTGATTATGCTGGAGAAGCTCTCACAGCGAGGGATCTCCATCGATAAGAGAACGTGTCTGATAAGACTTCCGACAACCGATGATAGTAAGGGGTGATCCCACACTGACCTGCCGGATATAGTCAAGCTGGAGTAGTTAGGTCGGGCCTAAAGTTTAGCACAGCATACAAGCTTCTATCAATGAGTGGGGCATGACTGCAATGTTTGCATCCAAGTCAACGTCCCTGGTTAGATGTGAGAGAGTGAAGTAAATGGTTAAGATACCAAAATATTGTGAACCAAAATCCAATTCTATTGATACACGCTACTTACTAAATAGTAGCATTGGCGCCATGGAAAGTGTCATCGTACCAGAAACAGGCAATCAAGCAATTTGTTTAAGGAAATGGTGCCACACTGAGCAATGAGCATGCGGATAATATCCCATAATAAATTGCCGTAAGGTCAACTTCCAGAACGCCAGGAGTTAAATCATTCTCTTCTATCCATATGTCCAACATATGGTAGATAAAAAGCGGTAGAAGTGTATGTTTTCTAACATCACTTGTCTAGCATCGCCTTCTTCCTCTTCTCGCGATCCCTCGCGATTTTCTTGAATAGCGGGTGGTGACCCACCTTATCCTTCAGCTGTTTATTCCTGCTCTTATTGTGTTCGATATACGCCATATCCTCGCCGCCAGCCAAGCCACTCAAGGTGGCAGCGCTGCGTTTGACCGCAGCCTTCTTCGCCGCGGCTCGCGCTTTTGGTCCACCGGAGCGTTCACTGAAAAGATCGTCTACAACCTCTTCGACAGCTGCAGATGTTTCATTTTGCAGCATAACCTCCTGAAGAAGTTCCCGGCGTTCGGCTGGAGTGGCATACGCGAGACCTTCTAGGTTTTCGATGCCCTCTAGATGCGTGATCACCTTGAACGCGTATCCTTGGTCAACTAAGAAAGCTTGCCGTTTAGAGGAGTAGAACATCTCATCAGTATCCTTTGATACTAGAGAATAGAAGAAGGCGTTGAAACCCTCATCGTTCCTACGTTTTGCTCGTAGGATACGTCCCAGGCGCTGGGCCTCTTGACGACGAGAGCCATAATGTGACGAGATCTGGATCAAGCACGTGGCTTCTGGTAGATCGAGCGAGGTATCACCGATCTTAGACAGGAAAATAGTGTTGACCTGTTCGTTATGCTGGAAGTTCTCCAGGATACGTAAACGCTCATTCTGAGGCGTGCCACCGTAGATGTAAGCCTTGTTCAGTTTCAACGCATATCGTTCGAGGGCGTAAACGTTATCGGAGAAAACAATCACTTTGTCTCCACGTTTCTCGTGATAATCTATCAAGAACTGGCAAGCTTGGAACTTCCTCGGATTCATGATATATAGCAAGGCTGCCTTTCTCGATTTCTCACGCATATACTCGGTGTAGAATTCCGTAGTCATGGGGCACCACACCTCAGCGCACTGGACTTTAGCGATGTGTCCCTGCTCAGCCAACTCCATCCAGTTCGCTTCATACAGCTTTGGACCAATCAAAAAATTCAAATCTTTGATCTTGTCGTCTTCACGGAGAAGGGTAGCCGTAAGCCCAAGCTTCGTTTGAGTTGCGATCGCTGAAGTGACTTTTCGGAACATGGAAGCCGGGACGACGTGGACCTCATCCAAGATCATCAAACCCCATTCTCTTGACTGCATCCAGTCCATCATTTTCTCCGCATCATGGGATCGCGCTCTGGTCTGTGATACCATGGAGTAGGTGGATACGATTATTCCGGTATTTCTCCGGAACTTTTCCTTGTTGTCGGATGTGAAGACCGCGATGTCACTGGGGTCAATATTTGACCATCGGAGAAATTCGTTCCTCCATTGAACAACAGACATCGAGCTAGTGCAAAGGATAATCGTACCCCTCTTGATGGTACAGGCTGCAGTGATTCCTACGAGGGTTTTCCCGGCACCACAAGGCAAGACGATGATCCCACTCTTGGCGCGTCCATTACCGAACATTTTGCTCAAACTTTTCTCTTGGTAGCTTCGAATTTGAGCATTTGGTTTCAAATCAATGTCTAGGGTAGGATTGATATCATCATTTCGAAAATCGTATTCCTCTAGCGCAGGACAACCCATGCTTTGGCAACGAGCTTTTACAGCTTCCACAGCAGTATTGGGGATCTCAAAACTGTGAACCTGGGCCGCGTCGTCGTCATCATCTTCTTCCCTCAAATCAACGAGCAGATCATCTTCCTTGGGGCGCCCGTTGGGCTCGCCATCGGTAAGCTTCTGGTCCGGGTTCTGTTTCACACCAGCCGCATCTTTCGTACCGGGAATAACCAGGCCTCCCATTTTCGGGGCAGCCTGTTGTATTATCCCTTCTGAATTCTGCAATCTCTGCGGGCCAATAACTTCATCCTGAAGAAGCATCTGCAGCGTCGCGGGATCCGAGCTCTCAACGAAAAATCTATTGTATTTCAAAACGACCTTAATCTTTCCGTAAGACTTTGTGAAATCGACGATGAAGGACTTTATCGCCTCTGGAAGAGGTGTTTTCGACAGACGGTCTAGAAAGTTGATGATATCCCCAGGCAACAGACCAACTGACACGGCAGCATAAAGACTGTTCCCGGTCAACCGATACTCGTGAAGATGGGTAGGTCTCGATAGCGGCTCCGCGATGGTCGTGAGGAAATCCTGTGCCTGGGACGCAAGGGGTGAGAAGCTTTCGAGAGTTATAGTCCCTTTCAACGGTTCGATCCATAGCGGTCGATTCGCGTGATCAGGCTTCAAGGGCAGCGAGGAAAAGTCTTTGTAACCGAAATGCGGATCTTGGCGCTGGACTTGGGCTTTCTTGTTACGGCTGAAGGCCTGGAGAGAGAACTTCTCTACCACCTCTGTGGGGGGCGATAGGCATGCGTTCAGTAACAGATACTTCAATTATCGCCGCGGAAGCCATAGTCACCCAGCAAACAAAGCCTAAGCTCACCTTTCAGATTATCGCCATCATAATCACTGTCTTCCGCTCCGTGATCCGAATACTCATCACTGCTGAGCACGCTTTGTGGCGTAGAACCCGGAACTGGCGTCGCCCGTTTGGAGGCCCTTCCAGAGCGACCACCTAGCAAAGCTGGTCAGCGACAGTTGCAGCAAAACCCTAGTAAACAAGGGATTAGCATACTGTCGGCCGCCTTCCTCTTGGGAGGCATGTTGTCGTAAGTAGTATCCGGTGGAGGAGTTAGAAACTCTTCAACGAACGAGGGCTCAAAGGCAGCCTTCAGAGGCGCTGAAGCCCAAGCTGTTGGTATCCGGTGAGAGCTGGATAGCTCAGGAAAACATGGCAGAGCGGATATATCACGATCGGCCGCTACAATCTCTGCTGGTGAGGGGTCGAGATAGAGTCCCTCACAGGATAGAAGCGATGGGAGATGAGGAAATCTCAGTGTGGTCGAAGTTGATATTGAGGTTCAAATAAGGCAACAATGACGCTAACCTGTTTGGGTTAAAGGAGTCATGTGACCGACCAACTGACACGTGACTCTGACGTCGTTGGATTTAGTTTGTGAAAGTAGGTATTAACATTCCATAGACAGAGCTATCCAAGATATAAAACTGATATTCCATTCTCACTTCGTCCATCAGTACATCTAAAATCCCGTGTTGGCGTTTTGTCTCCCTCCCTCCAACGGCCTACTGTGATTGGCTGTGGGCAGTCAACTACGTCAAGCATCGATTGTTTTGTCTAGTTTGCCGACTAGTTTTCTTTTCTCCCGATTACTCCTACAGAAATTCTTCTCAACATACACCCTGCCCGCCAATTGACGACCATTACCACGATGAATACTGTACGTAGCATGCCCCTATCAGCTATATATTGAAATATGTGTACTAACATGTCTAAACATCTCAGATTAGATCTACCTGGTACGTTTCCCTCTGGGCGCCCAAAGCACCATTTCGCCCCAGCAGTCACCACGGCACGCCCATATATATTTATTTCGATACTGGATACCGCATCTGACCATTATATCTATCTTGACGCAAACAGGGTAGGCTGGGGCAGCCTATGTATCGGTACGTTAAACAAAATCTCGACCCAACCCATCAAGACCGAACCAGGCAGTACTAACCTACCTTTCTTCCCCCCCATATAGCCGGCGGCGGCGCCTACTACTTCGCCAAAAAATCCATAAACCGCGAACGAGCCAGCCGACACGAAGAAGCCCAACGACGCAAAGAGCAAGCCCTCGCTAAAGAGCAAAGCGCAAAATACTCCCGCCCCCCTCAAGGCCAGCATCCCGCACCGCCGCCACCACAGTACACACCACAGCCATCATCACAGCCAAAGGCCTCCTCCTCCTCCTCGTCATCGTCGTCACAGGAAAGTCAGGGCGTGGCGGACGCGGTGCGCGCGCAGCCGCGGGCGGTGAGGGCGGGGGGGGCGTCGGGGAAGGATGATACGGCCAGCCCGAGCACGGAGGTGGGACATGATCCTGCGCCGACGAGGCATGAGCCGGAGACGGAGGCGCAGGGGGTCGAGGAGAAGGGGAAGTATGAGGCTAGTGAGCCGTATCGGTCTAGGAAGGGGAATCGGTTTAGTTAGGGTTGTTGAGGGGGGGTATACACTTGGAGGCTAGGAATGTTTTCTAATTTGTACCAGTTGGCAAATTCTGTATGTATGGATGGATGGTGTTTGTATGATAAAATTAGCGGGTTGGGGGACATTATTATTACAGTTCCTTGATGGGGTCAGGGAAAAAAGTGTAGTGCAAGGTTGGTATGTTCAATTGAGCATTGTGTATTTACTACCTGCATATTGGACTTCCATCTACAAAAGCTTCTGCTGCGTGCAGTCCCCATCTCGTGTGAAAGCACAACCTACAGAAAAAAAACCCATAAACAAACGCCAATGCCATCCCATCCCGTGCACCCAAATGCCCTGTCAACCACATTTGAATGTATGCAAAACCCAAATATGTAGCCAAATGACGCCAACCCCATGCATAATAAAAAGCCATAATATATCATCCAGCACCCCAGGCGCATAACCAGACCAAAGTAATTGGTAGATCGGATGGGATCAATCATGCCAGCGGAATGTTGTATGTACTAGCGCGCGTGGAAGCAAAGTGGTGGATATCTAGTTATGCCGGTGATAAGCGGTAGGTTAGCAACCAACCACCGTAGTTATGTAAGTTCTTCTTCCATCTGATCTTACACCATCACAATTGTTCACATAAAACGGACCGCAAGGTACATGTAGCCAAGTCGCCTATACCATGAAACACAAAAAGCAGAACAAGTCAAAAGAAGTAAGCACTTACTTGTGGGCATGCGGATTCCCGAGCTTTCTCTCCCTCGAGCTCTCGATAGCAGGCGGGATGAAGGGGACCACGACCAGCGAGACCAGCCCGGACATCGTGATGAACCGATCTGTACGGGATTCTGGCTTGGGTGCGCGGGCGGAGAATTGGCGGATGGAAGCGCGGAGAATGGTTGGTGCGAGGGACATGTTTGGTATGGGTGGTGGTTGGTAATCAGGTGTATATGAGTATAGGCTGCTGGGTGTGTAAGACGTGTGATAGAGGATGCGTAGGATTAATTTGAGGGCGGACGAGGAGTATTTGTAGTTTGAGATTAGGCTGGTGGTACTATGATGAGGGGAAGGACACCAGGGAAAAAGCTTCTCGGGAAGACAGGGAAGTAAATATATAGGAAACTTTAAGGGAGAACTATATCAGCAGTCCAGTGAGCCAAACAATCCCTCGTTATGGTCTATTCAATAACTGGGTGATTGAGGTATCTATATATGCTTTATTATTGCATCCCCCTAAGATATAAGAACCCCCAAAATCACGTCATCTGCTTCCCGTGCTATGTATGTCCTCATATCGATGCTATTTTGTCTCATGATCGCATTTTTAGCAACAGCAGTGGACCAGCATCAACGGCGCATTGCTTTTGCTGCCTGAAGGCCCACCAAGAACGGTGATTCAAGGTTCCTGTTCTGCGGGGATCGAATCCTGGTGTCCAGCGAATGACGCCTCCCGGATGGCCTGATTCAAACAATCGCCATTTCAGTGGCTATGGCCATGATCCATCAAAATGAAAGCGTGCCATTGCGGATCTGAATGACGGGTTTAATGCACTCCACATTGTGGCGGTCAGTCATTCCATTCCCTTCCCCAACGTCTCGTCAACAATCAGGCCATGAGATTGGGGTGTCCGGATGTCCAGCAACCGAAGTATCAGCCAGTGGGTAGACCCATGGGGAACCATGGTTGCCGACGAGCTTGTCTGCGATCTGAAGAAGTATAGCCGGATCGCTCGATGGTGAACAGGGAGTCGGCTGGCAGGCTTGGGAGGGGGTGACATCGCCTTGGGAGTTCAGAGACAAAAGATCCTGGCATGCATATCAAGGGGAGCTTTGAAGCTGCATCGCATTATTAATTGCTGCGCATCGACTGGCTGCGTTGGAGAACGAAAGATTCGTCCAGATGATTGGCCGAAGTTGCAGATGTCACGTGATATACATATCATGTGATTTATGATCATGTGATATCGAACTTGGCAGTCCAAACGAAACTTTGCCCTCGTCCCTATGAAGTTATCAACAACAACGCACAGCTTCTCGCAGCCACTACACTGTTGTACACAGATGGAACGTAGGCTACTACGTGCGGCGCTCCAGCTATCATGACGTCCCATCTGGTTGCCATCGCCAAAGCCACTTTTTCTGCCGGGCTTTTGCGACCAGATCCCACCTCCATCCACCGCGATGAGATCGCCTACTTCCACACAACCCTCGACAGGGCACTATCGCACTGCTCTCCAGGAAACATCCAGGTTTGGAACAATGACTCCTCACGCCGGCGTTGAAATGGGTTTACTAAATCGTTGATTCGGGAATGCCTTCCGATAGACTTGCAAATCATGGCTTCTGAAGAATGTCATCCCATCCCCCGCAAGGATTGGGGCTTTGGGGAAATACCTTGTCACTCTTTCTGGATCCTTCGAACCTGGTGAAAAGATACCTGCTGGGCAGGCCGTTGGGTCCTCGAGGACGGCGTCTGCGAAGCGAAAGAGGCTACATATTCTATATTTGTTGAATGATCTGTTGCATCATACGAAATACCATGAGGAGACGACAGCAGCCTTCTCAGCCCTCAGTGGTGCTCTACAGCCGTCTTTGGTTGATCTCATTAGCCTTGCTGCGGGATATAGTCGCGAGAAAAATCCTAAATATCACAAACGGCTGAGGGATCTCCTCGACATCTGGGGCAGCAGTGGCTTCTACAGCAGCGATTATATCAACAAACTACGCGAAACCGTCGAGAACGCTTCTTCCCCTCAAGCTCTAAATTCCAAGTCTACCTTGAAAGATAATACAGCAGATACATCTGGTAAACCTGCGTCCAGAGATGCTCCCTATGTCATGCCAGCTACACACGGAGACCCAGCTGTGCCATACCACGAACTCCCTGCGAGCAACTTGATGCCCCATATTATTCCTAACTCCACCGCTCCTATCCGGCCACAATCCGTGAAACCTCTACAATTCCTTGCAGGACCAGCAGATGAGACCCTAGCGAATGCCGTAAAGAGCTTTCTCAAGGATGTGGACAAGTTATACAACTCAACAGAAAATGAATTCGACGAGGGAACCGCCATAGAAATCGACGAGCTGGGGCAGGTAGTCACCCGCGACGAAGTGACGGGTGATCTAATCGACGGAGAGACATATTACGGCTGGTCACGCTCTTTCTGTGAGAAAATGAAGAAGCGCAGAGATGGCAAACTAGGGAGCACAAGTCCAAGCCGGAGTCGCAGCAGTAGCCGGAGTAGAAGTTATGGCGCAAGAAAACGGCGGCGATACAGTGATAGCGCCAGCAGTGACGGCAGGGGAAGATCAAGGTCACGAAGTTCATCAATCCCACCACGCCCCCGCAGCCGCAACAGCTCATACTCCCGCTCTAACTCGCGGTCCCGCACACCTCCGCGACGCTCAACAAGAGCCCGATCCAGATCACGATCACGATCACGATCCTACTCCCCACACCCTTCATCCGTCCCGCGCTTCCAACAACAACAACAACCACAACAACAACACCTTCCCTTCCCTCCTCCAGGTGCCCCACCAATCCCCGTTCCCCCACCACCAATGCAGTACCCCTTCTCCGGCCACCAACAATTTAACCCCCCGCCACCCCCACCCCCACCACCGGTCCCAGTCCCCGGTCCAGGCGGTCTCTTCATTCCCCCACCCCCACCAAAACCTCCCGGCTACACGGGCCCCTGGCCACCGCCCCCTCCTCCCCCCGGTGCAGCACCACAATTCCCCCCGCCACCTCCGCATATGAACATGATGAATATGCCAGGCTTCGGCAATCCCCCTCCTCCCCCTCCACCTCCTCCTCCTCCTCCACCCTTCCAACATGGTCATCCTGGCGGTGGCCCAACGCACTTCTCGCCACCCCCGCCACATCAGCAGGACCAATCGCCCCAGTTACATGCTGGCTCGTACCATTTCGCACCTCCGCATGTTGGTCCCGGACAGGGCCGTGGACGGACGGGTCAGCATGGTGGTGATGCGAATGGGAATGGGAATGGGAATGGCAGTGGGGCTGTTGGGGGGAGAGGGGGTGGGAGAGGTGGATGGGGGCGGGGAGGGTGGTATTGATTTGTCTTCTTTATTGAAGGGTTAGTTAGATTGGGGTATTTATGTCATTGGGCGGTAATTAGCTGGTTGACGCTGTTGGTTTTTTGTTGGATGTTTTGTGAGTTGGCTGGTGTTTGGTTGATGGGATGGGATGGGGTTTTGGGTTTGATAAATAGGGAATTGAAAGTTGGATGGATGGATGGATGGGTAATTGTAGGATTATTATATATTTTATCTGTTTTATTATATGAAGGAGGAGGGGAGGAAGAGGAATCAGGGAGTTACGATAGATAGGTAGATCGACATTCCCAGAATACCAAACTACACTGTCTCAAAATGCATCCATCAGGCTCCTTTGGGGAAGGAGGAATTTTCATTCATGTTCTCGTTATTCTCAATCATAAATAAACCGGACAATTCACCCTTTCTTTCTTAACCCATCTAAACCTCTAGACAGAACCACCCGCACGTCAATGGCTCTCCAAAAATCAGGGGGTATCCAATCCCATACCTTATCCCCTGGCTTGCCACCAAAAACAAATCTTATAATGGATCTCGAAACCGAAAGAGCCCACCCAACCAAACACAGAACCAAAAATAAAACAACCAAACAACCTCCATTTCCACCAAGTTAACTTACAACCCATTCCACCACCCCGTCTCCCCAACCTCAAAGCTCCCCTCCAACACCCCCTCTCCCGTCCCCTGCACCAAAACCCCATAAACCCCCTTCTCCGCCGTCCACGCATTCCTCACCTCATCCCAAAAGCTGCTCGCCTCCCTCTTACTAATCACCACACTAACCCTCCTCTCCTCCCCAGGCTGCAACACCACCTTCTGGAACCCCTTCAATTCCCTTGGCGGCCGATTGATACTATTCGTCGGCGCGGGCGTAACAAACACCTGCACGACCTCCGCGCCAGCGCGGGCGCCCGTGTTGGTAACGGTGACGGAAACGGTGAGCTTGTCGCCGTCATCGTCCGTGGAAACCTGCAAGCCCTCGCGTTTGAACGTTGTATATGACAGGCCGTGGCCGAAGGGGAAGAGGACGGGCGTCTCCGTCTTCTCGTAGTAGCGGTAGCCGACGTATACGTCTTCGCCGTAGAGTACTCTGCCGCGCTCAGAGCGGAAGTTCAGGTAGGACGGGTTATCCTGTAGGCGTCTGGGGAAGCTGAGCGGGAGTTTTCCGGCCGGGTTGACAGTGCCGAAGAGGACGTCTGCGATACCGTTGCCGGCTTCGTTGCCGCCGTACCAAGCCTGTAGGAGCGCTTGGGCGTTGTCGGCCCATGGCATCGTGACTGGCGTGCCGCTTTGGATGACCACGGCAGTCTTGGGGTTTGCGGCGATGACGGCGCTGATCAGCTCGTCGCTGCCTGGTGGGAGGTCCATGTTTGCACGGTCGTAGCCTTCGGATTCCCAGTCGTTGTTTAGGCCGGCGAAGATGACGACTTGGTCGTGTTTCTTTGCCAGCTCGACGGCCTGCGCGATGGATTCGGCCTTGTCGCGGCGCTTGCAGCCGCTGAAGCGGAAGGCACCGGAGCCGAAGAGCTCTGGGCTGCCGTTTTGGACGTCGCCGGTAGGCCCGCTGCCGAATTGGAAGTGGACTTGGTAGGTTTGGCCTGCGTTGAGTTCCTTGGAGCCGAAGACTTCGACGGTGCCCATCATGAAGAAGGCGGTCCCGAGTTTTTGGTTCTTGGAATTGTCCACGACCAATTCGCCGTCGATGAAGAGCTTGCCGGTGCCGACGACGGTGACGCTAAAGTCGTAGATGCCGCTTTCTTCCGGGGTGAAGGTGCCCTCCATGTCGACGTAGAAGGTAGTTGATTTGAGGTTCGGGTGTTTGTAGTCCATGAGCAGGGTGCCGGAGTTGATGAGGTGGAGTTCATCGGCAAGTTTGCGGTCAGGGACAGTGGGAGGGTCATTGTAGGCGCGGAACCTGTATCCTGGTTTGCCGTCGGGCGTCTTGAGAAGTGGCCCTAGGGTTGGTAGTTCTTTGTGTCCGTAGATGCCCTGGGTGAAGGCGACTTCCCCTGTGCATTGGCTGGAGACGCCTTCGAAGGGGCTGACTAGGTAGTAGGGGGCAACGCCAGCGGAACCTCCTCCACAGTATGTGGTGATCTTCGAATTTGGCCCAATCACTGCGATAGACTTGCTTTTGTCAAGGGGAAGTATGTTGTTTTCATTTTTCAGAAGAACGATACTCTCCGCAGCTGTGCGACGCAACAACGCCTGGTCCTGGGGACGGTTCAATTCCTTTTCTGGGGCGTTTTCCGGAATGCCAGATTTAGCAGCCAGATTTACGAGTTTGAGCACGTTTCGGACTCTCTCGTCAAGGACATGGGGAGCGACTTTGTGGGAGTGGACGGCATGCTCGAGAGCACCTCCACGCCAGCGTGTGGGCCCTGGCATTTCTAGGTCTAGGCCGGCGTTGATAGAGTCAGAAGTGGAATACACTCCAAACCTATAGAATATATGAGCACAGAAAACAGAAAAGAGAATTGCGGGAAACGACATAGGACGTACCAATCACTCATAAGCAGGCCTTCCCATTTCCACTCCTTCCGCAAGATATCATCAATGACCCATTTATTCTCGCTAAGATGGGTGCCGTTTATTTTGTTATATGCTGTCATAATCGCGCCAGCCTTGGACATCTTCAGGGCGATCTGGAACGGTTTGAGGTAGATTTCCCGGAGTGCCCTCTGCGTAAGGATGCTGTCAACCCCCATGCGCTCGTGTTCCTGGTCATTACACACAAAGTGTTTGGGCGTAGGGACAATATCCTCCTCCATCACTCCCACACAGTAATTTCCTGCGAGCGTTCCTGATAGAACTCCATCTTCAGAGAACGACTCGAACCCTCTACCACCGAGAGGAGATCTCTGGATATTGATGGTTGGCCCAAGGAGGACATGAGCTCCCTTTGCCTTCGATTCCTCGCCAAGGAGGTTTCCGACTTTGTGAAGCAGTTCTGCATCCCACGTAGCCCCTAGGCCGGTAGCGCATGGGAAACAAGCAGCGGGAACACCATTGAAAAAGCGAGTTCCACGAACGCCATTTGGTCCATCAGAGGTACGCAGAGCAGGAACACCGAGTCGAGGAACAGCAGCAGTGTGCCAAAAATCGACACCTATGAATTGTAGTTAGTATAAATCTCGGAGAATCGTATTCCATGGAGGGTATCTCGTACCAGCTGTTAAAGCGACCTTTTCGCTGACTGTGAGCTCCGACAGCACCTTTTCAACGTCGATGGATGCCATAATGACGTAATATTGAAGAGCTCTGGGTAAATTCTATGAGCAATGAGGGGCAACTCGAGTGAGTCGAGCGGGTGTTGTCCGGGCTTTCTAAAGCTCAGGACATCAATTGTGTAGAATAATATTTGAGGATGAAAGAGTTCCTCCGGGACTCCCATCCGCTTTAAACGAATTCTGCTCCCGAAAGGAATCGGAGCCTCCTGGATGAAAACTGACACGCTCTGTCTTTACCCGTAAGCTCCCCCACTTCCCATAAGGAACATGAGGGGGGAATTCCAAGCATCAGATATGCAAGAATTGCAGACATGCCCCGCATGTGGCCACCCATGTTTCAGCAACCAGCATCGCGTCCAAGCGGGACAATTCCAATTCGTTGCTAGGAGCTTTTCCCCGTCATCTGTCGATTAAGAAATGGCGATCCATAGGGGGTTAGCGGGTGAATTGCGCCCACCGCATACTGGTGCGAATGGATGTTGAGGATGGTTCCGTAGTTGAAATCGTGGGTGAGTGGGGGAACTGTGGGAAGCCGGGCCGAAACTCCCACCATCCCACCACAGCTTCAAACCTTCGACATCCGCTTCTTGCATATAGATCCCACAGTTGACGCGGCATGATTGCACAGGAATATGCCACTGCTCCTCGTCAGCAGGTGTGCAGGTTATGCAGGTTATGGAGATTCCGCACCTTTGACTCCGCTGCACCCTAGTTAGAATCTCCGGCATTGACACCGCCGGGCTTATCTCCTTGAAGCTGCATTTCAACCTTTAATTGACGAGTAGGCGACTACTCTCGAGATCTGGCAGCTGGAAAAGGGCTCCGATCCTGTCCAGCGCAATACCTCTCTGCCGTTCCTCCTCATCAGCAATCGCAATCCCTCTTCTGGCACCCGATCAATGTCTGGATCCTAAGTTCCAAGCCCTCTAAGCCTCCTATTTCTCCCTCAAATAGATACAGGAGATCCGCAGGATGTATCTTATGCCCAGAGGTTTTGCGCTTTACATCGATGTCAAGATGTGGTTGGAAAGGCTTCATGAACCGCGATTCTAAGGTTGTGGTTAAATATTTCCCGATTAGGCAACTCTAACCACCTATACAGATATATATTGTTAAATATCCAACGTCATGGGCTAGGAATGCTAGTTTAACGGGGTGCAAGCTTTCAAACGGCCTGCTGCCCATCTACGAAACCGTGGAAAGAACCCTGCGTTTAATCAGCCAGCTGTTTGAAAATGCAGATCAGCTACGGGGGGTTTCTGCCGCCTTGTCCGACCGCGCGGCGGATGAGCCGGACAAAATCAAACAAACGGTTTATCACGACCATGAGGAAGTCGATTCGAGCAAGTGGTATCAGGCTTGATGGTTCTGGGGTGGAAGAGACTGGGAAGGGAAACGAGGAGATGCAACTATTGAGGAAAAGATTAGCGAGAGGAAATAGCTTCGATGGGCTGTTTATGACAAGCAGCAGTTCCGCAAACTGATCTCGAGTTATACGCGGAGAAGCTTAACAGGCTGCTCACCGAAACGCCGCCGATATCACCCAGAGATGATCAATTTGTGCTCTGGTTGAGCGGAAGGCATTGACTGAAGGACAGTCCCTGAGCACACGAGCTGGACCGATGGCTGGTCATCCATTAACCATGAATGATATCCCCTTTCCTCCTAGATATCAATCCCACAGCCGTTTCCTGGCTGGCTGAGAACAACCAATCTAGCGAATACTTACATGCTTCCAGAAAAGAAAAGATATGATGCTGATATATCCACTCGAGATAAAACAAATCCCAACAGTTACAGCTCAAGTAAACCCGCCTGATCCTGCTTCCCAGCACCACAAGATCCCCGGATTTCCTGACACCCCAAGCAACCGGGCTGATTGAGGTCACGACCTAGCAAACCTCTGCTGGTTGGATCGTCTTCAAATTCTCAACCCCAACCATCCCCCCAGCATCCCTAAAGGGGTGGAACGGAGGATGATAGGGGGATGGATGGGGATATCTTCCTTTTTTCTTTTTCGTGTGAATGGGTTGGTTGGTTTGGCCTGGGTCTCTTCATACAGAGGGTATAGGGAAGATCAAAGTCCAAGTAGAGTATCCAGCTCCGGTGCTATGTTAATATACAATGTCTGTCGTGGGCTGGTTAGCTGGTTGGTTATCCAAGCCCAGGGGCGGAATTTGCACTACGATGAGAATACTATCTCACCCATATCAAACAAGAGTAACGAAAAAAATGACGGTTACGCTACGCAAGATCCATCATACATATAGTAGTTTCCAAATGTTTTCTTGGTTATGGGCGGATAATGCTGACCTAAACCACCTGGTCCAGGAAGTAGTATGTTGATAAGGTATGTACATGAGGGGCGTGTCAATTTTCGTTAGAACCAGGAATTTTTGCTTAAAGCGAGTGGACGACAATAAAAGTGGGGGAGAGGAGAGGGTAGAAAATACTCCCAGAAGATGTTACCAGACGGCGCAATTGCCTGTGCCCCATAATAATAAACTCGAAATGGACATCACTATGACTCTCCCTCCGCTCACCAGATGGCGGGTTGATGACTGTGTTCTCGAACGCCACAGGCGCAAAAAAGAAAAAGAAAGGAGTAGCAAAAACAGGCTATATGTGTGCGAAGCAGGAATGTAAAGTAGAGTAAAGTAAAAATAACATCCCATTTTTATAAACCATGCTGGACATCCATCCGGTATATATCCATGGTTGTCGGGGTTGTTGGTAGATGTGGTTCGTGGGGCTGGAACATCATTATGATGTCATCGCTTGCCAGGCCCCCTGAAAGCAGCAACCCGCAAGAGCTGGCGCGCCGGTAACGAACGTGGGAAGATGGAGGTCGAGAGGTCGAGATGTTGAGGAGGGAGGGCTTGGAGGTAATCGAGGTGGCCGAGAGGGGCGTAGGTAGGATATTGGAATCAAGGAGGTACGTATACGACCAGCGACACGCCGTTGTTTCTTCACCGGTTTGTTTTTACTCGCCGAAGCCGCATCCGGTGAAGATGGCCGGCATCAAGAGGGGTGATTGGTATTTGGCTTGCTGTTTGTAAGGCCGTTTGGGGATGTTTGACTTGAAGTGCTGTTGGTTCTGCTACCCTGGTCGTTTTGCTCTGGGAGTCTTTCGATCTGTCGCTGTGTATGCTGGTGCATGATTCTCGAATAGTCGTTGACCGACATTATCGGGCGTACCGCTGGGCGGGAATTCATGCCAGAGGAGGACGAACTGCCGCTTCCCTGGTGACGTGATGGGGATTGGGGACGTTCGGTTGAGGTATCGCGGGATCTCACTGCCGGCGATTGCATAAATGGTTCTTATGTAGAAGGTGGTGCGTATGGAGATGGAATTATGGGCGATGTGGCCGGATTGTTAAATGAGATTGTTGGAAAAGGAGAGTCTATCATGAGATCAATAATGGGAACATAGGCAGCAATATACACACGCCTTAGTCATAAAGGGAGTTCGAGTGAGAAGAAAATATCAGCTTTTGGGAGCTGAGTCTAGTCATTTATTGGATCAGGCTGACCAGGTTGGACAAGTCTCAGGATGTTCAATGCCCAGGGGAAATTGCATATATAAGACGTCAAAGCTGGCAAGGTGGATACGAGAACTGATGGCTCATAAGACTCATTCAAATCGCTGTCATAGATATATGCATGCGGCAAAAGTCTTCAGCAAGGTATAGTCAAAAAAATTTGCCAGCCAAACTGGTTGGACCAATGCTCCATACCGGGCAATCGAATCAGTGCGTAGACATCAGGGACAACAAATGATGATATCACCGCGATCTAGGCGAAAAGGAATGCCAACGACACGCCTAGAACGCGTGAATGGAAAACTGAAACCAACGAGAAAGGACAAAAGTTTTTGAAACTTACAGGCGATGGATGGACCAAGTATATTGGCAGATATACATTGTACTATCGTCAGAGCGTATAGAGAGCTCCGGGTTGGAGAAATCGTTTTATTGAAGGGAGGACCACATGAATACGGGGCCTTTATGAATGCTGCCAGGTATGTCGTCACTGATAACGATTGGAGGGAAACGGCCACAATTCGGATCAACCAGCCAAGGAACCGGGCCCGGCAACATGAACTCAAATCCAGAATACAGCGGCTCTATCTCCCCACTAACCCCCATCCAATGTATGTCTACATGCGGGGTATCAAAACATGGCGCTGGTCAGTGTCTAGTTGTCCAGAAGATAGCACAGACGGCTCAATGGACCGGGGGGCTACCGCCCGAGATAATTTTGGGCTACTGCACGAGAGCAGGCCCGTAGCAAGTGTGAAGGCTGAAAGCCACCCCCACATATGACGTCCAGGAACGAGATTGCCGCAATATAATTGCTGAATTTCCAGACATATGTCATAATCAGCGGCAAAAAGGGGGCCAAATCGCCGCCAATTTAGTAGCTGGGGGTCAGGCGACCTCTGCAGCGTACCCATCTTTCACACCGCAGCGCCCGAGCAAGGGCAACACAGGAAGAAGTGACTGCACAAGCATGTATGTCATCGTATAACAGATCACAAGCATGACGAATTGAAGTCCAGGCTGTGCCATTCCAATTGCTTCATGAGAGAAAGGTTAGCAGTTGGCCGTGAGATACGCAATGGAAATGCAAGTGCATTTTGCTCACTGGGCTGGACAATCTCACTGGGCGTGGAACAAGGCCGGCGCCGAACAATAGGCCCGTAACTTAGTCGAACTGGCGGGTTACAGGCATTGGCTGTTCCTTTGCTGCAGACAAGAATTCAAGAAATGAAGTTGTGGCAGCGATGAGGTTGCTATGACATCATCTGCCGTGTCACGTGAGCCGGGGTTCCGCGGTCGAGGCCAATATCAAACCTTAAATAGATTGACGGAAAACCATCCCCTTGTTGTTGGCTCGAATTGGCCTATTGTTCATTGGCAATTCAGCGACAAGGATGTTTTTCTGTGTCTCGCTAGCCAGGAACTTATCAGGAAGACCCCCTGTTCAGGCCGGAAGGGAGATTTGTGACAGAAGTCAAAACACGGATTCCCTGTTCTGGATAACTGTGCCGGTGAACATCTAGGCCTCCGGGCCTCTCGTTGAACAGGTTTGTCAATTACCCAAGAAACCAAAATCTATGAAGATAAATAGCTGCACGTTCCTGGTAGATCCCAGGTACTTGAAACATAATCTGGGCCCTCCCCAAGGATATATATCCGCCTGCTGGGGATAGTTGGATGTGCTACCAACGGCAACACCCGAAAGCCTAGAATGCAGCCATTTTGATATCACCAGAGAGAGCATGTTCCTGGTAGATCCAGGTACTTGAAACATAATCTGGGCCTTCCCCAAGGATATGTGTCCACCTGCTGGGGATAGTTAGACATGCTACCAACGGCAACACCCGAAAGCCTAGAATGCAGCCATTTTGATATCACCATAGAGAGCAAAATCACTACTCCTCTCAACAAGGATTGCCATCAAATCCCGAGATCGACCTCGAACCCGACCCGAGCCAATCGACAGTGAACTCCAGACCATGCACAAGGATCCACGGGGACAAAGGCTTGCCAAAAAGAACAATCTCGATCCTGCTCCTTCATCAAAAGAACGACAGAAAGAAAGATATCGCGGGGTGTATATATATAAGTTGTATGAACATTTCAATGGTCCCTTTTTTTCATCTATACCGAATCATTCATTATAAATAATAAAACATATCCATGTCCAGTCGCTGAAACGAACTCGATTTCTGGGGTAACAAAAAAGAAAAAAAAGACAAGCAAACAAAAAACACTGGAAGCCCGAATTCAAACTCGTTATTCCGCGCATCATCATCATACGTAACCTAAATAGACGCAAATCCACCGTTAGCACAGCCCAAACAACAAATCAACCACGGAGTAAAATTGGAAGCCCGAAACATACCCTTCCTAGCCCCCTGGAAAAAGAACCTCACAATAAACACCTGCAGTCCCGCCATCGTCATCATCATCAACCCCTCAATAACGCTAAAGTTGAAAATCCGCTGCTCCGTACTGCGCACCGTGCTAAAGTTGCGGTTCTCGCGCGTGCGGAAGTACTTTTGGTTACGGCTGATGGTCGACAGCTGCCCGGAGATCTTGAAAATGGACTCTTCGACCGCGGACGCCTGTTCGGCTGGCGCGCCTTGTTTGGAGGGGAGTTGGGCTTTTTCTTCGTTTTCGACCTGCAATTGGAAAAAAGGACAAAGGAGTTAGCGAATTAATTCAATCATTGGAGTGGGATTGGTACACCCCCATTTGCCATATAAAATAAACAAAGCAGCAGAGCTCAAGTATAGTAAAAATAAAAACTCACAGCAATCTCAAAATCAACCATCTTCTCCGCAAACGTCGACATCTCATTATCAAAGCAGAACCGATACTCGCCGACCGTCTCGGCCGTGAAGACGAAATCGCCCTGGCGCTCCTTGGTCCCGTCCAGGATTATCTTCTCGTTCGGCCCGACAACGCTGTAATCGACATCGAAGGAGCCGCCGGATTGGACCTAGTTTTTCCGCAAGATTGAGCATTGTTAGCCATGGTAATCGCAACGAAGCATGTCCGGACTGGCATTATCCTCTCCTCATCTCCTCCTCCTCCTCCTCCTCCTCCTCCTCCTCCTAATCTTATCCATCTCAAATCCCCCAATCCAACCCAACCCACAAAAGAAAACACCCCAAACCTACCGCAAAATAAAACGCAATCTTCGACGGCGGCTTATCAACATACGAATAGAAACACGCCTTCTCGCTCGCCTCAAGCTGGTACGTGAGCGCCGTGGCGGAGACAGTGCCGGCTGCGGCCAGCACGCTGGCTGCGAGGGTGGATAACCGCATTGTTTTTTTCGTTGGGATATGATGAGCGGCGGATCTTGTGGAGAGAGGAAGAAGGGAGGGGGGGCAGGCCCGGGTTGGAGTGTTTGCTTCTGTTGTTAATTGCTGTTGTTGTTCGGATAGACAGACAAGGTGTGAACATTTGGCCATTGGAGGTTTGAAGGCTAGGGGGTGATGTTTGCATTGTTTGCTTTGGTTGGGTTAGTCATCTGCCAAGACTTTGTATAGGCTCATCCAGAGCTTCAACAGTTAAAACAAATATAAAATCTAAAGTACCGATTTACCTTCCCTTATCTAACCTATAATTTATCATATAAAGCAAGCCCATGGCTGCCTGCCTACTTAACTACTCACTATAGTTATCTATAATCCTCAAGCAAAGAAATTTCTTCCTTTTTTATCTGTCCTTGTCTGACACTTGCCGTACAATCCAAAACAAACCAGAAAAATGAAAAAAAAGGAGGAGGAATTTAAATGGAAAGTACCAGAGAGCATAAAGAAATTCAAGATAATAATAAATAAAATATAGCATATAAAACAACAACTCCACACGCAAAAGGGTTAAAAAAAGAAACATAATAAAGATAAGTTAAAATAAGACATCATCAGCATCAATCACTATACTAAAAAAAAGAGAGAGAAAGAGAAAAAACGCCTCAAACAAACTAGAAAACAAAACAAAAAACACACCCCATCCATAATCCATATCCCATCCGTCCGTCCCGTCTATTTAATAAAGAAACCCTCACTCTTCCAGAACCCGCCCCGGTTTTTATTTACATGGTCGAGCCCGAGCTGGTCGTCTGGCTCCGTAGCGATATCTGCTAGTATATCGTCTGCGAAGGAGGATCGGATCGGTTAGCGGGAAAAAGAAAGAAAAGAACTTTAGGGCAGGTTGAAGAAAGAGAAGGGGAAGGGGAAGGTGGGTAGAACATACCATCTTCTAGATATTTCGGTTGCGAATAAGTCTGCCGAACGACAACGGCGAACTTGATTTTCTCAAACTGTTTGCCCCGCACGCCCATGCGCTTTGAGAGCCGTTCTTTGGTCTCTTTGAAGATCTCGCCCTGATTTTGCAGAAAAAAAGGTAAGCATCTATCTCCTCACCATCCATCTTAATAATAAAAAATCAAATGCAGGATTATACATACCGGCTTTACTACAAACTTAAACGGGATCCCATGCGCCTTGCTAGGCTCCTTGTCGAAATTGAAGCAACTAATCTTAAACTCGCCCTCCTGCATCTCGATTTCTTCCTGCGGAATCTTCTCGATGTACAGCGACACGAAATCCGTGATACCAGCGACGTTGAATTTCTCGTCAAGTTCCTTATATATCCTTCCGGAATAAACCTCCCACACACGAAGATGCTGCATGGTCTCTTCATCGAGATTAGCCCGTTTCTGGAAGCTTTGTAGGAGGTCGGAAACGTTGCCGGCTTTGGGGACGAGAACGTCAATTGTTTGCTGCACAACTTGTGTTAGTAAAAGGTATATCGTAGCAATTCATGCAAAGTCTGAGACTAACCTCTTTTACGGTGCCCTCAGCAAGCCAGTTCACCTTAATCACCCTCTTTGTCTCATATTCCATCAAACTAGTATCCAGAATCTCATAATACAGCGCATCGTGTCGATGGACACTATATCCGTACGAGGAATATTGACTGGTAAGGATCTGTTGTAGAGTATGTGTCGTGGTTCGCTTGATGAACGGCTTGGGTTTTCCAGTGTTGAGAACAACGGTGGCAAATCGCATATGCGTCGGGTCGACATTCAAGTGTTGGCCAACCTTGCCTGTCCATAGATCATAGGACATTTTTCGGTTCAGGTCCAGCTCAAATGGCTCACTGTCGCCGGGCTTGATAGGAGCAAACTTGACGGTAATCCGGTTGAGAAGATAGTCGTAGTACTGTCTGGCATCGGGGTATAATATCGTGGGTGGGATCCTAGTCCAGTCAGCTACAATCTGATCAAATATTTCAACAGGAAACACCTACTCGGACGCTGGAAGTTGACGCTGGAAACAAATTATATCGCCGTCCTGTATTTCCGACTGTTGGAAGGTCTGCTTGTGCTTCATCGGTTCAATCATAGAATGTTTGATTTCCTGTTGTCATAGTGAGCTCGCTTATTCAGCCAGTGCGAAGAGTAAGCAATTACATACCTCATATAACAGGAACTGAGTCCCAGCATCCCACTCCATATAGTGCAGAATTATGGGAGCGAGATCCGAGACCTTACCCTGCTTCTTAACATGAACGTGGCCAATGCCTGTCAAGGATTGTCCAAGAATATCAAAATGCTTCAAGAAAATGAGGCTAGTCCCGTTCGCCCCGTTAGCCCCGTTAGCCCCCGCTTGGAGGTCTGACCATGATGATACGCCATCCAGGGAAAGTTCATTCACTTCGAGATACAACTTGAAATTGTTGCCCTTCGTGCCATATCGGCTAAAGGCTTCTTCAATGGACATTTCAGGGTCTTTCAGAAGCTGATCGGGGCGGGTTGTTTTGTTCTGTCGGTTGACCATCACCCATAACCTCACTTGATGCGGTTTCAGTCCTTTTTCTTCCGCAAGCTCAGCGGCGAATTCGCCCACCGTCTTGGCCCTGAGGACACGGAACGATCTAGCGGTGGCGTCATCTTGAGGAGGATTCGGATCCGGATGGGTCAGATCAAACCCATGATGGTGCCTAAAGGTATAATCATCTACCACCCCAACATTCATATATAAATGTTGTTCCTCCCGTTCCTTCTTCTTCCGGAGGAACTCAGCGCGCTCCTCAGTAAGCTGTTTCTCTATAGAAGGGTTAGCATTTGCCAAATTCTCAAAGCAGCAACCAGAACCAACATACCGAGATGCGCGGGTATATTTTCCTTCACAACATCAATCAGTACGTCGTCCACTCGCGACTTTCTAATGTATACCAGCATGTACGCATTCATCGATCGCTTCGTCGAAAGTCCTCTCATATACGGCTGTCTGACTCCAATAACTCCATTGGCGTATTCACCACCGTAGTTTTCTTCCAGGGTTTCCTTTTCGGTTGCCCGGATAACCTTGTCGTCATCAAATTTATAGAATAAACCATCCTTGGTGGGGCGCAAAAATGCATAGTAGTGACCAGCATTGAAGTCGCCGCTATGCACGAGGACACCGTGCAGCTGATATATCCAAGGTTCCGATTTGTCTGCATCCTCGGACAGATATGGGGCGGCATCGAATTCTTCCGGAAATTCATGTCTATCATTTATCTTCATCATAGCGTCCCGGTTGATGTCATATTCGAATCGTTTCAGGTGGAGGTGAAGGACTGGCGGGAAGCTTTCGAAAATGACGCCCTTCTTCGCATCCTGGAGCTTGTACGGTTCGCCAGCATCGTACTTGTTCTCGCCCTCCAGCGTTTCCACCTGGATGTAGTCTTTAAAACTATCATCCAGGGTCTTATTACCCCTGACGTTGAGCTGGATATCCCAAAAGTCTTCTATTCTGGATGATTCATAGTCAACATTAATGCAGGATATATATGTCTTGGTCTTTCCAACAAAAAGATCCGGCAGGGAGGTTTCGGCCGGGGTGCCCTTCATCTTGATTTCAAGTTTATCCATCAAAATTCTCGACAGTTCCTGGACATCTTGCTGCTCGAAAGTATGTCTCGATTCCCAGCCGAACGAGGATGTGAGTTCTTGTGTCGACACTGGATGTTCACTTGTTTGGAGGTGATAAAATAACCGTTGGAGGGTCCACGCGGAGTTTGACTTGTTGGCATCTTCTTCGGTTGGGATTTGATACACGGCCTAGAAGCAGTCAGTATTTATTGCGACGCCGTGGGCGGGAGTAGGATATTACCTTGCGGAAGGCATTGGTAAAATAAAGGGACTGCAAAAGTGAGTTCAAGTAGCACGTCGCTCCTTGGTTTCGCAGGCCAACCATGCCGGTTTCTTTCTTGGAGTTATAACTATCATAGCGTCAGCAAAGTGTCGCCAGAGCCCGGGAATACTGTCCACCAACTTTTGGAACGAGTGCCACAGGACGCCTGTTGGATCCTTGACAACGCGAACATATGCAGTGAGGCAGGCCTCGTCATTTTCTACCAGAGGCGTGCCACGCTCGTTGAACGAGTGCTGGAATAGCTTCCGGAGTTCGCAAAACCGTGTGAAGCCCCAATCCCCCTCATCCACGTTGAACCGATGATTCGCGACTAGACACCGTCAGCAAGGTTTGACAGCCATGTAGGGGGTAGACAAGGCGCACCGTGGGTGATGTATATCGAAGGGTCATTTTTATTCCACAGCACCAACGCAAACTGTACGCAGGCATACCAGTTTTCCGGCGGGGGCTCTTGGAAGCCGTGCTCGAGGTAGAAGGACGCATGGTCGACCTGGTTGCCGTACGGGAAGAAGAGGACCCGCCTGTAGAGTGTGAGCATAGCCAACTCGTATAGTAATGTGCAGTGTCAGCCTGTAGACGCACCATGGAGCACCTCCGCACTCAAAAATCGGGCCGTGTTCCTTTTTCTGCAGTCTTGTCCAGTGCTCGATATGCCATGTGTGGTAGGCTTCAGCTTCGGTTTCGAGATCGGGGTTCGCGGGGAGGACCTTGGCCATCATGGCATCAACTATGGGTAGAACAGAAGTTAGAAGGGAGGCGAACGGAATGATATAGCAGCAGACTAGACCCAGTACAGAGGTTGGAGGTCGGGGGGTGTCGGAGGCGGATGCGGAGGCGGAGAGGGCAGCGGGGCATCTCCCCGACAGCCAGCCACGGTATACAGAGACAGCCAGGAGGGATAGGGAGAGCAAGGGAACAAGATCTCATACAGTCATTTGCCAGCGGTTCAGCGACGGGCTCGCGTTCGGCCTCGCTGGCGGAGCCGGGGGGGGAGACGAGGACGACGTCGTCGGGCTGGTCATTGTCATTGCCATACTGCTCGTAGTTGTCCACGAGCATGTCGTTCTCGGACAGCTGCAGGGAGGCCATGGAGATGGGGATGTCAGCTTCATGTTCCGTAGGGACAGCCATGGTAGCTATCTGGACGGGTGGTGGAGGAGAGTTGGAGTTGGAGTGTAGTGTGGTGAGAGTTGGTTGTTGAGGATTCAAGATCTCACATTGTCCATTTAAACAGTTATCCAAGACGCGCCTTCTGTCGCTCAGCAGTCAGCAATGAATAAATAGCTGATTCTCCCAGACTGACGACGGGTTTGTGGGCGGCGGGAGAGGGCGGATTCACAAGAGGTGGTGTTTTTTCACAAATCTTTTGGCCGAGAAGGACTGGTTCCGAAAATATTTGGATATCCAGTCCACCATCCAGATATTTAACTTATACACGGCGGGTGGCGGAGAGTACAGGAGAACCGGATATGTCCAGCAGTCAAGCAGTATTTATGGTTTTGTTCTTTGGGATTCAGACAGAGGATGGATATTTATTCAGCCAACTTATTTATTATTTGGTTTGGTGTGGGAGGAAATATTTAAATATTTATTTATCCAGCAGCAATCAAACCACGGCGATCTCAACAAATATCTACTTCACCAGCATTATATCCCCGAATAAAGCATAGGGATATTTAAATATCTGACTGACTGCAGCAAACATTGTTTCACCAGCTGTGTGTCAATTCATTCATTCATTCTACGCAAATACCAGCAGCATCAAAGAGTTTCAGCTTCGACCGCTCTATCCATATTTAATATCTAGATGAACCCGTCCAGGAACGCAGAAGAGCTATTAATATCCAGACCGCAGAATAAGATCGAAAACAGACATTTCTCATACAGGTCAGACAGTGCTGGAAATAATACTCCCAGGCCTGCAACAGGAGAGGGCTATGTTGGATAATCGATGGGATTGTCTTCCGGATGCTTCCTCCTAATTAGTTAATTAACTTGGTTAAAAGAAGAGATATGCTAACTTGAATTCCAAGGTTGATTACATTCATCAGGGCAAGTTCGCCTGAGAAGTCGACGATGCTGAAGGGAACCCTACATAAATATAAATACTCCAAGATATGTATCTCACAAGAGCCAGTTATTTATTAATGAACACTCGCTGACCAGCCTTGCAGTAATTAATATCTCTCGTACTTCTTCACAGCCAGTCCGAGGCCGAAGCCCCACCAAATGGCGTCGGGGCGTTCTGCAAGGCTGGAGATGGGTCGAAAAAGATATTTATTATTAGCAAGCTAGCTAGCTGCTAAGGTTGATCTTCGCCCTCTGGCTGTTGATTTTTTTATTTCAGACTGGATGTTGGGAGAGTTCTACCATGGCCGAATTGCTCTATATCATATTTATCATGCCAGCTTCTCTCAGATCACTCTGAACTAAAATGTTAGCTGTCTCCTATCCTCCCAGCTATCACAGCTGTGTCTGAGTCGATGGCCAGAGACAAACGACATGTTGACCCTGCTTCGCTCTCTTGCAGGCCCAACCGTCTCCCGATACCCAAGACCCCCCCGACGCATTTCCACAGCTCCCTGGCGATTCAAGCATACCCCCCTGGAACAGTCCAGCTCGATCAGACTGGCAGAAATCCTCCCTGGGAAAAACGGCGACCCCCTCAGGTTAGAACTGCACCATACCACCCTGAATACTGCCCCGCCATACGAAGCACTCTCCTACGAATGGGCCAGAAACACCGGATTGAAAGCTGTAACATGCGGCTCGCAGGAATTCCACCTGTCCTCCAACCTCAGAGCAGCATTGGGTCGACTACGAGACGCCAGCCAGACGAGGTTGGTTTGGGTAGATGCTATCTGCATTGACCAGCACAACCCGCAAGAACGCTCCCAACAGGTCTCCCTGATGAGAGAGATATACCGCAATGCACGCAAGGCGCTGATATGGATTGGAGAAGAGAAGCAGCACACGGGTGCGGCCTTCCAGATCATCCCAAAGCTGGCCGAGAACTGGGTTGCTCAGGGATCTCAGGACGATAAACCCCCCATTATCCAGCCGCAGCATCGCTCAGCAAAGACCAGCGCAAACCAACTGCTCGACCCAACCGATACTATCCTGTGGAACTCGATTATGGATGTTTTCACGCGGCCGTATTTCACGCGGACCTGGATCATACAGGAGATTATCGTATCCTGCGAGGCCACGGTGCTATGCGGGAGCTATCAAGTGGACTGGACTCCATTCCACCGCGCCGCGAACCATATCGTGCAAGACGAGTTTAGAGCATCCCGAGCGCCCCAGCCTGCCACTCTATTCCTCATCGCGCTGATCCGCCGCATCGAACGAAGGTTTGAGAAGGGGGATTTACGACTCCGAACGCTCCTACGCCATTTCCGCTCCTCCAAAGCTTCAGACCCGCGTGATAAAGTATTTGCGCTACTAGGCTTGATGTGTCGGAATGGAGCATCCGCAAACTCCAAGCCAAGAGCAGCAATGATAAAAGCGGACTACACCAAGGCAATCGAAGACGTCTACCGCGAAGCCGCCGCATACATAATCACAGACGAGCAGAGCCTCAAAGTCCTCACGAACGAATACCCGCCCAACGCACGGGAGATACAAAACATGCCGTCCTGGGTTCCCGACTGGTCCGCAAACTCCAAACCCCTCCACCCGCTCATCCGCCAAAGCAACCGGCTCAGCACGCTCATAAGGGGAGACATCCACTGCACAGCCACCTCCTTGTTCGTCAACGGCCACATCTTCGACACGATAACCTACGCCTCGGAGGTCTTCACGGCGGGAAACGAACACTTCATCCTCCGCAACCTCATCAACATGATGAAATCCCGCACCACCACCACAACAACCAGCTACCCGTACAAATCCCACAACGAAGCCCTCTGCCGCACCCTAATCGCCAACAACGCCAACCTCCGCCCCGCCCTCTCCGAAGCAGAACGCTACTTCTTCTACCTCCTCCGCGACCGCATGACGACCGTGCACATCCCCATCTTCCAGGAGGACTTCTTCAACGACCTCGAGTACCTGCTGCATCCGGACGCCGAGGTGGCGGAGAAGAAGGAGCCGTATCTGAGAGAGCTAAGGCGGACGATGTATGATCGGGCGTTTTTCACGACGAGGAAGGGGTATATGGGCATCGGGCCGAAGGGGAAGACGAGGGTGAGGGTGGGGGATCAGGTGGTGGTTTTGGGGGGTGGGTTTACGCCGTTTATTTTGAGGGGGGGAAAATCGGATGTTGGGGGGATTGGTGGGGGGAGTACGGGGTGGTATACGCTGGTGGGTGAGTCGTATATACATGGCATGATGGAGGGGGAGTTTTTGGGGGAGGGGGAGGGGGAGGGGGGGGAGTTGGGGTATGAGCGGATTGAGATACGGTGAGTTTCCATTCTTTTTTTTTTTCTGTTTCTATTTCTATTTCTATTCTTTTTTGGTTCCTTTCGATTTGCTGTTGCATGGCATTGCGTGGATGGGAGAGCGTGGGTGTTTTGGATTCTGCATTTACATCTATCGTCGGTTACTTATACCCCTATAATCTGTAATCTTGAGTTCTTGAATAGTGTAAGAAGATTGTTATCATTCCATCATGACAGTAGTATCATCCCTCTATGCCCCTCTATCTATCTCATCCATATATAAAAGAAACAACCCTCACCCACCAGAAAAAAGGGGTATATTGAATCCAACCAACTCCACCAACCCAAAATCAAACCCCCAAATAAATAAAAAAAACAATCACAAATACACCCCCCCAAACTCCCTCACCACCCACTCACAAAACCCCCTCCACCTCCCCTCCCACACCCCCCTCACCCCCTCCCTCACCCCCCCCTCCATACACGAATGCTCAATCCCCCACTCCACCAACACCTTCCACCCCAACAACCCCACCATCCCATGCCCCATCCCCACCTGATAAAAATCATGCCCCAACGAACTCCGAAAATACGCCGGATTATCACTACTCAGCGCACAGGGGACATTATTCGCCAACAGCGTCGGCAGCACATGCGCCCCCACGCTCGCGCACAGATGCAAGATCTCATTACTGATCGGGCAGATCTCGACGGCGATGCCGAGCTCGCGACAGCGCTGCATCAGGAGCGGGTGGTGGGCGAGGGCGTAGCCGTGGCCGATACGTTTGGTGCGGAGGAGGATGGCGTCGTAGAGGTTTGAGTCGGTCGGGGAGCGGGAGGAGAGGGTTTCGCCGGCGTGGAAGAGGAAGGGGATGGTGAGGTTGAGGGTGGTGCAGGTGGATTGGAAGGTGAGGAGTTGGGGGAGAAAGTGGCGGAGGGGGTGGCCGCGGGATTCGCAGCCGACCATGTCGAAGCCTGGATATATCAGATTCTATACAGACGGGGAGGGGGGTTAGGGGATGGGGGGGAAGACAGGGCACACCGCATATCAGGTCTGGAAACGCCCTCTTCAGCTCTATACAGTCGTTCAGACACCACTCCATGTCCTCTATACGGATACTCCGTGGCGCACAGTATATCACCTTCATGCCCACAAAGCGCCCCTTTTCGCCCTCTGCGTCCAGCTGGCGGATCTTCTTCGCCGTCTCCTCGCGGATAATCCGCAGCCAGGCATGGTGGTCCAGCCGCGTCTCGCCATCATCAGAGACAATATATTTGTCGAAGAAGTTGGGCCGCACCTCTGCGTACATGATATTGTCTGCGACGAAGCTGTCGATGGCCGCGCCGATGTATGCGCGGAATGCGGACTCGTAGTTGAACAGACCCTTCATCATCTGCGTGCTGCGGTTGAAGAGGTCCCAGACACTGCAATGCATTAGTATATATACGTCTTCAGGGGGGATCTGTATATATAATAAGGAATTAAACCCACCCCTCCAGCGTCTGGTTAACAGCATGCACATCCTCCACCTTCAGCACCATCTTGCTCGCCAGCCACTCCTCGCCCTTCTCCAGCCCGCCCGGAAACCGCTGCAGAAACGTCGAATACCGCATCCACGCATAAGGCGTATAGTCCTTCTCAAACACGTCGCCGATACCGACACCCTCAACATCCGCCTCCCGCAGCACGGAGAACGTAATCGCCGCCTCTTTAAACCTATCTCCGGCCAGCGAACAGCTGCTCCGAACATACATGCACCGCACATCCCTTGCCCGCCGCACGAGAAACGACGGATGCAGCACCGTGTTGAAATGGCAATGCAGATGCGCGCCCTTGGGCAGCGCGCGCGCAACGCGCATCAGATCACTGCTCCCGTCGTCGATGCGGTCGACGTTTGCGAGGAAGTGGTCGCCATACCCCCCTGTGGATGATGATGGGTTATGCCCGTACAGCCGCTCACGCTCTTTGGCGCGCATGGCGTCGAAGATGGCGGCGGCATCGCGCTCTGTCTGCGTTGCGTTGGCGATGGCGAGGGCATCGTAGGCCAGTGCGTGTTCTTGGGACTGTAGTGAGTCGAGGGCGGAGAGGTATTCGGTGGTTGAGGAGGGGAGGGCGGTGCCATGGTTTGTTCCCGTCGTGGTATTCTGGTTCTGGTTCTGGATAGGCTTCTTGGGCCAGGAGAAGGATTCTTGGATCCATTGGAAGTCGACCATCTTTTCTAAATAATTGATATGGATCCGTCGCTCGTCTTTTGCAGTCCTCCCTGCCCCTCTATCTAACTACCGGCGAGTCGAGTCGGCGATATTTATACAAGAATGCCCAGCGAGGCGGTGCTGGAAGCGGTGCTTTATCCATCGACTGAAACCAACCTCCCCAGCCGTCAGACAATGCAGCTTGAAGCCTTCGTCTCGTCGTGCTGTGCTCGGTCAGATTGCCAACCGCCCGCAGATTCTCACACACGCCGTGGTGGCTGGGCTCCATCCATCCCGGCTTTGTCCAATCTGTTGCAGTGGCTGAGGCTCGTACAGCGAAGAAACAATCTCGACTCTACGCCGTCTGCGGGGCCGATGTTGTGTGCTAAACCAACTATTTAGCCACAGTCGGCGGGGTTCAGCTTTCTCCAGCTTTTGATAGGTCTATTTGCTTCGGAATGGCGCGCAGGATAAAGCTCCGCCAGAAAAGGCTGACAAGGCTGTCCGCTGAATCGATATCATGACGGCGTGCATGAGAGACGACGGCCTTCGATCCCTATCTGATATACGAGAATGCAATTATTGCATCCATTAGTATACGTGAGCTGTCGACTACTCGGGATACGGCGTGCTTGAACCCTACAATCGCGACTTCTCACCTCGGGGCCGTTTAATATACATAAAAAAGCATCATCCATGCTCAAATTCCCCAAAAACCGCGATGACTGGAGCCTCGACATCGTCAGCTTGCTGGCCGTTATCGGCGAGAGCGCCATGTCCGCGCACTCGCAGCCCCTGACGGCCTCCATCCTCTGTCTGCTCCCTCGTATCCTGCCCGCTCCCCAGGCCCTCCTCAAGCACTCGCGCCCAAGCCGCCTCCCCTCCATCCCCGCGCACATCGTCAGCATCCAGTCAGGCACCCTGCTCGTCGAGCTCAACCACTTCGCCAACCTAGTCTACAACATCAGCCTGCCGAGCTTCACTGTGCGCGAGATCCGCATCACGCACAAACGCGGCTACGAAAACACCCTAAACGACGAAAAGAACCTGCGCAACCGCCTCCTCCGCACTCCCAAGGGCGTCATCCACGCACGCCCCCTCGCCCCGCTCTCCTTCCTCGCAATCGCCTCCTTCATCCTCTCCGTCGGCCTCTGCATCTGGGCCATCCTCCTCGAAGACGGCGTCGCCGTCATCGCCATCATCACCGTCTCCTGCACCTCCAGCATCATCGGCCTCTCCTCCCTCTGGCACCCCACCCTAACCGTCCGCAAACGCCGCACCGTCGTCCCCGCCGGCGACCTCGTCATCCGCACCCGCCAGGGCGCCTTCATCATCATCCGCTGCACCGAAGAAGTCGCCCGCGAACTCTACACCGGCACAGAAGAATGCAGCTACGTAGTCTCGGACCAAGCCTTCCGCGCCCTCGTCGGGCTCGGCACATTCCTCCTAATGTCCGCCGTTGTGCTAATGGGTAACGCAACCTGGACCATGCAGGCGGCCCTGGGCTGCTCGTACGTCCTGCTCAACGGCGCCTACCAGATCGCCGCCCTGCTGCCGCGCGAGTGGCAGTGGAATCTGGAACGGTATGATCTGGCCGAGCTGGGCACGCTGACGGCGCAGACGTATACGCAGGCGCTGTGGAATGCGATTCGGACGGCGGGGGAGACGGATTGGGTACGGGTGAGCCATGCGGCGCCGAATTCGGAGGCGTGGAAGAGCTGGATTGATCTTGCGGGGGAGAATATGTGTGATGGCGGGTGGGATGCGCAGGGGGCGCTGGATGAGTTGTTGGCGGCGGAGAAGAGTGAAGGGGGGTTTCAGGTTGTGGAGAGGGGGGTGGATTTTAAGGGGGGGGATTGTTGTTCGAGTGTTAATGGGGGGAGGTAAATATTATTCTAGGTATGTATTATCTATTGGTCTGGTTTGTGGTGGGGTGGGGGGTTTGGTTACAGGGTGAGAATGATATTCATGATTGATGCCATTGCACATATAGATAGAGACATATGAACATGATCACATTGTGTCGTGTTAAATAATACTAGTAGTAGTTTAATCTTATGACAGTTATGACCAACACAATATTTATCCCTGCCTCCATCCGTTATAACTAGCTGGGGGGAAGGAAACTCTGGTGGATGGGTACACGGCGCGCATGGATATTAAGCGGAGAGGAGAAAAGAGATGTTATTTAACACCAGTGTGCACAAAGTAAGTCTAGGAATGAAAAACCTAGCTAATCAGTATTTTTAAATACTGGAATCTCATGGCATTATTAAATAAATATCAGGTTCATGCTTTAATTCTGTGTGGATTATGCTGAATCAATCCACTGTCAACTATAAATCCTGCAACATTGACTGTGCAATGACACTCTAATAGTCTATTATACGTTCCCAACATCGGGTAAAACATTTTAACCATAGGTACATGTACATACATACACAGGCAATCTTTCTCCTTTTATACTCACTGGCTAGGCTGTTATTTTTCTCCTGATTGAAGCTCGGAATCTCCCTGCCTCGCTGGCCTCCGGAGAGAAGAGTCAGAGTAAATAGTGCAGTCAGTAGCCTGTCGTGGGTTTTGGGAGGTTGATTAACTCGAGTCTTTTGACTGCCTCTCAGGGAACTCTGCTGAACTTTATAAAAAGGTTGAGCAACCGACGCGTCCATCCAACTGACGGATACATCCATATCGAGGATATCAAATACGCGAAACCAGTCCCTGGAAATGTTAGCTAGTTAGTTATATCCGTGGATAACAACCAAGCCGGCCATCCTCCACATCAGCCCCAACGCAATGATGGCACGTAATGAGATTCTTCGGATCGACCTCCTTCTTAATCGCGAGCAGACGGTCGTAATTCTTTCTTCCCCAGAAGCTGGCGATATGATCTGGCTCATAGGTGTCGCATTCGTTCTGATAGGCGCCGCCCTCGGGCGTGATTTCGCGCAATGCCGCCACCATCCCGCTCGCTTCTGTGAAACGCTCGATGAAGAATTCAGGCGGGTGGGGTTGTTGGTCTTCCTTGTCCCAGGCTGATTGTGTGATGACGTGCCAGATGGTTTTTCTCTGTTTTTGTTTATTAGTTTAGAACAAGGTTCCATGAGGGAGAGGTGGTGCTCACCCATGCAGGAGTGACGGATGCCTCTCCGGAACCCCCAGGCTGGTCTGATTCGGGCAGGGAATATGCATAAGGTCCAACCATGTTAACACCGTAGAGCATACTCGTAAGCACATTTGTGAGCTCCTCCCGCTTGGCTTCAGTTGCAAAGTTCTCTTGCGGCACGAGACGAGAGGCCTGCGCGACGGAGAATCCATCGACAAGACTGCCCGTGAGTTTGAACGCGGGCGTTTGGAGGAAATCCCAGTGGGTGTTCATGGTCGTCACGTTCACGCCGAAAGGGAGGCTACCGTTGTTACGGGGCAGGGCGAAATCTATCAGCGGTTTCATTGATAGTAGTGCTTCCTCGTGCGTGAGTTTGGGCGTGACGGCCATTAGGAAGCTGGTTGAAGCTCCCAGCGGGCTTATGTACCCTCCCCAGCCATCTTCGGCCCATTTCACGCCGTTGTCCACGAGTAGGCCTGTGACCTCCTTGGTCAACGGGGATGCAAATGCGATAAGTGCCATCTTTTATATGGATCATCAGCATAAGAGCATTAACGGGGGGAGGCGGTTCAATGAAAGCTAGCACAAGCTAACCCACCTGTAAAGGGGCTTCAGGGATAACGCGGGCCGTGGTTTCTGTAATCACACCGAACGTGGCACCGCCACCCCCACGAAGCGCAAAGAATATATCCTGGTTTTGACACCGGTTGGCGGTCACATATGTCCCATTAGGTAGGACAACTTTCATTTGCATGGCGTTGTCAACACCAAGACCATAGACCGGGGAAAGGAGACTATGGCCGCCTCCGGTAATATAGCCCCCCGATGCGCCAACTGTTGGACAGGCTCCCCCTATCGCCTTGAGGGAATTAGCTAAAAGAAAAGTCCACTTCATGTATATGCCTCGAGGGCAGAGGGGATCCTATCACCTACCATGTATCCATTTTCGTGAGCAAACTCATATATGCCGGCAAAACCCTGGCCAGCACCATATGTTATAGCAGGACCAACCGACTCCTCACACAAATTCGGTTTGAAGTCTTCGTCCAAGTGAATGGGAGGCTGGAGGTTGTGAGTCCTATACAGAGTGAAGTTGAGTTGATCCAACAAGTTAGAAGCCAAAATTTCCCTGTGGAAGTGGAAGAGCCATCGTACCAAAGGGCCAAGCTATGAGCTCCGGCACTGCGCCCCTTGTAATCATGGCCGGTATTCCTGATCACCAGGGGGATATTGTGAGCTTCGGCGAATCCCAGCCCCGCCTGAATGTCTGAGACCGTCCGCACATCGATGTAGTAATCTGGCACATTGCCCTGATAGCAGGTGGCATCAAGTGGCTGGTCGGTGGCATTTGCCGGCAAATTGGTGAGCGGACAGCCATGACCGCTAGTCATGCATGTCGAATAAAATGGATTGTGATATCCGGCAGTGTGGGAGGAGATAAAGTCGACATTTCGCCGATTGTCCAGGGCGGTGTGGCAGGCTTCTAGATTTGGGGTATGCGGCAGCGTTTGGCTATCTGGGTCGTACTCCAAATAACAAGGCTCCGCAAGGGGCCTTAGGACACCGAGTCGACCCTCGACACTCGCATTGAGAGCATGCCAGTCGGCGTCAGAAACAGCGAGGATGGCTGGAACAGAGGATGCAAGCAAAGGTACCGTGTTAACCAGCGTGAGCAACAGGAGACGAGGGGTTTGAACAAACATAGCTACCTCTAGCCAAGCAGGTACAGAAAGTATAATAGGAAAAGAGGCTGAAAAGACCCAATGTTCGACTTTAAAACATATTTAAGGATATCGACACGAGGGAGGGAAATGTAACCAGAACTTCAGCTCCGAGCAGGGTATGCGGATTATACTGACAACCCCTGTGATAATACCGCCCGGAAGTGGATCTGTTTCTTCCATAAGCATCGCGACGACTGCTAACCTATTAAGTAATATTGTCGGGGACAGGGTCGTTGGCATGGTTCAACGTTGTCAGAGAGAAGTTTCCCCCTTCGTTCTTGGTGACGATTCTCGATTGTTTCCGAGGTGGCCGGGCAGTTCTCGGACCATTCACCCTTCATCTAAGCCTGCCGTTAGCATGTAATTATGTGGGTAGAATATAAATGTGGTATGTGAGGAATTTTTTTTGGATACTTACTAGTTACTACCTTGAATGCTCCTCGCTGAGGCTCCTCCATGCTTCTTCCAAGCTATTAGATTTGCTTCGTGGCGTCCCCCGCTGCCCAGCATAGGCTTGATGCCCCATAACTCATAAGGCTAACTAGTCTAGTTAAGAGAAGCAAGCCCTGTTAGATCCGAAACATGGTTATTATTAGTGACACAAGTACTCGAGCTCGTTGCTCTCTCGGAGTCTCGGAGTCTCTTTGGCGCTAGCTCAGCTCCCTTGTTGACCCAGACGAGGATGGACTATGGGTAGCCAGTCCAGGCATGAGACGCCGGACCGTGTCAAAATGACCGAAGCAGCCGTGTTGAAGTCAACCCACCGCGGACCACCGGCAGTGGGCTTTTCGTGGAGAACTGAATCGACAACCTCTTTGGTCCGGGATCGTGAACCGCTTCCACGCCAAAAGCGTGCCAAGCCGGACGAGAAGTCGGACGAGAAGTCATACCAAGACCAGATCCGAACCTTGGAAGAGGACAGGCCCCAGCGGAAGGATAACGGTCGTCTTTCTCTATCCAAACGTGTGAGAAAATCCCGCATCCATATATCCCCATGTCTCCTTGGGCGTGCAGTCCGAGCATTCTCAGCACTCAATGCCGGTGAGCCTTACGTGTAGTGTTGCCGGGTCTTAGACGATACTTCGAAACTCCATGTCCGGGGGTACGAATCCCGACGCTAGACATTTCTCCGTGACACATGTAGCCCTCGTAGAGGATGAATGTGCTATTTTCATCCTCTGGGGGGGATTTGAAAGTATGCGAGCCACAATCCTGTACAGAGTAGCAGCAGCCCAACTGTGTCGTCTAGGTATTTGATGCCGTAACAAACTGGGATGCACCGAGCTTGCAGGTGTCTATATTTGTAGTAGAATTATACCTCGGCCGGTAGTGAATATGCCCCATGCTCCTCGTCTGATGGCGGCTGTGCTTGAAGATGTATTGCTGCCCATCTTGGCCTCCTACCTAGAGGTGGAAGACACAGCTGTTCTTCTGGCAAGATCGAATTTGCTAGGAGGAAATTAGCCTTTTCTGATCGTGACACGGGCATACCACTTACAGATCCATGGTGATGACCATGCTGTCTGCCTGTCTGCCAGTTGAAGACTTGAAGTTGAGCTTCATCCGATTAACTAGTTACCAGATCGCTTATCTCCAACTAAAATAAGCTTCTCGATCCACGCCAAGCCCGCAGTTGGCTGACACATGCTTCGACTCACCGAACACTGCACGCCGTGATGGCCTGACTCGGCGGCCAACTTAACTTCAACTTCAACTTCAACTTCAGCTTCAATCTCCATCCTCACCTCTTCTCTCTCCCCGTCCACGCCGTAGCATGTCCCGCAGACAATGAGCGACGGTCCCCTCCGCCACTCTCCCCGCCTCCCGCCTTCGTCTCCCCCGACAAGCACCCACATGCCCAGGTGCACGACCAGCTTGTCTCCCCGCCCCCCAACCCCCATGCCATAGACTGTCGTGCATGGCCTTCTTCCAGGATGCGTCCGCCCCAATCTGCCCCTGCTCAATGGTGGAGGAGCGGTGTTAGAGGCCGTCTGAGAGCTTGTCCTCTCCCTCTCCCTCCTCCATCCATGTTGTACGGCAATGCCAATGCCAACGCTAGATGTCTCTCCGGTTCGGTGGTGCAACCGACTGGCCCGCCGCCGTGGAGACCGGGTTCTGTGTTGGATGAGTAAGATGCCCTTATTTGATGCGGGTTAATTGCAGTGGGCGTGAGTCATCTGCTAATGAATGCTTTTCCAGATGGGTTGAGCGAGAAGTCCGCCCGATAAGTTTGCGGCAGTTGACCTTCTTTGGGCGCACGCTGACCGAGTCGCGCTTGATCAGCTCCGCCAATTATGTGCGCACGGAGCTGCCTACCAGGTCCGTGCTATTCGTTAACTACCACTTGTCTATATATGATCTTTAGAATGCTAATACCTGTGTAGAATCGCCCACCGTCTCCGCGACATGCAGAAGCTGCCCTACGTTGTCGTTACAAACCCACACCTCTCCCACGTTTACGAACTCTACTACAAGGCGTTTGAGCGCTTTCGGAGCGTCCCGGAGATTAGAACGCTGGATGATAATGATCGATATTGTGAGATCCTCCGGACCACGCTCAAGGAGCACCTTACCGTCATTCCGAATCTAGCAATGGGTGTGCTGGAGTGTCAGGAGCTGGTGAAGCCCGAGGAGATGGATCGGTTTATGAATACGCTGTTGCGCGCGGTATGTTGGACGCTTGAACCATTTTTATGGTGTGGAGGACCGGTAGCTAACAACCATTTGCGCAGCGGATATCTCGTCGCGTAATCGCTGAACAACATCTCGCGCTCACGGATACTTTCAACTCGCCCTGGCATTTTCCCGATTCGAAAGATAGGACGGACCTCAATGCGGATTTTGTTGGCGAGGTTTTTCTTAGATGCAATGCGAAAGAGGTCGTGGAAAAGTGCGGCAAGCGGGCTAAAGATCTGATAAAACAGACACTGGGACCTGACTGCCGGGTCCCCGATATTGTAGTCAAGGGCCACTTAGGAGCCACCTTTCCTTACATCCTGAGCCACTTGGAGTACATCATCGGAGAATTACTGCGGAACTCTATCCAGGCGGTCTCGGAGAGGTTCAAGGACAGCACAGAACAGCCGCCGCCGATTGAAGTGTTGATTTGCGAGGCTCCGCAACATGTTATCATTCGGGTCTCTGATCAAGGCGGAGGAATTTCTAGGGAGCTTTTGCCGTATTTGTGGTCCTTCTGCAAGGGCCCCTACACCCAGAGGCGCCTTGAAAACCTGCAACAAGTGCCTACCATGGCCGCCACGATGCAAGAAGTAAAAGTTGCCAACTCTGCATCTGCCGAGAGAGGGGAGTATACCTCAGACGGCGGGTTTAACCACAAAGACAGCTCTCTTGCATCTCTCAGCTCAAGGCCACCGAATTTGCGACTGGGCATGGGGCTGCCTATGAGCAGGGTGTATGCAGAGTACTGGGCTGGGAGTCTGGAGTTGCATAGCCTGGAAGGCTACGGAGTTGATGCATTCTTGCAGATTTCAAAGCTGGGAAATAAGAATGAGCAGGTGACAATGAGAGCTTCAATAGATGCAGTTTGATTAATGTTGCTTTGTGCCTTTAATGATGACCATGAGATAATGACTATGGCTGTCTTTTTCCATTCACTTTGTTCCTGTTCTTTGATTATTTCCTGGCCTTTGGACTTGCTGTGGGATTCACGCTTGCGGGTGTCGCTTTCTTTCATCGCAACAACCATATCAGTGCCTTCCTGGCCTCAACCCACCACACTCTCCGCCATGCTTGACGACGTCGTGGAGGCAAGACTTGCTCATCGCCTTCGACAAGCGTATTTGGATATCCTACACCCTTACGACATCCCTATTCTCGCCGCCTACATATCCGCACCCGTAGGGGCTATCCATTCTCATGAAGTACGAACGACCAGTCCCTCATCTACTCTGCACGATCTAACGCTCTCTTCCTAGGCCCGCTCCACGAGTCTCGCTCGATGTGCCGTCCGAGTACCGACCTCTATACAGAGACAGGCTTCTGGCGGACTCTGAGGAAACTACCGCAGTAAACATGCCTTCGAAACAAGACGATTTCATATACCAAGCTATGTATAATTATCCGCCTGTGCATCGGTCTTCTCGCCACAATACTTGGTACCAGTGGCGTGCGCAAAATTCTGAGTGGAGGGCATACGCCACCCCTCCGCCCGATAGTTTTAGGTCAGGTGTGGGGATGGTGGTTCATGGGACTAGGGGGGAGCCGCAGCAGGTTAGTTTGGTTTGACGTTGCAAAGTATAACTACTACTGGTGGCTGACAGCTGCAGTCTTCGTCTGGTGTCGATAAGCCGACGGAACAGCACATAATCAAACCGCCTCCGCCTCAGAATGAGCTCTCCCACAAGAGTGACCCTCGGCCTAAAATTGACCCACCACCATCCAGCCTTGTCTTTAGCATTTTTGGAAATTCCTTCCCTGAATGCAAGAGCATGACGGATATGTACCGTCCGAGCTATCAGCCGTACCCCGAGGCATCAGGCAAAGAGGCACCGCAGTTTGACCTTGAAGCTCTTCGTGAGAGCCGCACAGTCGCCCGCGTCAATGTCACAAAAGTGTGGAAGGGCCTTTCATCAGATAAGGCGGAGGAACTGCTATTTTGGGAGCGAACATTTAAGAAAGTGCTGGAACACTTGTTACATGACCAACTCGAGTTGTTGAAGCAACAGCGTGAAATCGCGGCTTATGTTTACCCGAAAGGCGACATACGTGCCGGTAATTTCTCCGATGGCGTGCATTATTTGCCAGTTAGCATGGTTGATATTGTGACGGCAATGGTACAGTGCTTCAAGGAACATCATCGCACTTTTTATTGGCTGGCTTCGAAGGGGAACATGTATACCACTGTGGCACAGTTTGTTCGCACCCATGATTGCTTTGTTTATGCCCGTGGTGCTGTTGGTGGTCCATGGCACGGAACTGGGGGTTTCAGTGTTGGAGTCAAGATTCTAGATCCCATCGAACATTCGCACGTTATTCCTCCTGGTTTAGTTGGAGTTCCGGTCGAGGTGAATTGGGCCCCGGACTGGCTTTCCTTTGACGAATTCGAGCTCGTGACAGTGGAAGGGAACCAGTTCTATTTGACTCCGCGTTACAATTCTACCTTCACCTCCGGAATTCCCGCGTGCGTCACGGAGGAGCGGCAGATACGTTATACGACCGATGCCCCTTGGTTACGATGGGACAAGGAGGAACAATGGTTCACTGGCAACGTTCCATTCTACTCCGAGAATGAGGGTCTGACATTATACCCGGGCGCCAGCATTATTAGAGGGGCATCGCGAGACCAGTCCAAACTGTACACCCTTCGAATCCTGGTCAAAGCTACGATCAAGGAAGAATTTGGCGGTGATGGAATTTTTGAGAGGAGTGTTAGGTCGCGTGTAACCGTCAATGTCAGACAGAGAGAGTATCCCGAAGTGGCTGAAGTGGAGTCCGAAAGCCTTGACTTGGCGCAACTGTTTGAATCAAGCAGCCAAGAGGATAGTCGTGGGGAACCGTCCCCTGAACCCGGTCCCTCCAACAGCCCCTTTCCCGACATCAAACCATACGAAGACCCTTATGCCGATCCTGATCTTGATGCCGGGGAGGAGCAAATCCTGCTACCAGATACCGGCAACATCAACAGTGTTCCTGCGAAGGACGTTGCAGTTATATTTCCTTTTGACCTATCAACAGATGAAGACGAAAGGGCTTCTCCACTTGGACCTTTTAACAGTAGCTTGAAGGTGCGTCCTCTCCGGGAAAGAAGATTTCGACCCTCGCAACGGAATGGCGAAGCTCAAAGTGCGGATCCCTTTATGGGTAACCCTAAGCTTGGCATTACAATCCCTCCCTTGGCTAAGACTGCGCGACGCAGTTTGCCTCGAACCGATTCTAGTTTACATCACGAGATCTACCACATGCTAGAGGTACCATCCCCATATGATCATGACGGTGAAGATCTGGAAATGGCGTACAGTCCGTGGAGCAAACGGTCGCCTGTGCGTGGCGTAAACGATTCGGTTCAAAAGAAGGGTAACGGGTATCTTTTTCAGGACGGCCGCGATCCGGCGAACCGTGTGTTTTCAACTACAGACGAAGATGAAGATGATCGCTCATATGCCAAAAAATACCTCGGGCTGAGAGACAGTCGTGAAACGTCGGATGGGTCCTCAAATCCGATGTTTCTAGACCACCACGACCCGGCGATCCGTGTATTTTCGACTCCAGACGAAGATGAAGATAATCGCTCATATGCCAAGAAATACCTCGGGCTGAGAGACAGTCGTGAAACGTCGGATGAGTCCTTAAATCCGATGTTTCAGGATTATTTTACAATCGACGGCCAACGCGTAGGCTTCGGGCCGCCGAATGAGCCGAGTCACGATTGGCCTTGGATGGTTGAGGATTTGCTTCCTCATGATTATCCCAATCGTCCAGCTCGACCTCCATATGATTCTGGTATTGGGATAAACACATCGGAGGACACCTCCGCGGACACCTCCGCCTTGCGATTTTCATTTTCTCAGCCGGTGGTTGAAGAATATCTGATCCGAGGAGAGGATAAGGCCGCGTTCGTCCGGGAGATGATTGAGCGGAACAGACAGGAACGTATGCTGGCGAGTGACGTGGCAGACTTGTGTCCTTCCTCTGTCGCTAACACAGTTGACTGGTGCGGTACTGATGAGGGGGATAATGCATTGGGAGAGTCTGGTTATGAACAAGATGATGAGGATGGGACGGAGTCGGACGAGGGCGTGTCGTTGGCTGTGGATGGTGATGTGCAAGGTGCCGGGACGCGAGGGCTGGAAGGAGACTATTGAATTGTTTACCCAGTGTACTTGGTTTATTGGCAGGTTGGAAAGGGTTATTCTTACCAATGGCGATGATGGTGTTTGGTTGGCTGGTTTTTTGGTTTGCTCTGCCTTTGTGTTTCCCATCTTTATGGTCATTTACGCTCGTTATTTCGAGACTAAGGGGCGTTGAGTTGCGTACTCTGCTACTCTTTTTTGGGATGGGTGTTTTATATGTTAGATACATGCGTATTTCCACGTGTATTCCTTCTCGGGTGTTTTGGTAGGTGTTTATCTCGCTACTTTACTGGACTATACATTCCTTCACTTTGGATTTCGAGTCTCCATAGGCGCCTACATAATTCTCTCTTGGCCCCTTTCCCACGTTGAAGCCGGAGCTCGATATCACGTGGCACCCCGATAAGATAAGCGCCAACTCATGACGTCACGGCCAACCTTATCGCAACGTCGGGCTGTTCTTGCTGATCTAATCAACAATTTAGGGGGGAGAGTGGCGCTTGTCTTTTCCTGTCCATTGGGATTGAATTCATTTCCTTTGCTTCTCGATGCTGGATTCTTCTTGTTCTGGATATATATCTTATTCTATTCTTCGGGACTATTGACATAAAAAGACAGACACCACGCGCAGCTGGATATAGGGTACTATGAGAGATGTTGACTGGGCACAGCCAGTACTAGCATCTCTCAACCTATAAGCCTTGTCATCATAATCCTATCTCGTTAATTTCCTTGCCTCTCGTTTTTGTGACCTCCTACGATTACCTTGTGGACCTTATATTACTCGAGTGGATTGGTTGATTGAGTGATTGATCGACTGGTTGAAGCGGCCTTACCTAGTTCCCGATACTGGGAACCGAATCATTTCCTATACTTACCTATTCACGTCCACGCCGATTCATCCGTTCCCTCCTACTTCACGCCTTTTCACGCCATCTACTCTGTCCAAGCTTAGCATAGTCGAGTCCAGTCGGAACGAGACGTGTTTTGGGTTGGAGGCATAGCGATAAATACGATCTGATACGGGCGATTGGCGAGGTAACGGGTTTGGGAAAAAAAGATCCAATTGAAGCCTTGGAAGTGGAATTTCAGCCATGGCAGATGCGTTTGCGGCTGTTCTGCTGATTATCCTTACGTTGTTTGGTGAGTTGGTTCTTTGGTTACTGTTCGGTGGATGGGGAGGGGAGGGAGAGGGATAAATAGTAAAAGCTGCGGAAAACATGCTAACATCCTCTATCCTTACTTTCTAGTCCCTCCCCTCGGCGTTTTCTTCATTGGTGGCTGCTGTCCCGACCTATTCATCAATGTCTGTCTCACCTTGCTCGGGTATGTATTCTGTCCCGTATGGCCTAACAACCACTAACTCGGTGCTTATCCAGCTACTTCCCCGGTCACATCCACGCCTTCTATTGCGAATACGTCTACTACGACCGCCGCTCTAGAGGCCACCAGGGCCGCATGGCCGCTTCACGCGCACCAGGCATCTTCTCCAGTCGTATCCAGAACGGCGGAGATATGACGACTGACTACCATTATCCGCCTCCGCCGGGTCCCCAGACGGCCCAGATGGCCCCTGCCCCTGCCCCGGCTCCTGTGGCCGGGTATGCGGGTGGTTATGAGGGGCAGCAGACGGGGTATACGAGGCCGGTTTGATTGGGAGGTTAGGAGTACTTGAAGTATTGTGACGAAGTAATGAGTGATGGATGGACGGGATATGATTGATGATTATGCGAAACGAACAAAAGGGTGGTTGGGATTGGCTCTTCGTTACTTTCCTCGGTGTATTCTTTTTCCTCCTTTTAGGATGCACTGATTCTTTGTTTCCTGCTGGCGATGGTACAGGAGTGAACGATAGTTGGAACCGCTGTACAGTATGGTTATCTTTTCCATTCTTTTTTTTCGGCTTTGAAAGAGTCGAAGTACCCTAATTATTCTCTATGGATGGATGCTCCATACCAGCCCTGTGTTCTATGGATGCTCCTATTTTCCCACGTCTTTCTCTTTCTGATGCTGGATCGCATGTAAAAAGGGGGCGCGAGGAGAGAGACTCGAGTGGGTTTGTAGTTTCCCAGATGAAAGCGGGAAAAGGGGGACGGCGGAATAAAATGAAAGCAAAGATATGATATCTCAATAATGCAGCCTAAAAAAAAGAAAGAAAGAAAGAAAGATCGAAAAAAGACATCTGAAATAGTTCTAGAAAAGATATCCTAAAATCAAACCCCTCCCTCCATCTTCACATACACCCCCCCTTTCTCTACACTACAACTCACTCCCGCTCCCACTCCCACCCCCACCCCCCTCCCTCCTCTTCCCCTTCAACGCCGGAAACTCAAACACCTTACTCCTCCCCCCACCCTCACCCGCCCCAGTCAACACCGCAACATCCAACACCCCACCCAACTTCCCCCCAATATTCCCCGCAACCTTCGTGTGCGGCCCCCACATCAACGCGCCCACCCACGGCTGAACATTCCAGCCAACGACCAGCTGCACGTCGCTGCGCGAGGCGATGGAGCCTGATATGTCTGTGATTTGGTATTTGGGTTTTTGGTTTTTGAGGTGGAGGGTTGTTGGGTTTGGTTTGTTGTTTTTGTTGTTGGTTTTGGATTTGGACTTTGATTTTTTTGTGGACTTGGTTGTGGAGGGGAAGAAGCGTTTTGTTAGAGCGGGGATGGAGTAGGGGGATTCCGGGGCGGGGATGATGGTGTCCCAGATTATGGATTCGGTGGTTAGGTTTTTGTTAGAGGAGGAGGAGGGGTAGGAGGCGAGGACGTAGACGAAGATGTCCTTTGTGTTCCAGTTGAAGAGGGAGGAGAAGTCTATGGGAATTGGTTAGGTAGGGGTTAACCTGAGGAGCTGTTGTAATTGGGGAGAGGGATGGTTATATACCAGCATCAAGATCAAATCTAATCTGCGCATACTCCTCCCGCTTCGTCGCATAGTAATGCGGTCGTCCTTTGATCCTATATCACATCACATACCCATCACAGCTTCAATTAGCCATCTTATCTATCATAACCTCTCCAACCGGCTGCACATCCCTCCCCCCTCGGATTATAAAGAAACAACATACACCTGCACATTCGCCACCTCCACACTCGTCTCAGGAGCAGCCGGATGCAGCACGACCGAGAGCGCCGTCAGCGAGGCCAGCACGAACGCGACGGTCGTGAAGAAGCCGAAGACGCTCTGGACCCGGTTCAGCGCCGAGTGCATGGCTGCGGGCGGGTTGCGGCGCGCGCGCGCCCGGTATAGGTAGGGGGGTTATGGGGTTTATACTCGGGGATAGACAGGAATTCGCGGGAGAGGAATTGAGCGGTGGAGTTGTAGATTGTGGAATTGTCGGTTGTTTTGGAGGGAGGTTTCTTTTTTGTTGGCATAGAGAGCTAGCGGCCAGATATGAGGTTTGGGGAGCTGCGGGGTTACGTAAGCATCGTATTTCGTATTCGATGGGGTCAATGGCAGCGTATAGATGCGGAACAGAAGAGTGAGGAGTCAATGAATGTTTTGTAGATTGATAGATGTCTATCTATAAAAGAACATTATTTAACTTGCATGAAATGGCAAAAGAAACCGGCGAATCCCAAATAACAACACAACGCTGGCCAGGATATGTCAAACCATCGCTCAGACAACAAAAGTCCCCTGGAATGGATACTCCAATAATGCATGTGGTAAAAGAAATAACGAAAAAAAAAGAAAAGATCAGTTGCAATGTGGCTTTCTCATACTCCTTGATCCTACCATGCCCTCCTCCTCTCCGAGGCCGAACACCGTAAAACTGAAAAAAATCAAAGCACCACAGCATATCAAATAGGTAGTTAGAATCTAGCAAAAATCCCAATCGGTAGCAAGAAGAAACCGGTTATTATTATTATCCTTTTTTCTTTTTTCGCGTAAACTGCCACTCCTCAAATCTTTCAAATCTCCCCATCATGTATCTTCGTTCTCGGAGACCGTCTTGCTGGACTTTCGTTGAACTGAGCACCCCCCCGTACATTCGTCGGCTCTGGGGTGGGCGTCTGTGGAATTTCGACTTTAGCAGCAGCCATTTCATGAATACCCTGGAGCAGACCGTTATACTGGCTGTCGGGGACAGGGTCGTCGTCAACTACAATTGTAGCATTGGATTGCTGTTCTTCTGAGCGCGAGGTTTTATGGCTGGGTTGGGCAGGTGATCTCTTTGGAGTTGACGGTAGTGGTTTATTCTCAGATTCCGGCATTGGTGTCCCTTCTTTCTGGACCGTTGGCGCGGATTTTGGACTTTGTTTTTGGATCGGGGAATTCTTGGATTCAGCTAGGTCATCCTTGCCCTGCGACACCTCCACTGGCCGTTCAGGTTCCACAAGCAGTATCTTCAACGGATTGGCATCTACCATCTGGTCTTCGCCATCCAGGTTATTCTCCTTCGCCCGCTCCTCCTCATCATGTAACCTATGCAGAAACGTCCGAAGCCGACGTCGAAGCACCCTCGATTCCATCTTCGGCCAATCACCCTCGTTCATCTCCTTTTGTAATAACTTGTTGATAAACAGGTCCGGATCACGGACGAATTTCTCAAGATACGCCAAGAGATAAAGGCCGCAGTCGGAGAAGTTGGGCTGCTGCGGGATTTGTTTCGCGGTCATTCCCATAAGCTTCCTAGGATCGAGGGTAAAAGCTCTCTTCGATTTCGCTTCTTCTTCAAGATATTGGCGAAGGATCCTTACCGTGGGTGGTCGTGGGAGACCTAGCGAGTCGAAGGTGATGACGATGGGTTGTTTTGGGTTATACCTGGGTCCGTGGGGAGTTCTTCTGGGGCCTGTCGGAGTTCTGGGTTTCCCGGACCGCAATGGCAGTGATGGTTCCAGTGGTGGCGTAGCATTCGTCACCTCTTCCACCACGCCTGGTTTCGCAGGTCCATTCTCATCGGCATCGGGCCAATCGTTTTCATCACACTCGGATTCTTTTGGTGGAGTTTCGGGCACGCGGTTCTCGGATTCTTTATCTGATAAGGACAGTGAATTGAAGGAGGCTTGGAGAATTTTGTCCTTACCAGTTTTCGGGGCGTTGTCGTCGCTAGTATTAGCAGCGTCTTCCAGGATGTTGATTTCCTCTGGCTGTTCCGTAACATGGCTCCCCGCGCCGTCAGTCGGCTGCTTTGGAGAAGTATCATCCGTCCCTTCTTCCTTTTTGGGTTTTTCGTCTTCAGCATCTTCCTCTTTCTGCGTTAAGCTGGGAAGATTGCAGATGATTGCCATATACCAGTGAGCATTCTCATTGATTGGGACAACAATATAATCGTAGCTAAAAATATCCACGTTTCTCGTCCACTTCTCTACTGCCTGGTAGTTGATCCCTTTCTTACCCCTGGGCGTGTTTGTCAGACTGGCGAAAAAATACGAATTGAAAAAGTAAACTCGTTTGGCAACATCGGGTCGGTTGCGTTCCAGGTGGTGTTCGAGAAATCTGATATAAAATCCAATGAGATTGTCGTTCAGGAATTCGCCGTCTCCTAGGCGTTCTAGGTCGTGGAATTCGACTTCGGCTTTTTTCTTGCCTAGTCGTGGGTATACAAGCGGTCTGAATGGACGGTCAGTATTAATCTAATCAGCTGGAGTTTAGCGTGGAAAGAGCTTACTTGTTCCATCTGTTGGCTTTCCGGACGGGTGAAGGTGAAGAATCATGGTCACTGGATTCGAATATTAGTCGATAGTTCTTCGATAATAAAACCCAGTAACATACCTATGGATGGTGGTGGGTTGCTGTTGGGTATGAGAGCGTGTCATACGATAGCTTCCTGGATTGTACTTTTTGACCGGAATCTCGACCGCGAGCCCAGGATGGCTGTGAGTGGTTGGAGGGGAAGACAACTGTCCCATCTTACGAGGAGGTTTACGTAGCGTATTGTCCGAGGCAGGTTCGTTGGTGGTTCCATCGCTATCCACGAGGCGATCACTTATCTTCTGGCGCTTAGGCTGAGCTGACAGGTGCATGGTGGCATCGAGCGGTTTCTCTTGTGGGCTGCTGCGCTTTGAGCCGCTCACTTGCCGGTCCCCCTTCCGACTTAAAGCACGTGTAAACATGTTGTCCATCCAGCTGCTACACAAACAATCAGTTTCAAAATTCGCACTCTCATCGCGGCGTGATTGGGAAACATACCTTTTTTTATCTACACGGTTTATGTGTCGTGTGTCGTTGATGTCGCTTATCCGCTTGAAAAAGTCATAGCTCCCTTTCGGGGACGCAAATTCGATGAGAGTTTCCTTCGCTGAATTGCGGGACTTCACCGCGATTTTGCAGCTGGAATCTACTCCGCGATAAATTGAAAAGATATCCTTAATATCAATCTCCCCCGGACGGCAGTTACCGTCCGCAGTCCTCGCATAAATTTTATTGCTGCTTTGGTCGACAATCAGGGAGCAGTTGTTTTCCTCATCCCATGTCTCATCATTGAATCTCGTTATGCGATGCTCCGTCTCATGTGACAATTTGTCCCTTTTCCTGTCCCCACGCCTGGGTTCTCCGGGCTTAAGAGAGAAAGTGGTAGGCTTGATATTAGCAGACGAGTCGTCGTAAAAGCTGGCATTCCGAGCTCCAACAGTTACGCCACAAGCGAGCTCATCGGGAGACTCCTGTGGGTCCGAATTGTGATGCTTTCCATTTAAATCAACGGACGTCTGGTCAAGTCTTGTTGGCGTCTGCTTGGGATTAGGGGTAGAGTGTTTATCAGCATCCGCTGGAGCCATTGGAGAAACCTCAACGGCCGCGAGTATTTGGGGATGACGTGATGTTCCTGGTCCATCTAAGGAGGTCCGGTTGGGTCTTGCGTTTAAATTGCTTCCGATTCTCTCTTCTCTAGCAGCTTTCGTAAAGCTCTCCTCGTCCGCTGGATTATCGAGTGCTGCCTTGCTTTTCCAATGACGTATCGCGTTTTCCATTGCCCAATATTCCGAGGTACCCTGGGATTCCTTTTGTTTTGATGATGTAGAAGCACTCCGTATCGACGAACCGTCACTCAATCGACGCTGGCTAGGGTTATTGAGTTTTGTAGATCGGGGGCTAACTAGGTGGGTGGCAGAGTCATCATCGTTTAGCTCAATGACTTCACTATTAGGAGGGGTATCTAGAACACCAGTCCTCTGCCTTTTGCGAGGGGGACTACTGCCCCTATCGGCCCAAGGTATTATAGTAGAGTTCTCTATGCGTCGATTCGGCGCAATACCGTGACTGGAGCGGGCTGGGGCGGGTTTCTTGAAACCTCGCTGTGGATCTCGACCAGGGAGGGAGTTAACTGGTATGAAAGCTCCAAGTTTCTATTACCAACAGTGATTCTATTAGTATAAGGTAACCGCAGTAAAAGGGGAAAGCAGCGGGGAATTAGTAGTATACCTGGGAATTATTGCTTCGGTTCATACTCCTTGACACTTCCCCCGGCTTAATGAGGACGGCGTTCGGGTCTCCCCTGTATGGTTTCATCTTATGAGTTCCTGTGCTGTTCGACATTGACAAAAAAGATATTGCGAACCTAGATCCCCCAAATAGCCTGTGTTCTTCCTCCCGTTCTTCCTTGCGTTGGGTAGCAGCTCCTCTGTGAATGAAATATGCTAATCAGCTTCAGCGTTCCCCAATTCATCAGCGCACGGGACCAAAACATACACTCCGTCCTTCCCTGACACAGCACCGGAACTGGCGTTATCTCCTTGGGGCCGATCCTGTTGGGCAGTTGACAGTTAGGTGGGGTGACGAAAATGTAGACGTGTAGAAACAGCTCAATCGGAGCTATGCTTCTATCAGAAAATCCAATCCCCTTATGCTCTCGCCTACCAAAAATTGCCCAAACCGAATACTCCTGACGGGCTGCACAACTGGGGGTGATACGTCATTGCTCACCCGGGACATCTGGGCCGGCGCTGGGCTCTCGTCGAAACCATGAGCTTGCCAGTGACGGCGGTGACGGTTGTGCCGGCGATGATTACGGCGGTGGCTGTTGTGGTGCGGCAGCGGAGGAGCTGGCAGGCGGAGGAGGTCTTCTGGAGGGGCGTTGTGGTGGTTTTCGGATACACCCAGCGTCGCAAGTATTGAGGAGAATGACGGAATCCAGCGCATAAGCCTAGGACGGAGGGGATTTAAGAATGGAATACGTGTAGGCGTGTCCGCGGGGGCGCTGTGAGGTGGACATTTGTGGGTGTGGTGAGAGGGATGAGGTTGAGGTTGAGGTTGAGGTTGGATGAGGAATGGGAGGAAGCTGGATCGAACTTCCGCCGATAACAAAACTATGCGGAAAACGCCAACCGCCAACTCCCGCTTTGACGGGCGCGGGCAGAACAAAACGGAAAAATTAAATATAGTTATTAAAGATGTTCAACAGCTTTCAATTGTTTGAGTTAACCTCTAATGTTTAGCTCTTATTCTTTGCTATGGTTTGTTTTTTGTACTGCAAATTCAGCTGGAAATGCCATCTCAAAACAGCGGCAAAAAATCCATATCTAATTTCTACCGTCATATAATAGTATTCATTTCAGGCCATGAAAAGAGTCCTTGAATCAAGCTAGAAAGAAAAAGCAAAAAGCAAGGCAAAAATAAACACAATAGCTACGTATAGCTAGACACCGCCAGGTAAATTCAGACAAGCGCTTCCAACTTCCCCCACAATGAGAAAAGTTTTGCAAGATAGATTATCCCCACTTGAAGCGCACTGTAGAAAAGCAAAAAGAGACAGAGAGGAACAAAGAAAGAAAGAGAAAAAACCAGCTTTGCAAGAATGGATAAGGGCATCAAGGGGCAAAATCCGCCAAACCCCAGAATGAAACACAAAGGAACAAAAAGTAGGCATACGGGCGAGAAGCGTCAAGTAAAGAAAAATGTTAGAAAAAAGGAATCCTATAAATTACTGTACACTGTCCATCAACCCCATGGAGAAGGACGTCTTGATTCAGGATGCCCCACTCCGCCCTTTATCAGCAGAGGAGTCATCTTGATTCCCACCGCCGCCGCGGCGACGATCAGAGCCCTGGTGATGGCCCGTGTTGCCCGCGGCTTTGTCCTGGCGGGCCTGGTCAATAGCGGAGCGTTGGGCGATGCTGTCATCATGGCTTTTCCAGACGATGTTGGTGTCCGGTGGGAACGCCAGTAGCCGTTTGATTGTTTCCCTGTAGACGTTAATTAGCAACTGAGATTTAGGTATGGAGATGAGAACTGGAACTGCATCACTTACCGAATTTTGATATTTCGCCCGCCATCGATCCTTGTCCAGACAGACAACACATCCTCCCCGCTTCTCACGCTCAGCACCGCCCCACACACCTCATCGCTCGCCTCTGCAAATTGATCGCCCACCATGGCAAGAAGCAAATCCTCCCAGTACCGATCCGCGACACCTTTCTTCAATCTAACAATCCATTTCCCGCCCCGTTTGTTCGCCTCATCCTCCCAGACCGGACGTATACCTTTCTTAAAAATGTGGTAGTCGGAAACGGTAGGTAGCAGCGAAGGTCGTTTCAGGTGTGAATAAACCGCCCAAAAGCTCTCCACGGACGATATAGACGCGAGAGCTACTGTCGATTTCTCATAGTCTGAATACTTGGGGGTCGGTGGCCGGTACCAGACGATCCAAGTAGACTTTATAGGATGTTCTTTGGGCGCGGCTGAGGTACTATTATTCAAAGAAGACGAGGAGCCTCTCGACTTCACAGATTTAATGTTCGTTCCATCATGATGATCTGTCTGCGTATCTCGTTTATCGCCCGAGGCGGGTTTGTTCCCACTGCTGAGGTCAAATGCGCCTGGGGTCTTGGGGGTTTTCGCGCCGAAGGAGGCAAAGGCACCTGATCCTAAGCCAAAGGCGGACGAGGCGCCAACGGACGGCGAGGGCGCGCCGGTGGACAGGGGAGACATCGCGTTGAAGGGATTGGAGCGGCCGCCGTGGGAGCTATCGGGGCCAAATCGCTTGGAGGAGTGAGTTCGAGAGGAATCCTGTTTCCCGCTACCGTCTCTGCTGTCGGGCCCGGACATGGAAAGGGACAGTTTGCTAGTGCTGGTGGGAACAGTTAGTATCCAGGTACTCCTATCACCGTGGGATCAGAATCTGCCCGCCATGCCACTTACTTCGACCGACGAGTCCATAGGTTTGCGTTGTCCATTGCGACCAGCGTTTAAGCGAAAATCAGGGAAAAGTGCACTGGCATTCAACAGAGGGGAAAAGCGAGCGGGGGGTCAGTCGTAAATATTAAGCGTGAATCGGGCAGGAGGAGGATTAGGGATATCGTAGAGAGGGGTGCGGTATAGAGAGACAGGCAGGGATGGTATGTTCAGAGACTGTGGAATGAATTGGCGATTTAATGTTGTTGGACTTCGAGCAGAAGCGGAGCATCTCCCATTAAGCTTTGCCGCCGCCACGACCCCTAGCCGCGCGCCTAAACTCGCGCCAGTCCCGTTTCGGATTTTTTTTCTCCTGCAAACTTTATCTGGCGACATCTATGGCGCCTCTTCCGCGCGGGAATTGGAATTATCTATTTGTTCTCAGTTGCTGGACTATTCACCGTTGGTCTACGCATTTCATTTCACCCGCTATGTTGTGGGCAACGCGCATACTTTCCACGGGGCTTGCCAGAAGGCTCACTTCCAAAGCAGAAAGGATTGGAACTTTCTGTAAATTTGCATAAAGACAATCAAACGAGGCGCTATATTCTAACTCAATATCTTTCAGCCATTCTTTGGGCTCTTTCTTTCCATGCATTATGCTAATTTATCATTTCTTGCCCCTTCGTGGCCGTTCCAGCATCTCTCAGTTGGCAGGGGAGACCGGTGCAGAAAACAGCATAGAAACACCTAACCCCAAACAATTAGGTTAAGGCGGTCAGGCCAAGAGGGAACAACCTAAGCTTGAAACCTCGTGGGAAAACGAGATAATTTATAAATAAGCCATGAGTGTAACAGTCTCAGGTTCCCAAACAAAAGATCCCATCCACCGCGTTCAACCTCATCTCTTTCTTTTGCAGCATTGGTCTATTTCATAAAATGGTCCTAGCTGCTTCTTGAGCTTCCGACGTTGTCAGGATAACGGTCGGATAACTAGGACATCATGGGCACATTGGGCCCGTCTGCCAAATAATTGACAGAGGAAGCAATCCCAGCTCCGCAGCAAACCCAGATGGCGAGAATAAGCTATCAGTTCGATAGTGTGAGGCACCTGGATATACTCGGTGGCCAAGGTATTTGTCTGGGAATCTGCAAATGGGACCAGGGACCGCGGGTAGGCAGCTTAGCAGGGAAACTCTGTTGAAAGAGGAACTATGCCCCGAACAAAGCAACAGACTGGGCCCTTGGACAGACATACGGTAAGATGATATCAAATTATGGCGAGATACAGCCTTCATGGAAGTGGGAGGAAGTATATATTATACCTAGCCAGCCCCAACCAATATGTATTAAAACCGTCGCGGTAAAGGGGGTAGGCCGGAGCTTAGGGGGGTAAATCTCAGGGGTAGGGCAGTCCATATCACCTGATGACGTTGCAATAACAGTACCACAAGGACATCAAAAGTTATTGATATTATGGCTGGACATCTGTTTTGCCTTGAAGTAAATCCCCTGGGGTTAGGTATGAATAAGCCCTATAGAATGGCATATTCCCCTGGACCTTCGGGTTATAATACCGAATAGATCATTCGCCTATTGGGAATGGGATATTGAGTGCCAAAAGGACACTCCAGCCAATCTCAAAGGAAACGAATGGATGGGAAACATGGACCACCGTTGCTCTTTTAACCCCTGTCGCAATGTCTTCGGTTTTTATTGATGCGGGGAGTGACATCGCGGCTATCTATAAGCAGTACCATCAGCAGAGCAGGCCAACAATGGCCACGGGGCATCAAACATTTCACAACACACCTCAAGGAGTACCTCACCTGCAGATAAACTGAACACGTCTTGCCCTAACTGCCCGGTGTGCAGTTCAATGGCTTAGAACCAACGGCAGACGACTATATTCCTTGATATCTGCATCTCCAGTCTCCAATACGTCGGCGGATTCCGCGCCAATTGCCGATATATCGCAGATCTGGAAACGTTTTTCTCTGCTTTGGGTCCTGTGATCGGGTGATTCTGCTGTTCCTGCAGTAGTGAAGTTTCCTCGACTCGTTCACTTAGAATCCCCCAAATGGCTCCCAATTTTCCGAAAGAACAGACCTCAACCTAATATCCGTTGATTTGCTCTTCGGTGAATGACCTTTGCAGATTCCGCACTATGCTGGGCTTGCCGTGTGCTACAAGTCCACTTAACGAAGCCTCGGCTAGCGCGCTGTCCGGTATGTCGTATGAGATATTTGGAGCCGCTGATGCATAACAGGCCAGTTGTGGCGGTGAGGAAGGTGTTTCGGGCAATAAATTCGGATTCAACGAGGGATAAAATTTCTTGCCTCTTCCGAGAATGATGGAAGATATAGGATACCTCCCCCTGTCAAGTCTCCAATTCGAAATCCTCGCGATAGAGCTATTGCCAAGTGAGGAAATATTCGTCACAATACTGACTGGCCCACAAGGCGAGCGAGTATTGTCCTGGTGGCCCGGATAGCACATATATTGGCAAATCGGATGAGACGTTCATATCATCCTAGAATATTGAAGGTTCGGCCTTTGGAAACGTAGAATGCAGAGAAAAACCAGACAACTGAAGTTACCGGCAGTGTTTGAAGCACGATCGCGATCATGAGGCAGTTGTCTCCCAAATGGGTATTGTGGTGACCCGCGAGAGATCAGCCAGCGGTCGGGTCAAAACACAGGAAAAGCAGGCTATGCGCTTCGCGTAGCTTGATAGCAGTTTGGATCATAATCACACATAACCAGAAACATATATAGATTCTCCTTCCAGCAGGCAGGGTAGGAAGGCGATCGGAGATATGGTCGATATAAAAATATGCCACTGTGCGGGCTTCTGAAAGTACATGCTGCAACACAACAGTAGCTTTTATATGCAGCCTTTCACGGGGGGGGGGGGCCTGATAATTGCTGGCGCGTGCCTGATTTCACCTAACAGACAGATCAAAATCTGTGGGTTGGTATGTATGAGCCGCAGAAATCGCCATGCACACTACCTTGCCGTGCTCGACTAGGTACTGGCAAAGCAAAGCAGCCAAGGTCGATGATGACAACCCCAGATTTTGTACCAGATCCTATACACGGCAGCGGGTGTCTGTGAAATGCCTGTAGATTGCATATATAGATGGCAACTCTTCCTCGTTTGGTGGGTGGGTAGGCTGAAATGTGCTGCCCAATTTCTAAGAACAGAACTTGGACGTTGTACAGACATGCAGAGCTTGCATGGAGTGGAACACTGACAGCCTGAGTGGAAGTGCAGGGCTGATATTCGAGAGATTGATATCAATCGGCATTCAGCTGCTATCACCTTGGAATCTCGGGATTGAGCGCTCCCAAGAAAGAGAGACAACGCCCAGCCCGTTGTTTCTGAAATGCAATTAGCGGGGTCGAAATCACGTTGTCGAGAGCAAATCCCGTTTGCTCCATTTGATACATATCAGATCTCCATCTCGGGGTCTCCCAGACTCCCATGCTGCTTGTTCCATTTGCCCTTTTGGAGTTGGTGCACTCTCTCAAAGCGGAAAGTCAACAACTTCCAAGATTTTAGCTGGACAGGGGCACAAACCCTAACAAAGCCCTAACCCTAACTAACTTGAACTTTCCGCTACATCCAACCCCTTATCTGATCTCCCGTCCGTTACTGATCCAACCCCGCCAACATTCTGGCTCGAGGAGACTGGAAATCAACACGAGACAGTCTCGGCATAGTTTGCGAATAACGCTTGGAAAGGCCAGACTTGCAATAGCAATGAACCAGGTTTCCCAGCCACACCGGGGACCGCTCTGCAGATGTTTGTTGCGTGCATAACAATGCCGCCTCGAAACAGCCAGGACCATTAGCCATCCGGATGGGCGTATACCGCAACTACTGGAAGTAGTATCGATCGCTTTGCGGCCTTTCCCATCCATTGTGCTGGGAACCGGCGGTTAGCGTCGCGTACGTTGGACTTTATATGTGCCTTGCCGTCATGACATTCGATCTGGACAAGATTTGAACACCTTTGCGGGGTCTGGGTTTGGCCAAGAACCCGGAACCCCGGGTGGAGATCTTTTGCAGTATGTTGACATGCCGCTTTGAAGCGATGTAGTCAGTGAGAGTTGCTGGGAATAACCAAGATTTAATGGTAATTCATTCTCTCAAATCAAAAGTCTCCAGCCACCTGGAGAGGAAGTGCGGCCCTTTCTTTTTGTTTATTTGTCTCCGTCCTGCCGCAGTGACCGCTGACCGCACTGACCGCCAGCCTCTAGGGCTGAGGCGGAGGCTCTGGGGCATGGGGTAAAAATAAATGTCCTGAAAAGGAAAATGGATTTCTAGACATGCTTTTTTGGCGTTAGCTTAACGCCTCTATCAAGTTAGTCAGTTAAGCGTTAACTAGCACTGGGCTTGAGTTTAAAATCTACTTCCCTCGTGGTTAATGAATGATATCAGCATCAATCAACCTCTACCTTCAGGAAGAATTAAGACTACCTATTCCTTGAGCTGACATGCCGGAGGTTTCTTTTAATAAGTTCGTCAATTGATAGCTCTGTTAACCGTTAACTAATTGTGAGTTGTTCCTGAAGCATTCAATCCTTTGTCAGGAAAACCCAGGAACAACATTTAGCAATTGCGGTAGGCCACAGTCAGGTCTGAGGAGACAGGAAGAGCAAGAATAAATTCTTTCCTGGGCCAAAACAAAAAAAAGATAGGTCCAAATGGGAATTTTAGTTACATATTGGCCCCCCCCAGATTGCTCCAGCAAAGGCCTCAGTTAGGAAAGTGGCACAAACCTCTCATGCCGCCCGCCTATGTGACGAATCATGCAGGGTTTTCATGCCCATAGAAACTAAGTATATTTATGTCTGCGGGGGATGATTGAGGCCAGAGTTTCACCCTAGGTGGTTTTCCATTCGGTAACCCTCGGATGCCCTCATTGCCTCCTCACATTGTGATGGCGTGCATATGTTGATGCAATGGTAAATTAGGAGAATTTCCGAAGGCAAACATGACAAGTACGGAGGGGGAGGTGACTGGTAACCATGTTGGGTGTACACATGTGACGATCAGTTGGTGCCATCTCCCTCATGGGGCTATGACTATTCATAATCATAAATAAACGTGGCCGAATGTATGAAAATGGCTATCGAATATTTTAGACAAACAGCAAGGGAAACTCAAAAAGCATCACCCAGCCAATTGACGTGATTCAGATTTAAGCTACCTGCCCTTACCTGCAATACTTTCCGCCCGAGTTTGTGGGGCGGAAGAGATCAACCATTCATTGCCTCGTTCTTCGGTGCCGAATAAGCACCTAAGCAGGGCTAGGGGTCTCAAATCCAGAGCGAGGATTTGTTGCTGAATACAAATAACGTATGAGGGACTTTGTGAATGGGATAAGGTCTTTTCAGCCCACCTCATAACGGCAAATGCTCCGCCGAGGGTACGAAACGCCATTGCATTCCATTCGCATCCCTGAACAGGCATAGAATCCTAACACATAAAACGGTTGAGCCCCGCTGCATTAGATGGGAAAAAGGGTTGGACAGATCCCTTTGAACTTCAAAAGCACATAGACCTTTGTTCGCTCGGTGAATATAGGTTACCATGCTTGCGAAAATGAGCTTTTCCCAACTATCGGCTCGGGGTTCATCCAATATAGCCTCCATCAACTCGTCCATGGCGGTCAAAATAATCGACCGAAGTGATCCCGATCCTTACGATATCGACCTTTCAGCGGATGAAAACTGTCTGCTCCGGGATGAGCTAGCTGATATTTGCAAGACTGCTGTTAATGATGGATTGCATTCGCAGGTAGATGGCCGAACACACGTATTATCTATCGCGCTGGATTCGAACTAACTTTTTGACTTCATCAGCATTTTTCCAATTCACAAGGATTTGCTGGGGAACCAAGGCTGCTGGAAAGCCTTGCCCAGTTGTTTAACAACTATTTCAACCCCTGCGTACCTGTAAGGCCGCACCATCTTGTCACTGCCCCGGGGGCAGAAAGCTGTCTTGACGCATTGCTATACAACATTTGCGACCCAGAAGATGGCGTTTTAGTACCGGGTCCATATTGGAGTAAGTTTCGTCCGATTTCTAACTTCCCACAGCGAATCCGCAAGTAGGTAATTCCTTCTCGCAGACGACTGACTGTCACTCCCTTCATAGATGGTTGCGAAGTGAAATTCCGAGCGCGTTCATCTGTAAAGCCAATCGTTGTCGACGCGGCGAATCTGGAAGACATATTTACAATGGGTCTATTGCCGAAATTAGAGGAAGCGATGGATAAGGCCACCTGCAGAATAAGAGCGCTCATATTAACGAATCCGCATAACCCTTTCGGACAATGCTACCCGCAAGAAGTCCTGGAAGCATGTTTAAAATTCTGCCAACGACGGGGAATACACTTCATTTCCGACGAAGTATATGGGATGACAACATTTTCCTGTGCTGAAATTGCCGATCCAGTTCCATTTATCTCAGCACTATCCTTAGATGCAGCAGCATTACGCTGTGACCGGTCGCGCATACATACTATATGGAGTATCAGCAAGGATTTTGGAGCTAGTGGATTTCGCGTGGTAAGTTGTAAACCACTCTTCTCTACATTGTAATGAGAACTGACGCCACAAAAGGGTTGCATCGTCTCCCAAGACAACAAGGAACTCAGCGTCGGACTTGCCCTTGCCTCAAATGCGCAGGTCTCATCGCTATCCGCAATATTCACAACAACACTCCTATCATCACCCACCTTGCCATTCCTGGTTGCGTTGAACTCCGCTAGGCTTGCAGAGGCATACATCCACGTCACCTCATTCTTCGTCCGCAATCGCATCGAGTACGTTCCGGTGAACGCGGGTTTAAATGTTTTCGCAAGGCTAGCCCCGCAAGCAAAAAGTTGGGAAGACGAAACTGCCATGATCGAGAAGCTCAAGGGAGCGGGGGTGATTGTTAGGGGCGGTGGGAGTTACCGCGGCATGAAATTGGAAAAAGGCTGGGTACGAATATCCTTTTCCCTCGAACAGCATAGGCTCCAGGAAGCTCTCCGCAGGATAAAGACAGTCCTGCCTATCGATTAACGCGGCCGTTGGAACGGGACGTGGTAATATTTAGCATGATGCTTTTCACGACAACTAATTGAATGGCGGGTATTGGTTTTTTTGCCACGCCCCCATTGATCCTTATTTCATTTGCTGGTCTGGGGTTTTTTCAAAAGGGAAGCGAATTTTCGATTTTGTCAGGGTCCTTTTCATGCTCCGGTGTAGCATTTAGCGTTTTCCTTTTTTTCAAAGACTGCAGCTTTTTATTACTTGGATTGCTATACATATTAGCGGACAACCATACATATGGCGGGCGCGGTGGAAGTAACGAAGGAGTTATTCAAAACGAATAGCATGGCATAGTTAGCATCTAAAAGTAAACCCACCTTGGTAAAAGACAGAATAGAGTCCAAGTTACTTTTTCACCCTCCGTATGATGAACTTATCTTTTGGCGCAAAATCCGGATTAGACAGTGTGAAATGTCCCAATCCAACAAAATAAAAATGCAGCTTTCCATGATCAGTTTTTCTGGGAACGGGCATAGCATATACCTAAGGGATCGACGATAGGGTGAATCGGAAACATGGCGAATACCACTCAGCAACGCGATCATAAATGAATCAGGTCGGGTTGCAACCCTGCCAATGTCTTAGGTATCACAACTAATTGACCTTTCCTCCTGGGAATTGTCAAGTAAACATGTCTCATCGCAATTCTCTCTTCTCTTTATCATCGCGTAATGGACAGGTTCTTGAGCTGCGGGTTGTGTATCCCACGGCATAGATTGATCTCAGTGGACGAGGCCGGGCCGCCAATACACGATGCGGGACCCGCAACCATGTTCTGATGGAATAAATGCCCTCTTTCGCTGTTAAAGTCATATAAGGTATCATTCATAGAAATATTAGCCAACCTAGACGGCTTGATCAGGAGTTAGACGAAATATGACGTTGAAATTGTGTTTGATATCGTCATTACTAAGCGATTACTAAGCCTTTTTACGCCCGTTGATTGGCCAACTAGTCAGCCGACAACATATTTTGACGACAGCCGCAACCTCATCACTCTTCCTCTCCGCCCCATCTAATTATTTCCTATCCAGCCTGCAATCAGCCATATCAGGGACTTACACCGCGGCGTATACGATGAATATAACAAAGCCAAACCAGCAATGAACTTCATTTCTCGGGCTTCAAAAGTCTCCCTCTCTGAAGCTTTTGCCCACATGCCATTGGCATGGCTTCTGTTCCTTTTTTCGTCCTACTGTGATTGATGCGCGACGGGATACCAGGCCGGGTACTGCAATTTGCGTATCTGTCATCTGCACAGAAGATTCTCTGCGTGTGTCTTGCCGAACCTGCTTTTTAGATGCGCTTTGGAGATGCTTGGTATTTTCAACAATTCGCTAGTGGATGGATGGGATGGGATATGCGACTTCGATTCTAGAGTATTGCCCACTGGCTGCTTAAAAACAACGCATCTTCACCCCGAGACAAACCAAGCCCAAATACAAGTCTGTGAAGAGATTTCAGCTCTGCTAATTTAAGGGTACTCCCTAAGCTTTGGAAGGGTGTGGCCCTGCTTGGGATCCTTTAATCCTTCGGTTACGTTGGGGCTGAAGGCGTGCGCATGCTGTGGTATCTTTGCCGCTCTACGTCGTACTTGTCCAACCTTTCCATGCTCCATGTATCGTGCGGGTCTTTACCTGATGCTGACGTATAAAGTGTTTCCCTTCAGAGTGACACAGAACACATTATTATTATTTTCTTCATTTTGATTAGCCTATCCAGTTCGTGTTTTGTTAAAGCTAACTACCCATTCCCCTGATAGGACCGATAGGGATACTTGGTAGGTAGGTTCACGCGTTGCTTGCAGCCAGGGTCTATTGGCTGTATTGAAGATTCCGATGGGTAATCTAGAGGACTTCCAATCTATGATCCGTCTACTGGCCGATCATGAACACCACTCTAAACAAATTAAGAAGCTGGTCTTTATACTGCTTCGGACTCAACCCTTCGGGTGTTATTTGCCAGGTGTTGTGTCCCTTTACCTAATATTCGAAATCCATCCCGGGTCAGATTTGACATATGAGATTCTTTTTCGTTGAGGATATAGTACCTCCACACCCTACCGCTCCCTTATGAAGATAGAAAAAGTCCTATCATACTTTGGAACGAGATATCCTTTCCAGGCCAAAATATGAAGCTTGCTTCCGCGGATGCATACTACATCCATCTTCAAAGGGTATTATATGCTGAAATTCCAGCATCTTCATGGACGCAATTTATTAACTATTAAACGGGGGTTTCATCCTGCTATTCTACCGGCGATTTAGGACTTGGTTTCAACCACTATTCTCGAACCTCAAAAGTATAATTGGACATATCTTGGGCATCAATGACATGGCCACTGAGGAACTTTTCCAGTGAACTCCTCGATGCTATCAGCATTCTCCCGTCCGAGAAGCTTAACTTAAAATGTCATACTTCGGCCCCGGCTTCCCCGCGGCATCCGGGCCGATCCGCATTCGGCCTCTTGTCCGAACAGGGGTCCGCCACCTCCACCTTGTGGGATGTGGAAGATGTTTCTTCCCACCAATATATTCTACTGAATCCCCAGATATTTCGGGAAATTCTGGGGAATCTCCAGCATATCTATGTCACAATTAAACCTTGCCTCCGCCTCGCGCCGAATTGTGGTCATCCCCCCGGATTCCCCGACCAAAGCAACAGTTCCCGCCTGGATAGCGGGATAATATGGGTGTCAAAATGGTTAAATACTACAATAACCATACAATCCCTGGAATTTTCAGTTTTGTTTCCTGACCACTTCAAGAAACCCGCTTCTCCGCCTTTTCCTCCATATATCTTTTTTCCACAGCCATGAAGTTTCGAAACTTCAGCCTTCTCTCATTCTGCGTCTTGGCTGCCACATCACCACTTGACAGTGGTGTAAGCCTAACTCACCATGCCGCCCGACAGGACACCAACCCAGTTGGATACTTAGGAGCATTCTTCCTAGGCGATGTACCAAACGTATTCTTCTACCTCAGCAATGGAAACGATCCAGTGTCTTTCAGGGCATTAAATGACGGCCAACCCAGCCTCATTCCCACTTTGGGTACTCGGGGAGTCAGAGACCCCAACATTGTCAATGGTGGGGGAGCCGATGAGGGCAAGAAGTGGTATATCATCGGAACTGACCTGGATATCGGAAGTGTCTGTTTGTCCTGAAACATATAACGCTTGACTCTGTCCCTCGACTAACTTCGGCAATCTATATAGACCGATTGGGATGCAGCGCAGCGGACGGGCTCGCTGAGCATTTTTGTGTGGGAAAGTGAAGATCTGGTTAATTGGGGAAATGAGAGATTAATTAAGGTGGAAGATGACACTGCCGGAATGGTCTGGGCGCCGGAAGCAATATGGGATGCCGAGAAAGGTTCGTGACAGGTTCTTTCGGTGCAGGGGAGTGTGTGCAATGTAACAAACGAGAACTGACCGTACCGAATAGAGCAATATCTAGTCTACTGGTCATCCAAGTTTGTACGTCCACCTCATAAAAACCCTCCTACTCCATCCAGCCCCTAGCCCCATACATCATCCTCTAACACCTCCCAAGTATTCCACCTCAGACCCCAGCCACACCGGCACCCCCACGGCCTCGCGAATCCGCTACGCCCATACCTCGAACTTCACAACCTTCACCGAACCCCAAGACTACGTCGACTACAGCCCAACCAACATCATCGACCTCACCTTCCTCCCCAACGGCGACAACACATACGCACGCTTCATAAAAGACGAGGACCTCAAGACTGTGTTTTCCGAATTCAGCTCTGATGGACTATTTGGGACCTGGGAGCGGCAGGGCGGCGGCGCTGATGCCATCATCGAGCAGGGTGTTGAGGGCCCCGCGGCGTATTGGGATAATGATGTGGGTGGCAAGGCACATTTGTTGTTGGATTTTTATAGTGGGAATGGGTATGTGCCGTATGAGTCGAGTGATGTGCCTGGAGGGGAGTGGACGAGGAGCGAGGCGCCGGGATTTCCGGGGGGGTTGAGACATGGGTCTATTATTCAGGTTTATCAAGATAGGTATGATGCGTTAAATGCGTTGTAGGGATGCGATGGAATAAGGGGGGGTGTATAAAAACTATAACTTGCAACCCCCAGCTTTTTATTTTATGCACAGACGCAGACATATATATCATCCACCCCTTCGAATTATTGAACAGAAATGCAATTTGACCACAATCTTTTCACAAACAAATAGTTAACTATATCCACATGAATCCAGACAGCTACAAAGTAAACATTCAAATCTGACAAACCAACATCCTAAACCTTCGCCCCATAAACCGCCTCCGCCAACCCCTCCTCCTCCAACGTCTTCCGCACACTCTCCCTCTCCAACAAATGCTTCACCAAAGCCGTATACTTTGGATAATCCTTCTCAATCTCAACCCCAACCTTCTTCCCCCAGATATAAAAAACCAACATATACGGATCGACAATCGTAAACTGCTCGCCGACGGCATGCAGCCCCTTTAACTGGCTCTCGACAAACGCATACGACTCCTTGATATTCAGCAATGCCTTGGCCTTAATTCCCTCCCGCGCACTCTCGTCATCACTATAGCGCTCTGATCGCCACAAACCGCCATATCCCCTCCCATGCAACGTCCCCGAGAGGTAATTCAGCCACTCGTACACGCGGGCGGTTTCAAGGGGGGTTTTGCCTAGTAGGTGCTGGGAGGCGGGGCCGAGTTGGGCGATGGCTGTTGAGACTGCAGGGCCTTCGGTGATAATCTCGCTGTCGATTGCGAGGGCGGGAATGAGGCGTTTCGGGTTGATGGCGCCGTAGTCGGCGGTGAAGGAGGGGTCTTTGATGTTGATGACTTCGTGGTTGAGTTTGAGGTCGTTGAGGAGGATGTGCGGGGCGAGGGAGCAGGCGCCCGGGAAGTAGTAGAGCTTGAGAGCGGGCATGATGGGTGTATTTCTCTTCTCTTTCTGTTCTTCGTTTTTCCTGACAGGGGTAAGTTGCAACAGAGATGTTGATAGCCGCCACGAAGCGATTGAGGGTGTTTATATATGTTTACACACCACCCCCGTCCCCATCGTAGAGAAAATATACCCCCACTATGGTTAAGGATTGTCGTACTAGTAGAGCGAATCGGTCCTGTCCTCTCGGTGTTTAGATTACTCCGTAGTAAAAGTAAAAACGGGATCATATTTGTCAGATCGGAGTCTAGCAGGGCTGCAAGGGCGGAATTATAAATAATGTATCGATTATCTCAGCCCAAAACTGGGGGCCCAGCAACAATCAGCGAGATGGTATCGACAGCTTGAGATTGGCACTGGAAGAAAGCGAGTCCTTGCGGGGCAGTGGTTCATCCGCCGTCAAAACAAGAGCCCGAACAAGGTAGAGGCGGAATCGGATGAACGCATTAGATGGTTAGGCCGATTATGGATAATTTTGTGTCTTTAACGGTATATTTTATGCTTCGGGATTTGATGTGGAAAGTTAGCCAACATAGATCACTAATCCTGCATAGTGGTTGGTTAGTTACTCGGATATAGTTCGTTTAGGCGTATTGAGCCTCAAAATCGGATGAAATCTGTAGAGCTCGGCCTAGAATTATTAACAATCACCCCGAGTTGTAGTCAGCTTTGTGAATTTGACTTGTGTATAAATATTTTATACGACGTACCCACCCTGGAATCAATTCCGGGTAGTATAGTAGTGAGAGCGCGATCATGAGCATATCTAGATTGATAATTGAGCATAAATCTTCCCTTTTTGCTAGTAGCATAGTAATAGCAGTAATTTCGCTGCTTCTTCTTTATTAGTATTTACTAATGGTACGCAATAACTAGTTACTACCGATGAAGCAAGAATAAATCAACATACGAATACGCAGTAAAAGAACATAATGCCATCATCACCAAACCTGCTGGCTGCCCTCTTTTAATAGCTAACTGCCGGCCGTCCACTAGTAAGGTAGTTAATAAGTGCCAGCATCTCACTCCACTAACCGCCCCTAAGAGGCGGGGATATTAACAAAGTGCGGGGTGAGAAGTTCCGGGTTAAATAACTCGTCCTTTGGGCCATTCGCGCTCTTTGCTTTTTCCTTGTTGCACCAGTCAGCCCATGCTTTGTGCCCAGCCAGCCGTGCAGGGAGCTCTCCCCGCCTCATTGCTCACTAAAACTGCTAGCTGCGATGATAACTACCCAAGCAAAACAAGCAGCGAGGGTGAGCAACCTCGGTAAGTTTCTCAACAGCTTGCTTTGTTAGATATAGGGGGTGGTGGATAGCCGAAGTGCGACTTTCTTGATATACTGAACTGTATGTCTTTGCCCGGGCTGATGAGTTTGGATATCCTTTTTTTGTATTGGGCAGAGGCTTTCGCTCCTTTGGACTGTACAATTATCATTTCCTCCGGATGGGCCTTGTGGAGAATCTGGTATTTCCCTAATTGGAAGGGTATAGATCTAGACACAGCTGCGCTGAGAAGCGGTTTGGAAGAAGGCGGAGGGTGAATCACACTCCGTCTGCCATTGTGGGATTTGGCTTCTGGCTTCTGGCATTCGCCGGGAACTGAGGAGTAAACAAAAACAGGAGTTTGTTTATGAATACTCAGTGACGGATAGCTGGCGCTCGTTGACATTTCCTCCACTTCCTCGTCCCCTCCATATTTCAGTCTCAACAACCTCACCCGCCTCGCATTCCATTTCGTTGGAAAGTTGCAGAACCTAGCTTTCAACATGTCCCGTAAGTGCTACGTATAATCATAACCTCCCTCAATCATGCACCTAGCCCCCTAATATACTTCCCAGTACCAACCCTCGTCACCGCTGTGGCTGGCACCCTCGCTACTGCGGCCTACCTAGATGCGAAATACCTCGTCCGCCGCGACCTGCGGACAGGCAGCATGGCCGCCAATGCCCTCCAAGCCCTCGCCTTCCTCGAAGACCGCTGGAAGCAAGACAAAACGCTCATCTACCACTACCTCGAAGAGCACGCTCACAACCAATCCACGAAGGACAATATACTTCTCATCTTCGAAGACCGCACATGGACGTACGCGCAGTTCCTGAACGACGTGCATCGCGTGGCTAATTGGTTGATGAATGACTTGGGCGTCAAGCGGGGTGAGTTGGTTGCGTTGGATGGCGGGAATACGCCTGAGTATATGCTGTTGTGGTTTGGGCTGGAGTGTATTGCTGCAGTGCCTTCATTTATCAACTGTAACTTGACGGCGGGGCCACTGATGCACTGTGTTAAGCTTTGCGAGGCGAGATATTTGCTGGCTGATCGCGGGGTGGAGGGATTGGTGAGGCCGTGCGAGGAGGAGCTGGAGGCCGGCGGGGTGAAGACAATTTACTATGATCCTGAATTCATCGCTGGACTGGGAGATAACACGCCGGTGCCCCAGAGCAGACGGACGAGGATTGGTACTGAGGACTTGGCTGGGCTGATATACACATCTGGTACGACCGGGCTGCCCAAGGCAACACGAATGATCCGTCGTAGGGAGCTGCTCACGTCGCGTGGTATCTCCACGTACCTGGATCTTAAACCAGGGACGAGAATGTACACCTGCCTCCCATTATACCACGGGGCAGCACACGGGCTCTGCGTCAATCCGTCGATATTCGCCGGCTCAACAATCGTTCTCAGCCGCAAATTTAGCCACAAGACCTTCTGGCCCGAGGTGGCAAAGTCGCAGGCGGAAATCTTACAATATGTGGGAGAATTGTGCCGGTACCTGGTCAATGCACCCCCCTCCCCGCTCGATAAAAACCACAAAGTGCGAATGGCCTGGGGCAACGGTTTGCGGCCTGATGTCTGGGAAGTGTTCCGCCAGCGATTCGGAATCGAGACGATCAACGAGCTATACGCGGCTACTGACGGGTTGGGATCTACCTTCAATGCCAATCGAGGAGACTTTGGGCGTGGGGCCATCGCTGTTCGCGGCCTGTACTGGAAATTGATGAACGGGGACAACGAAAAGCGCGTCAAGATCGACGTGGTGACCGAGGAAATCCAATTAGACAAAAACGGGTTTGCGATCGAATGCGAGGACGGAGAACCAGGTGAGACACTGTATAGAATGGATCCTGCTGCACCACAGGACGCCCTGTTTCCGGGATATCACAAGAACCGCGGGGCCGGCGAGAAACGCAAGATCAAAGATGTGTTTCGTAAGGGAGATATGTGGTTTCGATCTGGGGATGTGATGCGGATGGATGCCGACGGGTGCCTGTATTTCGTCGACAGGCTGGGGGATACGTTCCGATGGAAGAGCGAGAACGTTAGCACAAATGAGATTAGCGATGTAGTGGGGAAGTTTGATCAGATTGCAGAGACGAATGTCTATGGGGTTCAGGTTCCGCACGCAGATGGACGGGCAGGCTGCGCGGCAATTGTGCCTGTGGAAGGAGTGACGATTGATTCGCTAGATTTTGCTGGACTGTCGAAGTATCTGATCAAGGTGTTGCCCCGATATGCGGTGCCAATTTTCGTACGTGTGGTGGAGTCATTTGAGACCACGGGGACGATGAAGTTGCAAAAGGGGAGGTTGAGAGCGGAGGGGGTCGATCTGGATAAGATTGAGGCGGGCGGGAAAGCTGGTCATTTGTTCTGGCTCCCGCCGGGTGGAAACCAGTATGTCCCGTTCGGGCGGAAGCAGTGGAATGAGCTGAAGGCTGGCAATGTAAAGCTGTAGATTTTACATTTTGATTTGTGATCTTGGGTATCGTGCTTGCGCACCCTGGTAAGTGTGTGTCTGGCATGTGGAGAGTTCAGCATAGACCCGAATCAGAGAGCGAAAGATAGACAAGAGATATTCCAGGCCCATGGGCATTGTTTGGCTTGAATGAGAATGTAATGAAACTCCATCTTTAAGGAATTTTGTGGCCTCGGGTTAGTTAGGGATATTGTCCAAAATCACGCACTTGTAAGGGAACCCGCAATCTGCTTGCACATCCAGGCAAGCCAGCAAGACTTCGAACGTAGGCTTTGTATGCTTGGGAAAAAAGGCTCGATATTCCTAGAAGGAGACAATTTGACCGACCCCAACTCCAATGACAATAGTCTCGTCCCGCAGGCCTGAATAAACCAGCCAACTCCTCACATCTCATCCTGCAACGGGTGCACGTAGCTCAACCGTTCCGCCTCATCCTCGACCCCCTTCAGCACCCTAAGGACATTCTTCCCAACCAACCCAATCAAATCCGCCTCCCCCACCCCCCTCCTCAACAGCTCCTCAATAAGATCGGGATACTTCGAAACATCCTCCAACCCACTCACAACATTCAGCATCCCATCAAAATCCGACCCAAGGCCCACATGCTCATACCCAATCAGCCTCCCCACATGCTCAATATGATCCGCCACATCCGCCAACGACGCTTTCTTACTATCATCGCAGCGCGTATACTCCGGGAAGAAGGTAATCATAACCACGCCGCCATTCTTCTTCAGCTCCAGCAGCACATCATCAGGCACATTGCGCGGATGCGCACACATCGCGTAGCTCGACGAATGTGAGAAAAGGACCGGTGCAGTGGAGACGCGCAGGGCATGCCGCATCGTGTCCGCGCTGACATGTGCTAGGTCAACGATCATTCCTAGACGGTTCATTTCGCGGACTATCGCCTCGCCGGCGGGCGAGAGGCCGTTATGCAATGGCCTCTCGGGCGTGGCGCTGTCGGCGTACTTGTTGTGACAGCTGTGGGTTAGAGTCACATATCGGGCACCGAGACGGTGGTACATGCGCAGAATACTGGCGCTGTTTCCGATTTGATGCAGGCCCTCGACGCCTATGAGGCTGGAGATGGTGTTTGAGTTTGCGAAGTTGGCCCAGGCCTCGGATGAGGAGGAGATGAGTTTTAGGTGCTCGGGGAATTCGGTGGCGACGCGGTGGACAAGGTCAATTTGTTGGAAGGTGTCGTGAATAGACTTGGAGTAGGTCTCGTCGGAGAAATCGGTAGTGTTTGCGGGACTGTAAGGTGGTGTCAATATATGTTATTTGTAGCAGGGAACAGAGCATGGAGATATATGCATGATTTCAGCACTCCTTACCATCCAACAAATACACTCCAGAATTGCCCCCGGATGCCCCCCTTTCTCAAGCGAGGGAAATCCACTTGGCCTGGAAGCTTTCCATCACTGAAATTCTTTTGGTAGATGTCATTATCATACATTTCGCGAATAAAAATTGGGAAATCATTATGGCCATCTGGGATACCGCTTATCAGCCAAAATTCAATGTCGATTGCGGGATCACTGGCCAGCATAACTTACCTATCAGAGGCGCAGCATGTAAGATCCGATCAACGGGAGACAGGGATTTATTATGTTGGCAATGGTCAAAGAGCTTCCATGGCGGCGATGCAAAGGCGAGCCATGTCAATATGGTGCATGCTACTCCAATTGTCGCAATTAGCCTGGATAGCTGGGTCCGCCGGCTTATGTGTCTATCATTCTTTTCATCAACTGGAAGGCTTCTGATAGGGGATTTGTACTGTTCCATTTTAGAGGATATGAAGAGGCGGGTGTGCAAGGAGAATGGAGTTACAAGTTCACGAATGTGGCCATGAGATAGGACTGATATCGGGTGCGATTTGTCAGCAACTTTTCAACATTTTCCGAGACTATGAGATCTCTGAGGGCAAATGTATTCGCATTGTAGTCACATTCAACGCGTGAAAAGGGATTGAATATTAATATCCCAACATTACGCGGCCTCGAAAGAATGATGCATGTATCCGGAAAACCATCTCTTATTATCTATCTAGGCATGTACGGAGTATCCGGGATTAAGACCAGAGGTTATCCTCCCAGTCCCCTGCTAGCCGTGTCCTGTATCCCTCCACTCCTAGATGTAAGATCCTGCGGAAATGGTAGACCCTGGCCCATCTCTCCACATATACGAAGACTCGAAGGTAAAAGACATCTATCCCTATCCATCCCAATGAATTGTTAGCAGCGTGTCCAAATAAACGAACTGACACACCCAACCCCCATCCCCAAATCATTATATAGAAAATATATATTTTTGTTTTCGTGTCAGACTTTGCCGTATTGCCTCAAGCTCTACCAGCGGCCCGGCACAATGGCACGAGTGTAGTTGCGCGGTTGAGCACGTCGGATTACCAGAGCTGTTTTAAAGTATCTTCATTTCTTTTGTATTTCTTTCTCCTTCTGGAGCAGATCGAGCACAGTTGAGAGGGATATGTGACGGAGAAAGGAATGGAAAAGAACGTGTGCCACTCACGGTCAACAGGTTCCCGTCTCGAAAACCACGACGAGGGTGGATTGATCCCATTTCATCCAATATACATTCCGCCCATCAATCCACCCGACTTCCTACTCCCCCAGCCCCTGGATACACATCATATACCTTCATGAAAAGAAAGGAAATGTCCCATCTATCAGGTCATCACCGTATCATGGAAGCTCAAAAAAGAGAGCCCTCGCGACGATGGTTTTAGAAGTGGGATTGACCATTAAATAAAAAGCCATTGATCTCGACACACTCATCGGAATCGCCAGGGCAGTGGAGGAACAAAAGTTGCTAACTGGTGATGATTTGAGTTGGTGGTCTTGCTGTTAAAGAAAAAAAAAAAGGAAAAAGAAAGAGGAAAAGAGAGGAGAGAAAATTGAAGTTTTGAGTGCAGAATACGCGGCTAGCTGTCTTTGGATTAGCGTGTAAAATACCATCACGTGAGTATGAAGCTTGGCGCTCTGGGGGGTTATGGGGTTGAGCAGGGGTAGCAAGAGCAGACAATGCCAGCATCTGGAATATTAATGGTGGATGGGCAAAAGGCAACATGGTAAACATGATTGCCAGTTAAAATAACATTCTATATAACCCTCTCGCTATGACGATAATAACCTAATAATAAACCGAATTATAATTCCAACTCCATGCAAACCAAATAAAAACAACCTGTCAAGGCAAAAAGACTCCATTCCATGAAACCAAAATGGAAAATACCCAAAATAAATATATAAATAATCATTCCCCCCAATCACAAATTAGCATAAACCGTCCCGTCCCTCAGCTCGTGAATAAGATCCTTGTCCGACGGTGACCCAACCTCCGCATACCGCCGCCCATCCCTCAATTCATGGATCGTGATCCGCCGATGTCTCTTCTTCTTCTTCGCTTTCGCATATTTCTTGAAGACGTTCGATTTACCTCCGCTAATGCTATCAGCAGTCGCGGCGCTGGGACTACTCCCCACATCGCTGGAGGCGGAAACGGAAACGGAAACGGAAACGGAACTTCCCGTTTCTGTGCTTCTTGCACGCTCCTGTTCCCTAGCCGCTAAATATTCGTGTTTGCGGGCTAATTCTTCCCCCTCTTCGAGAAACCATTGTCGTAAACTGGAGACATATTCGCATTCTTCGGCGTCAAATTCGACAGGCGCTCCGTTCATTTGGACTTTCTCATCACTACCTTGCGGGAAGACCGCCCAGGAACTTGGTGGACAGGCGAGGAGCATCATTTTGTGGTTCATGCTTTGGACGTTGAAATCACGGAGGAGGACTACGTCTCCCTTCGTCGCGACGGGGAGGGAAGATTTGACTCGCCGGAATATTTGGGCGGATATCGTCATACCAGACATGGAGGGGTCGGTGAGATGGAGGGTTGCAAAGTATTCGCGCGGTCCCTTGGTGGCTTGCGAAATTGGAGAAGACGAGATGACAACGGATATTGTATCGGTTGGCTTATTGAAGCTATCGACGAGAGTAGATAGGGGATGGAAATAGGAGAGACGGCTACGTAGACCAGCGGCGCTCATATTCGGCTGTAGGCCGCCAAGTGATTCTGTCGCGGGGGTCTCTGCAGCCTCCTGGGAAGTCTGGCGGCTTGGAGGGCTTCCGGCATCGTTTTCCTTCTCGATCACACCCAAATTCTTGGGCTGCTGCAATTCTGCTGCTTCGGGTAGAGGAGGGGCTTGGGAGATGTCGAGGTTGGCGGCATGGTTCCACGAAACAGGCGAAACAAGGATATCTTCAGATTGCTCTTGCTCGGGAGAAGGAACAGATTGTTCCACTAGTGTTGTATCCTCGACGGCAGCCGATCCCATAGACCCTGTTAGTTGGGCATCCAACAGGTCTTGTATATCTTCTGACATTTGCCGGATGGGTGTTCTGGGTTCGACTGGTTGGGTATGTAGCGGTGTAGTCTCCCTCTCAACAGGAACAGTTTCCTCTGTTACTACAGGAGTGTGGAGCGGTGAAGTATCCCTCTCAACAGGAACAGTTTCCTCCGTTACCACAGGAGTGTGTAGTCGGCCCTTTGAATCCGGTGAAACCAATCCCTCTGGCCCATGCCAGGCGTCGGATGCACCGTCGAGAGAAAGTCCGAGATCAGCCCTGTGCAAGGTTTCGGAGCCAGAGGCAACTGAACCGCTTCGTTGCTCCGATTGGTATAGTTCGGGATCAATTACCATTTCATTATGGGTGTCTGATTCAATGACCAACTCCTTATCAGACATGGAAGTGGGCGAAAATGACGGGCTGCCATGGAGGTATTCCTCTTCGGGCTGTACTTCTTCAGATCCTTGATCTGGTATCTGCTCACTGATTCCTGTGAATCCTGTCCATTCCTCTGACACATGGATGTTGGTTTCTGCTTCATGCTCCATGTCCTGTTGCTGGGAGACCTCATCGAATGCAGCAGGCTGTTCGATGCCAACGGAAGAGACGACTTGTGGTGGCATATCCACCTGATCGATCTGGTCATAAGCCGCCTGCGGCCCATTTAAGTCCATTGCTGGCACTTGCGGATGATAGTTGGGCACCGGCGCCATGCCCTCTTCCTCACTATCGCTATCCAAAACAATTATTTCTGGTTGTGAGGGCGGTTGAGTGGGATATGCCCGTTTGGGAGATATTGCACTCTCCACCGCGTATCGAGACTCCGATTCTTCGTCAGATGCTTCGTCCGAATCATATTGTGACGAGGCTTCTTCATAGGTGTGTGGCATCTCATCGTCAGAATACATTTCCATGTCCTCTTCCACCTCCTCCTCTTCTTCTTCTTCCCCTTCTTCTTCTTCTTCTTCATCTTCTTCCTCTTCGCCCTCCTCCTCTTGTTCTAGGCCATAATTTCGTAGTGGTTCCACTTCACCACTAAGTGCCGGCTCCTCCGCCTCTAGTGATACCTTCTCCTTCCTATGTACTTGCTCCGGTTCCTCTTCCGATTCACTTTGCCTTTCGTCTTCGATGTCCTCGATGCCATCTTCTTCCTCTTCTTCTTCCTCTTCTTCCTCCTCTTCCTCCTCTTCTTCCTCCAATTCATATTCATCTGCCTGCCCCCGATCTTCTAGTCCCTCTCCAATTTCCTCCTCGAATTCTTCTTCTATCTCTTCTTCATTTCCATATTCCAACTTCTCAGTCCCATCCTTCTCGACTTCATAACCATGGTGTGATAAGTCTTGTGGCATAGGCAAAACAGCATGATCCCGCACTTCATCCAGTTCCATGTTATCGATTTCCTCGTGGCCAATTATAGCGTCTTGTGGTATTTGGCCATCCCCAGTGACTTGAACATCCAATAGCTTGTGCTGAATAGCCATTTCAGGCTGCGAATCTGGAACTATAGGCACTTGTTCCTCTACACTCATATCCCGAATCGGCGAAGAAGCGCGGCCATCGACAAAATTAACACTCTGACTAGCGATATAATTAAGCTCCTGGTGCTGGATTGAAGTTAATTGGCGAGTTTCTCCCTCGCCATGCACACTTTCACCCGCCGCTCCAATGATAGGCGAGTACGTATCGACATGCGGGGCCGTGTCATCCGTGGCGGAAACCTGACTTGCTAATGGACTCCGTGATAGCGGAAAGTTGTTAACTGTACCTGCGAGTGCTGTTTCGAGGGGAGATACAATCGGCATACCAGCGGACAAAATCGGTCGTAGGTGAGGGGTAGTGGTGAAGTCTTCATTAAATGAGTTTGGAGTTTGTTCGAACGAGTTTCCAAGAGAGGTAAATGGCGTAACGGTAGCTTGTTGCGATTGCGATTGTGTGGTGTTCCAATTTGTACTCTGGGTAAATATACCGGAGACACCCCCAGTTTGCTGTGCAAAGGTATTCTGGAGTCCACCTAAAGTGTTGAATTCTGGTTGTAGAGTAAAGCTGTCCATATTTTCCGTCTGCACAGCCAGTTTCGGTGGCCCTGGGACCTGTGCCTCCTCTTCGTGTTCATGGGAAGACTCATTCATATCAACGGTGAGTTGGGAGTTAGGAACAGTATCGTCTTGCGAAGGCGGTTCCATCACAACATCTTTCTGCTCTTCTGCTTCCTGGCTCACTTCCTCCATTTCCGATTCCATCTCTTCATCCTCCCAATTATCCGCCGTTTCCTGCGTCGGACTAGGCGGCGTATCTACAAACACCCACTCATTGCTCGGCCTCCCAAACTTTGTCCGTTTCCGCCCCTTCCCCCAAATATACCCATCCTCTTCCGCAAGCGGGTCATATGCTGAATTCGAAAGGGATCCAAACGAAGCGCTGACTCTCTGTGAAAATGCAGGCGACGACCAATTGCCCGAGGTCTCCGGACGAGGTGATTCACCATTGACCAGATACTGTGGCGTTGATGTTGAGCGGGTAGGCGTTGAAGGCGTGGCAAGCTCACTGTCATTCTGTTCATCCCGTGGGGCTTGAACGTCGATCGTTTTGAACAGCTTTGAATCACGATATACCTATAAAAGATCGGTTAAACATCCCATCCTGCTATTAACAAAAAGCCATGCGAAATCATACCTCAATAATTACTCTCCCATCAAACATCAAGTCCCACTCAATCCCCCTCTCCCTTCCTGGCGTCCCAATCTCCGCGTCATTATTCGCCCCCGCATCCCGACTAGTCCACCTCGCGCCCTCAAGCCCCAACACCACCATGTCCCCAATCCCAATCTGCGACTTGGCAACGGCTTCCGCACTCGGGCCGCGGAACTTTGCCTTCACCTGGCCCCTTGCACCGCGCAGGCGGAAGTCGGGTTCCGAAAGAAGAACGCCAAGCTGCTTGGTGACGGATGAGAAGGGCCAGAGCAGGATTACGACAGCACGGACGTGGCGCGTGGGAATGTCGGGCAGCGATGGGGAGAGCTTCGCGATTGGGGTGGAAGTTGTGCTCGCTGACAGGGGTGTTGCTGTCGTGGTTGTGGCGGTGGTAGGGGTGGAGTTTGATATGGACATTGATGGGAGCTCCATTGTGTTTTGCTTCCCCACGCCACCGATGGTGTATATACCGTAGTAAAGGGCTACCGCGGGGGAATAGTCGTGTTCATGGTGTTGAGAAGAGCCGAGGATGTATCTTAGCGATAGCTGTCCTATTGTGAGGCGGTGTGAAATGGTGTGCTGTGACTATGCGTCCACCAGGCAGATATCTCCAACAAGGAAAGGTGATGAGCTTGTTAATCGCCAGACGCGCCTAGACGCGATCACGATCACGTGTTTTTGCCATGCTTAGTCAGGATTTCAGCACCACACAAGGATGGCAGGACGACCTCATCAGGGATTGCTGCCAACAAGTCTCCCAAGGTCTCTATTGCTCGTTGCAGCTTTCATCAGTCTAACTATGGCCGATCCGCTTGAAGTTACGCTAAGGACATCAAACATCGGCAATACCAACAATATGGACCCATGAAAGCTTTTGTTCTCAAAAGATACAGCACCAATAATGTTCTAGGTAAAAGTTTCCAACCTGAATGAAGTGACAATGACAAGCAAGGCCCATAATGGAAAATCTAACTGTTTCATGATCTGTTCAAAATTCCAAAGACGTTGAACGAGTCAATGTTGACAATATCTTCAACAAATGCAGATCGAGGCAGCACAATGCCAGCCTGGAAACCTAATAAAATTCCCCGAAACAACCCCAGAAACACCCGAGAATTGTCCGCTAAATTCCACTGATGACGCCATCAGCAGGGCAGCACACAGCAATACCGAGAGTGGGGTGCTGCATGGCTTATCGATGGATAAGCCAAACATGATTCAAGGTTCACCACCAGCAAAGAACCCTTCTAAATGCTAATAAATATGTAGTATGGGCATATATTTTATATAGAATGAGCTATCCAGAACCAACTTGCGGCCAGAGTCTGGTAAGCTTTCTTCCCCCGGTATCTTCCCCCCGTTCTATTGGCTTTACCGGGCGGACAATTGCCGTTACCGACACGGCGCCGACTAGCCAGTGTCTGCACGTTATCTATCAACGCTAAAATGTTCACGATACTAGGGGAATTGCGTGCAGACTGGGGTTGATGATTTAAACACCAGTACCATAAGTTCGTTTGGCGGCATAAACGTTTGTATCAAATGCATTTTTCGCGCGCCGGGTCTTTCAGCAAACGACGGTAGCACGCAGAGACTTGGAACAAACATAGACAGAAGATGCACCCGCCTCCTCTCCACCGGGTGCGGAAGGTCGCGATTATCGGCGCGGGGTCATCGGGGTTGGCCGCGGCAAAGTAGGTATCTCGATGTCCATTACCAAAATGGCTTTCTTCCAAGATAGGTGGTTCTCTATCTAACATCACGATGCAGGTATCTATTAGCCGAAAAATGTTTTGAAAAGATTGATATTTTCGAACAGCGCGCTCGAGCAGGCGGGGTATGGAATTACTCGTCCGCCGCGGATAAGAACCAACAGCCCATCGATATCCCGCAAACAAATCCACATTTACCCGTCGAAGAGCCTGTTTGGCATTCGACACATTCGCCAGGATCGGATGAGAAGATTACCCGAGAAGCCTCATTCATATCACCGCTCTACGACGGGCTGGAGACCAACATTCCCCATACCCTGATGCGGTTTTCGGATTTACCATTCCCGGCAGATGCGCAGTTGTTTCCTCCGTTTGGGGTTGTCCACCAGTATCTGGAAACCTATAGCGTGGATATAAAGCATCTCATCCAGTTCCAGGTACAGGTTATAGATGTTAGACTCGAGGATGCCCAAGCTGGGACTTGGGCAGTCACGAGGAAGCATCTTCAAAGCGGATCTCAGGAAACTGATATCTACGATGCCATTGTTGTCGCAAGTGGACATTATACCCTCCCTTATGTTCCATCCATACCCGGCTTATCGGCATGGACCGCAGCGTATCCCAACGCGGTGACGCATTCCAAATCCTACTCTTCCCCTACCGCATTCAAGGATAAGAAGGTTGTTGTTGTGGGGAACTCTGCATCGGGGGTCGATATCGCCGCACAGGTTAGTAAACTGTGTCGGGGACCGGTCCTCCTATCTTCACGGTCCACCTCATATTTCGTAGCTGGTCCGGTCAATGGTCAGAAGGAATATCCACAGATCGTTGAATTCCTCCCACCTACCACCCACAACCGAGCAGTACGATTCGAGAATGGGGACATCGAAGAAGACGTCGATGCGATTGTGTTCTGCACGGGGTATTTTTACTCCTTCCCATTCCTATCGTCACTCCAACCCCCCGTTATCAAGGACGGGAATCGGACGCTGCACGTCTACCAGCAAATGTTTTATATGGAACAACCTACCCTAGTCTTCCCCGTCTTGAACCAAAAAGTCATCCCGTTCCCCATGGCAGAAAACCAGGCGGCGGTCTTTGCACGGGTCTGGTCTGGCCGGCTCAATCTTCCATCAAAGAAGGAGATGAAGGACTGGGAAGACGCGATGATTGCAGAACGCGGAGCTGGCAAGGAGTTTCATGTCATGCCGTACCCTCGTGATGCTGCTTACCTTAACTCGATGTATGATTGGGCGGCGAAGGCAGAGCGGAGGGACGGACTCGAGAATGACGGCCAGGGAAAGGAGTGTACTTATTGGGACGAGAAGCAGAAATGGACTCGGGAGAAGACTACGTTGATCAAGAAGGCATTCAATGAGAAGGGAGAGGATAGACGTTCTTGCCGGACACTGGAGGACGTGGGATTTGATTTTGAAACGTGGAAGACGGAGCAAGCATAGAGTGGATAGACCACATACACAGATCTCTAGTTCACATAGAAATCCCAGCAACAATAGACATCAATAATAAACTTCCAGAGGCAAAACAACAAAACTTTGTTCGGGTGATGTTTTAGTTCCCGTCATCGCCAAAGCTGGTGGAGCCGCACATACTCTGGGCCACGATGTCACGTGCCGCCGATCCGTGCTAAGTCAGCGATGCATCTTCCGTGCTTCAATCGCATCCAATCTCCCGCTTGATGTCTTTGCATTCCTCGCGCCCCCTTTCTCTTCATATTGCAGTGTTCTCTGTGGTATAAGACAGACCTCTATCTCTATTTGTGCAGTTCCTGATATTTCCCTTATTCGCTAAAATGGACTGTGGCCACCCCGTCTCCCTGCATGCATAATGGGACAGACAGGAAACACTTCCACCACTGCACATATCATCTCATCATTGCGCAAATCTAGACAGCCACACAGCACCCAGGACACGACAACTACGGAATCAGAGAGTCTGGTTACCCTGTCGAGTGAAATTTCTGTCCATAGTGATCAGGAGTATCCTATAAAGTGTATTCTCGAAGAATCCAGTGACAAGTACCTCATTGCTTGGGAAGGGCCTTACGAACCTACTTGGGTAAGTGGAATAAAACACGCGATCAGCTCCACGGATTTGTCTTTGAATTGCGTTATTATATTTTCCTTTTAATGTGTGCAAGCGCGTGGGGTCCTATTCTGTCCATTCCTATCATATTTCTGTTGCGTTTGTTTTTGCTGTGGCAACCTTAAACTGAACTCTCATTCTCCAGGAACCCAAGCATTTTGCCAACAACGCTGCCATCCGGGTTTGGAACAGGAAGAAAACGCAACTAAGTGCCGGTAACAGGCCATTGCAACCTAATCCGCTGTCATCTTCCAGTTTTGTCCCATCAACTTCGACTTCTCGTTCTGTATTGGGCTCCACAGTCCCGGAGTCCCAGCAATCTGCTTTTAGCCAAAGCACTGCTATTTCATGTTCTACGAATTCCCAGCTTTCCTCAATCCCTTCTCAAGCATCCATCTTAAGCGGTAGCTTGTATTGTCCGGACTCCTCTGATCAGCCAACGCAGTCAAGCGGCGTTGCCTCTACCCAAAGTCAACACCAAGTTTTAACCAGGAGTCACCATCAAGCTCTCTCAACACAAACCATCGAGGAGTCCACGTTTGCAAGTCAGCAGCAGCAAAGTTCAACCTCCTTGGAACCTTCCAGCCACTGCTCTGTCCGCATTGTTCGGCCAACCAGCGGGTCAGAGCTCCTAAACCGACTCAAACGGCCCACGCACCAGCACAGACCAGTTGGAGCGTTTAGCAATATATCATCAATCTCAACGTTTACAAACTCGTTTCAACCGGAGTCAACTTCGCGAACCACATCAGAACCAGTTACTTCACAGAGAACCGTCCAGCGCAATTCGTCCCTCGGGTACACGCAGTCCAGCTCCAACAACGCAAGCACCATCCTCGAGATTGCTGAGACTCCGCAATCCCGGTTACGGTTACAGTATAGCCAAAACAGCAGCCAATCTCAACTGACCCAATCCACGCTATCTCGTACCCCGATCTATATTTCTCCCTATCCACCCGTGGGAGTGGCCGATTGGCCCCAGACATCGTCGCTTGGTGAGCTTTCACCAATAACTCTATTCTGACGTCATTTTCATTTACATTAAGCTTTAGCATATCAGACTCCCCTTCGTCGAGTAGGGGGTTCTTCCAACGGAAGTCGGGACACCATCCCTGAAAGCCTACCACAAAATATTTCCAGTCAGCCTTCCGTGCCATCCCAGTTGTCTTCGAAGAATAATACACGACCACCATCTAATTTTGCCGCGAGTCCTCTTCAAATCATGAATGATTCAACCCCAAATAATCGGTCCCCGAACCCACCTCTTAGCATGGAAGAAGCCATCCGCAGCAACCCAGGAACGTCGTTCAGAGACAAGATGAGATTCCTTCGCGCCCACGAGCGGTCACTTGCTGGACAGCAGCAACCTGTCAGTTCCAGTGCAACCCCTTCATCTGCAGGCGACATTGAACCGGTCCAATCCCTCCCCGCCAGAGACCATGCCTCTCCACTAAACGTTCGCGTGGACAAAGAGCCTGTCCATAAGGAGCATGTTATTCCGACGACTGAGGCCGCTCCCGAATTCATTGCACCCCAAGCTCTGCATTACACGGTTGAAAATCCAGTTGAAACGGCTGAGGCACTAGCGGAGGCGCAACCTAATCTTGCAGGCCCGACAGAGCTCCTAGAAACACCTTTGGAGCCTATGGAGGACCATATACAAACTCTGGAACACGCCGCTGTGGCTGAGGAGTCAGAAATTGCGCACCATGGTATCCAACTAGGGCCCTACGAATTTGCGATTCCCGTTTCTATGGATTCTAGAGTTAAGGATGATTACGACATTGTCCTGACGGCTGAAAGGAACAATATCAAAAGATTCCTGGATGAGGCTTCATCGCTAGGAACTAGCACGATCAGTACCAGCTCTGAGGTTTGTGTTTTCTTGAAGCAAAATGTACGCGAATCTAACTTGGATATAGTATGACGCGCTTGTACCTAAAATGGGACAAATGTTGGAACAGCTGAACAACATAACTGTGCATCCCGATTTGAACCTGCCGGACCAACCTGCTGTTCCTGCTGCTGACCCAACCAAAGAAACTGCGTGGGCCGAGTACTCGAGCTCGAAGTTTCAGTTCCTCGGCTACTTCATTGACGAGGCTGCGAACGAAGATTTCCATGTCATCGTCGTAGCAAAGAGAGCCAGAGCTGTCAGGATTGTGGAAAATTACTTGGTGGGAAAGGGATTTACCCACATTCAACGAATGATAGACACCCCTAATCAGCTATGCCTATATAGAGGGCAGCTTAGCTTTGCTATACGAACAACGAGTGATGACCGAACGATGATACCCTACAAAACTCCGGCGGCCATTATCGCTTTGGATAATTCTTTCGACGCGGACAACCAAACGATTCAGAAGCTACGCACTGATTTCTCCCCCAATGAGAACCTGTTGCCGGTTATCCGCCTACTTGTCTCTAATACATCCGAACATATTGAGCGGTCTTTGCCGCGGTTATCTGAACTCAATCGACTTCGACTTCTTGTCAAGTATACAAGAGAGCTTAGTAACACTGCTGGGGAGGTTCAAGATGACGCTCTAGATGTTCAAGAATATGCGCAAGAAGTCATCAAATTCTTCAAGCGAGGCTCTAAAATATGGTCTCTTCCAGTGGTTGAAGCAATACCTATTGAAGAAGCCAGTGAGAGCCCACCTATTTTAGAACCAGAACAGCTGCGGGATATGACAGCATCAAGACAAAAACGCTGGCTGGTAAGTGGCTTTCCTGGTTCCTGAATACTATCGCGCTAATGCATTCATCTAGGAGGGTGAAACCGAAGAAGATATCAACCCATCAAAACGACAACGAACAACCCCCTTCCAAGACATCACCCACATCAGCGACTCGATGAAAGGCCAGACACAAACACAAACGCAACCCCAATCCCAATCCCCTGAACGTCCCTCCCAGCTCAGCGACCGCAGCATAGTCCAAGCCCAAAAGGCTCTCGAAGAACAAGTCCGCCAGCTTCAAACTGCCCTCACATCCACCCAAGCTCGTCTCCAACAAACCGAGTCAAACTTCTCCCGCCTCCAACACCGCTACGAAACCCGACACAACGAGTACCACAAAATGCGCACGGAACTGGACCAAGCTCTCGAAACATCCAAGAAATCCGCCGACCGCCTCGAGCGTCAAAAGGCCGAAATCGCAAAACTAAAAGATGAAAAATCAGCGCTAGCCAAAGATCTCGAAGAAGCACGCAACACAATCAAAGAAGGCGGCGGCGACGCGGCCGCCCTCGAATCCGCCCTCGAAGAAGCACGCAAACTCAACAAGGAAAACGCCAGCCTCCAACGCTCCGTCACCCAAGAGCGCTCACAATCCGAATACACGCGCCAGCAATATCAAAACGCCTCAACCGCCGCCGCCACGGCAGCCATGGAACTCCGCCAGCGCGAAGAGGAACTCGAAGAAATGAAATCCAAAGCCTCCAAGGACGCGGAGAAGCTCAAACTGCTCCGCATGAAGAATGACGAGCAGGTCCATCTAGCGCGGATTGCGGAACTAGAGACCACGTTGGCGGGTAGGGACGAGATGCTTAATCGGAAGGAGGAGGAACTGAGGGAGTTGAAGAAGAATCGCCCGTCGACGCGCGCGACTAGTTTGCAGCCGAGGAGTCCGAAGGTTGGGGCTAGTAGACCGGCGAGTCGGCCGGCTAGTCCAGGACCGGGGGTTGGGGCGACGGGTGGCGGGGGGAATCATAAGGGGAGTGCGTTGAGGTTTCCGTTTTGATGGGTGAGAGAGACTGTATAGGTCGTGAGGTGGGGGATCGCGGGGATGCTAGGATGGATGTGTTTGGTTCTTTTTTTTGTCTGTGTATGTGTGTTTGAAGTCTTTTGTATAGAAGGGATGAACCAGCAAGTGACCACAATCGCTCGCACGTACGCGGGATGAGGGGGGGACCGCGCCTTGTAGGTAGTTTCGAGTTAGTTAAGTCGGAGGGAGGATGTTTGGTATTCGAAATTGATGGTTTTTATGCTTTTTTTTGTGTCTTTTTCTTCACACGTTGTTCCAATGATTAGTTGCCAATTGCATTGGGCCCTTTTATGGTCCACAGACGCGAGGAATTTGTATACGCGGGAGTTGATTGAGTATTGAATTGAATTGAATTGAATTGGTCGTATAGCATGTCCCTAAAGCAGTTATCGCTTTATCTATTTTATCCGCGCATGGATTAGAGGATTTTTGCCACAGTTAGGTAGGGGGTCTATGTGCTCGAAATATATATATTCCCCGCACGCCAGCAACCGAAGGTTCTACTGGCTACGGATCAGTGATTGAGAAAACCCTATGAAATACAGCCCTGGAGGCTTGAACTCCGGGACGTAGTTCATCATCTGAGATATATTTCCTACCTTATCCCATGTATATCCCCTCACTGTAAATTTAAGTTTGGACAATGATGTAAGCCATTGCAGCTCCCCGCCTTTCCTTCCCGTTGACCCCACACAAGCTCCAGCTCCAGCTCTAGTATCTATGATGCTACTAAAACAACAACAACAACTCACAACATTTATTACACGGTCAATCCTATCTACCAAAACCCCCCCCTTACAGTACAGAATCCGCCATTGTCCAACTTTTCCCACTATATCCTGCACTTACCCAGTTCCTGCCCTCTCGCTACACACCATGCAAGCCCTACAAGCCGCCGCCGGCCTCTCGGTCCCAGACCTCTCCACCCCACCCCCCGGCCTGCCCACCTACAAGCTAGAAGTGACCGCCTACCCGGAAGCAAAAGCGGCGCTCTCCAACGGGCTCCTTCGCCTGCGCACAGACCACACCAGCGGGGCGAAAGAGCTCGCCACACGGGCCATCGTCTCGCTCGTGCGGATTGCTGAGATCATTGGCGCGCGGCTGATCGATGAGACGGAGGCGGATAAGACCAGGGAGGTGGGCGGGAAGCTGCGGGGTTCCCCGCACTCGCCTGTCGAGACCTGGTGGGAGTCTTGTCGGAAGGCGGGCTGGATATTGAGCAAGTATGGCCGGCCGAGTATGAATGCGGCGATTACTAGTGCGATTGTCAAAGCGTTGGATAGGAGGAGGCTGGGCCTGCCGGAGTTGAAGGAGGGGGAGTATGGGGTGTTAGGGCCGAATAGGGGAGTGGATAAGGAGACTGGTGGCGGGGATGGGACGGAGCAGATCAAGAAGGGGATTGATAAGATGCATGGGTATTTGACGCGGAGGTATGAGGGGGAAGAGCAGACTAGGATTGCGGCGGGGTTAAGGGATTTTCTGTGGGAGAAGAGTCGGTCTGATGTGGATATCTGGGAGGAGAAAATCAGGGTGGTTAAAGTGTTGACGCTGAGTTCGAGCTCGACGATAAGGAGCGCGTTGATAGCCGTGTTGGAGGCGGAGAATAGGGATAATCCGAATACGGGGTTGAATATTCAGTTGAATATTATGGAATCGAGGCCATTGTGTGAGGGCGTTGGGATGGCCAGGGATTTGGTCCAGGCTGCACAGGCCATTGGGGCCACGGATCGATTGCGTATCAGGATTGCATCGGATGCCAGTGTTGGTATTCTGGCGAGGGACGCTGATGTTGTCCTTCTCGGAGCCGATCGGATATCGGAAGAGGGAGACGTGAGTAATAAAACTGGGAGCTTGGCTGCCGCAGTGTGCTCGAAGGTGGTATCAGATCGCGTGTCTGTCGCCGTCATATCAGATCTCGAGAAGATTGCAAGACCTGAGGCAATGTCTCAGCACAAGGACGAAGAGAACGACGCTCAGGAGCTGGAGCGCATCTGGGGTGGACATCCAGAGGGAACGATGGGCGCAATAAGCAATCAGTTATGGCAGACTGTGGTGGAATGCAAGAATGTGTATTTCGAGTGGGTTCCAGCCACGCATATCGACCGCTATATTTGCGAGACAGGCATCCTGGACGGGGACGGGATCAAGGAGCAATCCCAGCTGGTGCTGCAGGCGGAGAAGCAGCTGTTTGGGTGCTTCGGTGGGCGCGGGACGTGTACATAATTGCACAGGCCTGAATGGCAGCTTCATTAGCAACAAACACCGTGTCAATTGGGCGTCTGCGTGTGCCAATCCGTGGCGTGAACGAACTCACTCCCAAAAAGGAAAAAATGAAGCTGTGTTCATTTCCTAATCGGGCCAAGATCGGGTGGAGAGCTCAGCCCTACGCGATAACTAAGCTTGGGCGGCGGCGCTAGGCCCGAAACGGCAACACGTAAACACCACAACATCCGTTGCCATCGAACCTCATCGCTCCAAACACCGCCATCTCCGCCCATCTTCCCGCTCTCCACGCCTTGATCTCACTGGCAAACGCTGCTTGACGTCCGATACGCGCTGCTTATGGATACTCGACTCTCCCCATGCTAACGGCCGTTTCCTACGGCGCCCTTTTCTCCTCCCGCTCTCGTTACTAGGCGGTGTGTCGCATTGCTGTCCTACTCCGCACCCAGCAGGTGGTCGCAACTGAAATCCCCCGTCGTCCACAACCGCCAATGTTGTGATTTTTACAATTCTCACCATTTTCACCTCGTCCCCTTCACCCGATCTCTCAGCTACTTTCATCACAATGGCTCTCGAAGCACCCTCCCTTCCTACTCGATTCCCCTGTTGGTGCCGCGCTGTATACTCGTGGGGCGGGGAAACAAAACGAGACTTGGGCTTTATAGAGGGAGATCTCATTGAATGTTTAAATGCCGGTGATGGCTCGTGGTGGACAGGCCGTCTGCGTCGAGACAAGCGTATGGTTGGGGTCTTCCCGTCGAATTTCGTCAAGGTGCTTGGAGATGATTTCGTCCCTGGTAGTCGATCTGTGAGCCCTCTACCGGGCGGGCAGGCTGCTCCTGGGTCGATTGATTTGCGTCGAATGTCAGCGTCCAATTCAGCAGCAGCCTCCTCGCCCAGAAAACAGAAAACGATATTTCGGAAGCCATTTCAGGGCTACAAGGAAGCCATAGGACCGTCTGAGGCGTTGAGGAGGACGAAGGAGAGCACAAGACAACAGGCCCTCTCGTCTTCGGAGAACTCATCTAGCCGAGAAAGCACTCCTTCGTTGAGGAAACATCGTGTGTCAGCGTCTCGTCGCTCACCTCGTGCTCCTTCTCCAGCTCCAATACAGCATCGGGGGTCTATTTCTCGCGCCACTTCGCCACCGCCCATGCAGCATCGTGGATCTATTTCTCAGCAGCAACCTTTTCGTGCTGTATCACCATCGCCTATGCAGCATCGTGGGCCTATTTCTCGTGCCATGTCTCCCTTGCCTGTGCAACACCGTGGATCAATCTCCCAGCAACAGCCTCCTCGAGCGGTTTCTCCTGCACCATCCATGCGCCATCGCGGGTCTGTTTCCCAGCACCAACCTCCTAGAGCGCTATCTCCATTGCCTATGCAGCACCGTGGCTCCATATCCCAGCAGCAGCATCGGCCTGTTTCTCCTGCGCCATCTATGCACCATCGTGGCTCTATTTCCCTGCACCAGCCTCCTCGTGCTATGTCTCCCTTGCCTATGCAACATCGTAGCTCCATATCACAACAACAGCAACCGCCTCCACCTCCTATGCACCATCATGAATCTATATCTCAAGCCATTTCGCCATCACCAATGCAACATCGTGGGTCCTTCTCCCAACATGAATCCCCTCGTGCTGTTTCTCCTGCGCCCTCGATGCATCACCGGGGATCCTTCTCATACCAGGCTATTTCTCCTGCCCCATCACGAGACGCTGAATCTCCTCCCCCTCCCCCTCCTCCGCCTCATCGGATTTCAGTAAGAAGCCAGCCACCACCGTCGAGAGGCACACCATCTCCCGCGCCTGTACCTTATGATATGAATAATGCCTATTCCACCATCTCCAGGACACCCTCTCCGCACCCGCCATCCCCTGCTATCTATGGTAATACCCCATCTCCCCTCAGAGACGCTATGGAAGATGTTATGTCGTCATTACAGGACATGGGTCTCAATCATAGTGGCGCTTCGCCCGAACCACAACGCTCTGGTTCACCTTTCCATCCATGGTCCCCAGAAGCCTTCGATCATCTGCACGAACGGGACGCTCCTAACCCACTGGACCGTCCTATGACTTCCTTGGGACTTGGTGGTGGTCAGAAATTTGAAAATAGTAATTCAGCTGATCGATACGGTGATGGACCGCCGCAATTAAACAATTATGTGCAGAGAATGGAAAGCAGGCTGCGACAATTGCATCAGCAGCAAAATGCTAAGTCTTCTGATGAGCTTCACCTTCCACCTAGCAATAAAGACCTTCCACCTACGCCATCGAAGAAGGGATTTTTCCATTCAAGGACCCAGTCAGCATCAAACCAAGGACCACGACTACGAAACCGGAAATCAGCATATGAGTTAGGTAAAGATGTTCTTGGACGGACGTTTACCACAAAATCGAGCGCGACCAATTCTTCGAGCGGCGTACAGAGTAATGCTACCACCAGTACCTCGCAGAGTATGATGAGCGGCCCGTCAGCGTCAGGTTTCAGTGCAACTAGCGCGGGAAGCTATGCACGACATACCAAAAGTGGTAGCATGTCTAGGGATAGACCAAACACTGCCATGAGTCTGCGGTCATCCGGGCTCATTGGGTCCGACAAGGAGTCCAATAGTGGTATGAGACCTCAGACGCCTTTGACAGGAATTTCTTACCGCTCCAGTCACGATTCTTCCAGGCAAGGCGCAACCTCAGCTGTTGGATGGGCCGAATACAACAAGGAATCCCCGTCAATGTTTGGAGGTTTGACGACACCCAAGTCCAAAAAGACCGGATTCCTCAAGAAAATTATCGAGTCCGCCAAAACAGGAGCTGCGACTGCGAGAAGCAACATGGCTACAAGCCCGGCTAGTAGATCTGCATCGCCTACGAAGGGTCTTGGTGGAATATCGTCCTATGCATCCCCTCACCCCGGAAAGAATGCTGCGAGGGATATGGGGGCGAATTTGGATTGGGTTCAGGTACGAAGGGATGTCAATAGGGCAACATCGCCCAGCCGCAACGAACTAGTTGAAAGAGCGGAGCGCTGCCAGATGCTTGACTGCCCCGTAATATATGCAGTTGAAGAGCTCCATGAAAGTGCGGAGGGCGATGAGGGCATTGACGGCTTCCCAATCGCGGAGCCAACTAATTGGGGCGCTGTTAATTTGCAATTGGTGGACAAGAGTGCACGTTTCTTAAGCAGCCTTCCGGCAATGATCAACCCCATCAGCCTAGCTCAAGGATATGTCTGTCGCCCTCATCGCAGCGATGCACAGAGATTACGCGCCATTTTTACATGGGTGGCAGAAAAGATTTCATGGGACGATGATATTGACGGGAATGTTGACCTGAAGAGGGTTATACAAATGAAAAGAGGCTGCGCCCAGGAAGTTGCTTTCCTTGTCATGGAGATGTGCTCTGCAGTTGGATTGCATGCGGAAGTTGTCCATGGCTACTTGAAGACCCCCGGCGAGCATGTTGACCTTGACAGCCTCTCTAATCCAAATCACTGGTGGAACGCTGTGCTCATAGATGGTGAGTGGAGGATCATGGATTGTTCATTGGCCGGCCCAACCCACCCGCGGAGAAGTCTCTATTCAAGCTCGAGTTCTCATGCTGCCGAAAGCTGGTACTTTTTGGCTCGTCCAATGGAGATTTGCTATTCGCATGTCCCTGTCAACCCTGAGCAGCAACACATCTGCCCACAAGTTTCTCCCGACGTTCTCCTGGCGCTACCTTGTGCCTGCCCCCCGTTCTTCAAAAATGGCCTTCATATTCCAGCCTATGATACCAGCATTAATAGGATCAATGGTCTTGAAACCGTCCAAATTCGTATTCATGTCCCATCAGATGTCGAATGTGTGGCAGAGGTGGAAGCCCTTGCTTTTGCTCGTGATGCAGACGGCGACTGCTTCGAGAGTGGTGACGTGGTGAAGAAACGTGCCCTCGCGCAACCGGATTGGGTTGGCGGACAAAAGCGATTCACCATAAAAGCCCTCTTGCCTGGAGATGAAGGTCAGGGCATTCTGAAGGTATACGCGGGGAAAAAGGGCCTCATGCATTCTATCAAGGATATCCCCCACCCATTGGCATTCGCCATCCCAATCATACACACCGGCGACAACCCACCCTACGATTTCATCCTCCGCCACCCAACCCCACACGCCCAGCGCCATGACCTCTATGTCATCCAACCCCAATGCTTCAAACTAGCCGTCAATAACACATTCGTGTTCGCTGTCCGCCAGCACCCTTCCTCCCTCCCCTCCGCCTCTCCCAACTCTAATGAAAGCGCCACCGGCCGCCTCTCACCAAACCCCTTCGCCCGCCCCGCCAGCGCCCTGAGCATGGTCTCCTCCGTCGCTACCGGCTCCAACGCCTCCACCACATCCTCATACATCAACCAAACGTTCTCTGCATCGAGCTCCAACGTCTCCTCATCAACCAAAGGGTCTGGGCCTTCGAAACCGGCAAAATTGGCCATCCAAGCGCCGTCAGGCAGGATTCTACGGCTGACAAGGAAAGCGGATCATATGATCTCGACTAGTACTGGGGGTGGGGATTTGGGTGTTGCGGGGGGCGGTGATGGTCCTCCTGGTGGGAGTGTGTGGGAGACTGTTATCAAGGTTGGGGAGAGGGGGGTCTGGAGGGGGCTAGTCCTGGCGGATCGCAGTGCGAGATGGTGTGTTTTTGGGGAGTGGGAGTGTTTTTGATCTTCTTCAGGGGAATTCTTGATCTCATTTTGTTTTAATTTTGGGCTGGATTATACGTTGTAAGCCCTAGAGCTTTCTTTTGGGCCTATTTTTCTTACCATTTCGATTTCGCTATTTGCTTCGCTTTTGGTCTTTCTAGCGTTGTGTTGGGAGTTTTGGAGGCTGGTATGTCAGGGTCCAAATCTTTTCTACGTCACTTCCCGATCTTGCCTATCATGGCTTTCTATTCGGGAGATTTATGAGGAATTTCATTGCCTTTTGTTTTGATATGTTTGGGTTCAACATGCCTAGAGCATTTCCTTTTTTGTTAGCTTCTTCCTTTTTAGGGGTTTACTGGGTTATTTGGCTTTTGATGTGTTTTTAAAATTAATTTTGGGACTTTTTTCAACTTAAATAATTCATGCAATCAAGTAATGCAATTGCTGGATTTTATTTGCTTTGCTGTGTATGACGATGGTATTGGATTGATTATAAAAAGCTCCATCTTTATATTTCCGTTCTCTTGGATTGTTTATCCATAGGTAGCCAACACCAACGACAAAAATCCAACCTGCCATTTCCCCCCCAAACCAACCCCTTTACCCAATACTATCACTATCTATAACCCCTCTCCCCCCCCCTCTCCCCCCCCATCGCCCCCCTCAACAACGGCGCAACCTCCTTCCGACTCTTCGAGACATCCATCTGTCTCCAGACACGCCTATAGGAACCCCCATCACCACCACCACAACCAGCCCTCAAATCACCTTCCTCACCATCCCCATCCCCCCAGCCCCCCTCTTCCAACCCCAACTCCCCCACGGCAACCTTCTCAAACCTCTCCGCCCCATCACGACACTCGGGACTAAGCACGTAAAGCAGCAATTCACGGCAGAATCTATTCTCTGCGCTGGTGGTGGTTCGGAAGGCGGTCATCACTGCGACGACGTTGAGGTTTTGGGTGGTGGAGAAGGTGGTTAGGTGGGTGAAGAGGGGGTCTTTTTCTTCTTCTTTATTATTGGGGTTGGTGCTGGTGTCTGTGGATGATGATGATGATGGTTTTTGTGATGATGATGATTTCTCGCTCGTGCATTTCTCTAGAAGCCAGGAAAGCGGTTTGACGACGCTGCATATGCCTATCTTGATCAACTTCCCCTCTGGGGCCGTAGCCGTCCACTCCTTGTAATCCCGTCCCAGAACCTCAGAGACGGTTAGGTTGTTGACGCTGTCTTCCTTTGCGTGGGAGATGGTGGTGTAGAAGGATTCTCTGTCCCAGGCACTGCTATTGATATTTTGTGCCTGGTCAATACTGATGGCTGCGTCCCGGATCTTCGCCTCGAGAAACTCCACAGCGGCAATGTCGACGGGGGACACTTTGCTTTTTGCGGTCATGTTTGCCGTGTCGATTAGGATGGCGGCGAGGGCGAGTTTGGCTGCTTGAGATTCACCATCATCCCTCGATGATGCCGAAGATGATGACCTGTCAGTCACCCCCACATCCGCCCAAAGCCCCCGCTCCCTCAACTCACGAACGACAAGCGACGTGCAGCTTCCCACTCCCGTCTGGATGCAGCGGGGACCAAGTAACTGGGTAGTTTCCTTGGGGGGGATGAAAGATTCGTCGGCGTGGTGGTCGATGCAGCCGATGATGGAGAGGTGGAGGTTTGGGATGGTGTCTGAGATGCCTTGGATGCCGGGGGTTGGTTGGATATTGGCGGATGATTCTGTTGCTGCTAATGATGATAATGGCGATGGTGTTTGGAGATTGGGTAGAGCGTTCCAGTCTACGAGCATGATGTCGAGATTTTGCTCGCTTGTGGATCGACGCGCAGACGTATTGATATCATCCCCTTCAAGTGCTGCTGTTGCTGTTGCTAATCCCTCCTCCCCACCACCATGACTGCGGGATGTCTTCAATCTCTCCCTCAAATTCGCAACAGTCAACACACTCCTCTCCAACTCCCCATCATCCCCATCCCCATCCCCATCCCCATCCCCATCCCATCCAACAGCCAACCTCAACGCAGCCACAAACTCCGGCCTCAACCTCCCCAACTCCCGCCCACAGGGGACATCAGGCAAATTAATTAGCGGGATATATTGCCTCAAGGAAACCCCTTTCCCTTCCTCCTTACTAGTACATTTCCCACTTCCAGCCGCGGCGGTACATGTAGAGACAGAACCTGAAGAGGACCCAAACCTCGACGCAAAATAAGAATAAATAATCGCAGAGATTATAGAATCTAGATCCGCGGAGGGGTTTCCGAGGACGTAGATTGGTTGGTGTACTGAGGAGGGGGAGGAGGGGGGTAGATATGAAGAGAGTGGAGGGCGGGAGGAGGGGGATGAGGTAGTGGTAGTAGTATGTTTGAGGAAGCGGAGTAGATCGAGACCACCCCCGCGCGGGGGTTTGGGGAGGGTCATTGCTATTGTGATTGTGTAAAGGGGTTGAAAATGGGGATTTATAGAACATGGCCCGGGGAGGTGATATGTTGTTTATATCCCTGTCATTGTATATATCAAAGAACCCCAAAATGACGTTGGGAAGAAAAATGGTTGCCGCTTTTAGGGCGGAGATTTAAATTTTTTACAGGGGCGGAGATCACATGACTTCTGTGTCCCTCATAGTCCACGGGTGTATCAAGCCAGATGATGAAGACGAAAAGGGGGGAACTCAAATAAAAATAATAAATATAAAATATATAAACTAAAATTACAATCTTTACCCCTTCTTTCCCCTAGTCCGTATATAGTTAAGATAACAATAACGGGAGTAAACAGTCAGCGCATAAAAAATAGCCCCCCCCCAGCTAGTCCTCTTCCTTAGACCATCCTTCCTCCACGCTTAGAAACGACCTCTAAATCTCAAAAGTAAAGAGAAAAGAAATAAAAGAATTAACTAGCAAATCAACCCACTCGCACGTATGCCACCTCATAGGATTACACAGGAGTTCCCCCCCTACCCACCATTTTGCAAAACAAGCTCATGCATGCATGCGATGCATGCGATGTAAGCTCGCCCAGTAAAAAATCAACATGGGCGGTGATCCGCCAACAAAGCAACCAACCAACCAACAGTATCAGTCGATACTAGTAGGTTGTAACCACGGTGTTCAGGACGAGATGAGGGATAAGGGTAGTGACATAAAAAGACACAATAAAATAAAATAGTCTGCAATCAAAACGAGTAACGCCACTGGCACTCAATCAACGAAACTGAAACTGAACTTTGTCTACTTTACAGATAATGGAGGTAGATAATGGATAAATAACGCTGCATCCGCGGGGAAGGAAACGAGAAAACAGGAGCTTTGGAAAATATGATGGAGAAGAAGGGCGAACGAAGAAAGCAGATAATTCTTTTTCGCGAAAATCTGAACGAGCAAATGAGGATAATTGATGGGAGGGCGAGCACGTGCAATTCCCAACCAACCAACCAGCCATCGATTGTATGCCGTCCGATTGGAGGTAGATGTTGTGGTACATCGCAGCGATTATTGTTTGAGCGATTATTGTTTGACATAATGCCCAACCCAACAGCCGTGAGACACCACAATAGAGGAAGAACAGATTGGGTAAAATCTTTCACGAACGAGGCATAAAAAAATAGTAAGGAGAAGCAAAAGACGAAAAAAAAGTGCAGTTGTTATAATATGAATAAGGAAAAGGGAAAAAGCAGAAGACAGCGTGGGATTGATTCCCAGTGATAAGTAATAAACAGAGAGCGCCACACCTAATCCCCCCCTGACACAATCCCCAGATTCCCATGATTATCCGTCCGTAGCACCACGCACTCCGGAGGTGTAGTTGCTGGCGGTGTTGATATAATAATCGTCTACATATAAACGTAATTGAACAGTAAGGAAAAGTGTTCACCCGAATGGGAAAATAAACGCAAAAAAAATAATAATAAAAAAAATAAAAAATAAAATAAAAAAATAAAAAAATACAGGAAGTAGAACTAGAAGACGAATGCGCATAGGCATCTGGGACGAGTAGTGGGTAAGAATAATAATAATAATGAAGATGGGGAAAAAAAGTAACGAAGGCAAAAAAAGTCATGACACATCCCATCGTCCGATCTCATTGATGCCGATCAACAGCTCACAGGAACTCATCAGCAAGCGTGTTACCCGCATCCTCGCCATCTCGACCGTGGCCATCGACCAGCGTGCTATCTCCAGTCTCCGCACCAAACCCGTCTCCAGAGCCCGAGGTGGAACGGTCGCGAGCACCACTATTGCTAGCGCTCCTTAGAGCTTCCAGCGCCTCGTTTGCATGGCTCACCTCCAAAGCTTCCATATGGTCGTTCTCCTCGTTTGTCATCTCAGCGAAGAGATCGTCCATGGGCCCACGAGGACTGCTACCAAAGGCCATTGCCCCGTCCATGTCGGCATCGACCTCATCTTTGCCCACGCCCTCCTGTGGGCGTAATGGGTTGCTGCGGGTAAAGCTTGGTGGGCTGAAGAAAGATGGATCTAGGTCTTGGTGGTGGGTTGCTGGCGAGGCAGGGTCGAAGGAGGGAGAGCGGACGGTGTTTACACCTGGGAGGTATGTGGCTGACGTAGGAGCATATGATGGGCTTGCATCATTGGATAGTGGAAAGGGATGGGAGAAGGAGAATGACGTGGAATGCTGAGAAACAGGGACTGGGGCGGCGAGGGATGTGGGAGTGGGTCCATTGCCGGTGGACGCAGAATGAGGATCGCCCGACGGGGTCGACGAGCGGAGGAGAGGCGCTGGTTGTAATGTAGGAGGCCTGCTGGTTAGAGAGTCTGTAGATTTGCGCTTATTCGAGAATGTGTGCTGCTTAGTGCGTAAATGTAGTGGAAGTTCGTCTGGCTTTTCAAGCCCAAGTTGGGCCATCATCTTCTGCTGCTTCGTTGGTCGAGGCTTTCGAGTAGATAGTGACTGCTCAAGAATTGGAGGCGGTTCAGGAGCAACAGGGGCCAGTTTATGAATTTCTTGGCGGAAATGGTTGACCTCGTAGGATAGCAAGACTTCAGCCCCCTCCATTTTCCGAAGATAGAATAGCATGGTCGGGACCTCTTCAATAGTCATACAGGCGACATTGAGATACGGCCTCATGAATTCCCGGAAATTCGCTGCTTGATCGATTATATTGTCCAAGATTTCTTCTTCGTCAGGTTGGAACGGAAGGTCAGGAATTTCTGCCTGCCAATCCTGCAATTCCTCGAGTTTGGGGCGAGCAGCATCGCGTGGAATTCTGACACGCCAGTCACAAATAGGGCAGGTGTAACTATCATACTCCTTAACTTTGCCCCTCGCGATTTTCAGGCATTTGCCATGATACCTAGGAGATGTTATGTTAGCCTTGAAATAAAAGTAAAACCGAGTTCAATCCTGCTGACTTACCACTCATGGCATATTTCACACTCGATCATGAGTCCGGCTTCCTGTTGACGGCAAATACAGAACACGTCCTTCTTCTTAGATCGCGTAGTGCCGACCCAAATGTGGGGGTCAGCGCCCTCGGGAGTTACTTCGCGCGATGGTGGTTCAACGGGTGGACGGCAGCGGTCTGCAAGATCGAAACAATACGAGTTCCTCTTCTCGGCATACTGAAGGTGCATCTTCAAGATATGGAGTGGTGCATTTGCCTTGCCAAACAGTTTCTTGCCCTTTCGCATCCAGTCTTCGTGGCGCTTTTGCTCCCTTTCCAGATCGATGGTTCCATTTGGCTTGCTATTCAGCTCCGCCAAACTTTCCATCAGATCCCGGACATCCTTATAACGCGGCCTCCTTTTGTAATCCTCATTCTTGGTTGCTTCATAAAAACTGGTTATCTTTTTTTGGGCTTCGCGCTGCTTGATCAAGATGGCATCTACCGCTGCGAGGGTTTCGGGAGACACGGGAAATCGCGCCGCTTGAGTTGAAAGTGCCTCTAGTTGCTGGTAATGCACAGCTTCCACTGCCATGAGCTCCTTTGCCTTCGACTCCCATGTTTCTCCTTGGCGTTTCATTTCCTTGAGATATAGGAGATGTTCATTCGTATCGGCGAGGCCTAGTTGTTCCCCTTGGACAATAAACTCGCCACACTCGTCTAATGTTTGGTACTGATCCCGTCTGCGACGAGCTTCGTCGTTCCATTTCATCTGTCGCAAAGCTTTTTCGAGCTTATCTATCTCTGGCATGTCGATGTTGAAGTTCCTACCAAGGTCAACCAAGTCTTCGACCTCTTGCGTCGAACTGATGTGAGGGTTGCAGAGAATAGCCTGGGCATCACTCTGGAATTTTTGGATTTCTTCGACCTTTTCACGCAAGGATGCGATTTGTGGGCAGTCGAAAGAAAGGTTTTCAGCTTCTTCGAGGAGAGCATGTATCTTCTCAACTCTACGTAGCTCGCGATCGCGTTCTTCCATTTGAGCAGCCTTTGCTGAATTGCCCTTCCGCCAGGCTTTTTCGTTTTTACGTCGATTCTGCTGCTTGCGAGTGATGTAATTATTTGCCTCATCTACCCACTTGTCGCAACGTTGAACAAACGATGCTAGATCTTGCAGACCAGAAAGAGGATAAGGGATCTTCTCTCCTTCCGCAAGCAATGTATGAAGCGCTTTCAAGGAAGGTTTCGGCTCATCAGCAAGGATTTTGTCCAACTTTTCGGCCCAGGCTTCGGGAATTCTTGCGCGGTCTTCCACTTTTTGCACAGCTGCCCGTATAGCATCATCGGACATGCGGTACCGTAAAGTATGATTGGGCCCATTTAGCTTTTGAGAAACATCTTCCCCGCAGCAACCGTAGCTCTCCGCATGCATGAGGCAAAGAGTTTTCCCCTTATTTTGACATCTGAACTGCGTCAAGTAGCTGTATACTTTGCAGTAGCAGCACTGGTACTCTTCTTCGGGAAGGTCCGTTTCCTCAACCACGAAGTCAAGATGGCATTCATCGGATCCCTCATCCTCGCCGGTAATTTTACAATTGTGTGGGCGAAGTTCCCGATGACGCGCTAGTAACGCAGCGCGTTGGTCCAGCTCCCTATTGCACATTCTCTGCATTGCAGGGCCGAGCCACTTGGCGGTTTTAATGGATGTATCCCTCCCGGCTGCTGTGAGGAGCAATTCGTCGTGCGAGAAACATGGCTGTCGTCGAAATGCCTGCAAACGTTCAACGCCTGCTTGGCCTAGTGGTTCCCAATCTGCCGGTGCAAAGTTCACGGCTTCGTTAAAATTGAATCCGTGGTTAAACCCGGCGTGGTATGCCTGTGGGAAGGTTATGACGAATTGCCCGGCACGCTGGTCAAGAGCATATACATTAACTCCAGCTTTCTTCAACTGGTCCGGAGGCAGCAAGGTAACGAGCTGGAACAGAAGATCGGGCTGTGTCTCGAATAGTTCAGGAACAGCTTGTCGCATAGCCTCTTCAAAAGCTTCAGCATCATCCCCAGGAATACCATACCACGTCTTCGTCGCACCAAAATGCTGGTAGTTGGCGGAATACGTGTAATGGTCCTCATTGTGCCAGCAAAATGTTGAAAAACACATGCCAACATATACCCAGGGGACAGTCATACCAGAAACATCTGACTTGATGTGTCGGAAAAGCGACTTTGCATGCAGTGGCATGACATTCAGATTCCAGGGATCAACAGAATACGGGTCCAAAGGATTCCTTTCGACAGTTGGAAATCCACTTCCATGCGTTGTCGAGTGGATATCCGCGCCATATTCGACCTCGACAGTTTCAGTCAAACTTTCGACAAGCCTCCAGAATTCACGTTCGACATCATCTTCTGTTTCCTTGCGGGGAGCGTTGAGGACGGGATCGAAAGGCCTGTTTGGACCGAAATAGTTTTCCTTGAAGTTATTCGCTTTCTCCTGGAATTGTTTGAGCGAATATATTCCACCCTCCTCGAAGCCGTATTCTCCGGTCCCCACAAGACACTTAGGGCAATGCCAGTCGTAATCGGGAACAGATTCCAGAGGCGGGTCAAGGCATTGCATGTGGTAGCCATTTTCGCATCCGTCGCAAGATAAGATGGATGGACGATCATCACTCTTGCCGCAGTTTTCACATCGCTAGATGGCCATTGTTAGCTTCCAGTCTGGAAATGTTTATGAATACAGATATCTACCTCTCCATTTTTCCTGCTACCCCCTTTTGTGCGCGTTTGGGGAGGTGTGGGCCGGAGGAGACTCATATGCGAACCAGCAACTGTTGGCACGCCATCTAAAACGACAAGTCAGTACAGAATTTTATGTATCCTTTCGGGAATGAGTTGCATGCCTTTCTTGAGACGCTTGCTGCGACGACCGTTCGCACCATCCATATCTCCATTGTCAGTCTGTGAACTTCCGGTCAGGCTATCTTGACTGAAAGCACGTTTGAGGTGACGATCGTGGCCGTTGGCTACTGGGGTTGAGCCGGCATCGGGTTGGTGTCTATCCGGTGTGTTTTTGGAAAACGGGGTGTCAGCGTGGTGCCCATTCTCCAATTCCCGTTTTACTATGGGAGTTGAGTTGGCAGCAATAAAAGAGGGGGAGGCGTTGATGGCGGAGAATCCGCTGGTGATGGCATTGACTGCCGTGAAACCGGAGGTCATGACGGGTCGTTCCTGGGGGCATTCAAGGGGCGTCACAGATTTCTCTGTGGTGTCCTCGCTTTCCCTCACAGAGGTATTAAGCGCAGCCGAAGCCCTTGCCGCTGGCGAGTCTCCGTTTACGTCGGAAGATCGGTGGTTGTTCGTTTGCGACTTCTTGGCTGCGGGAGAAGTGTTCGGGGAAGGGGTGTAAGGCCCACCATGCTCAAACTCCAGCTGCTGTTGCACACCAGGCTTGGCGACACGAAGATACTCCTCATAGGGATGAAGCCATCTCTGATAGGAATTTTTGAGTGAAGTTGATAGTGATGACATGATTTTACCACTGTATCCCAAATCGCGACCGATTTCCGCCCACTTTTTTAGTTTGCAGACCTGCTCGAAGCCGCCACGGATATCGACGGCCTTTTTGAGTTTATAGAGGTCGAGTGGTCGCTTATCGACGCTAGGGAAACGGCTCAGATACATTCCATGTTGCTTATGGAACTTGGTCAACTGGTCGATGTAGTTGAGGTTCGCTCGGGTTCCTGGTTCGGGGGTTAGATTGGCGGGGGAAAAAAAGCAGGAATGGGTAGAGCCGTACCTCCTTCAACCGAGTTCAGTTCCTGTCGACGGGTGCGGAAATGGAATCGCTAGATAGAGATTTAATTAGCATTTTGATAACGGTCCTTTGGGACAGATAAACAGAAATCAAAATGTGCAAGCCATATGCGATGGCCCGGGAAAATTGCGCCATATGTGGTCTGACATACCTCTGTATCGATAGCAAACGGAGGAGTCCAGCTGTCCGGAGGTATAATCTTGCAGATGCCATATTTCTTCCCTTCAGGCGCGATCTTGCGGATATACTCGAATGGATCCTTGAACTCCTCCTCTGTCGGACGAAAAGTAGGAGCTTCGGAGAGGCCGTGGGGTCGCACACGCTTAACGGATTCGCGACTGGCGGAAGGCTGGCCACGCCGCTCGACAGTAGAAAGGTTCAGCGGCGCCGCCCTCCGAGCACTCAGGGGCACATTGGCATTGTAGGACTGGTTCGAGTTCGAGGCCCTGTTCGAGGAACGGGTGGTGACTGGAGTAGTCGAGGGTTGGGGCTGCTGCTGGGCAGTAGCTGCTCCCGTAGACGGTGGGACCACCATGGCTCCGCGCTGGGTGTAGCAGAGCGGGAGCAGACGGGGCGGTATCAGGCTCTAGGAGGACGCTGATGGGGATGCGAACAACGCATTGGAGAGGGGGACGATCAGCAGGAGAGGCCGGGAGCGAGCGAATGGAGACGGCCAGGGGGCGGGCAGGGGACGAAGATGAAGCAGCAGCGAGTCGGAGAAGCGCAAGCCGGTGAGGATAGGGCGGAATGGGACGGGCGCCGTGAGGACGGAGGGATGGGGGTGGTTGATATCGTGGTGGTGGTGGTGGTGGTGATAGAGAGAAAACGCAGACTGAGCGGAATGTAAGTCGGCCATGATGGCTCGCCAATCGAAGAGCCGCCCACGCCCGTACCGCCCCGTATCGTACGTTACGTGATGCCCGCGCCCAGCCTTTCCGGCAGCGTACAATTGGGTTATTGTATCGTATTGTACGTACCGTACCGTCATGTATTTACCTCATCAGAATATATTAGGCCATCTACTATTGATTCCCGCCGCTTCCATCCCATGTTAAAATCACTGTTAATGGGGATTTACATTTTGTCTCAGGCACGCAGCAGGAAACAGCATGCATAGGCCAATAATTCCCCGCAGTTCATGTATGGGGATTGTCCATGTTCATGACCTCTTTTTTATATACTATGGCCTAGATATTCCCGATATCAACTCAAGACAGAATCAGAGACATGAAAACTCTGATACTCGGCAGACAGCGAGTATCAACCACCGAGGGAGCTTGCCGTCAGCAAAGATCCGGCGTATCCACCGCAGCCCGCTTACTTTAAGTTGAAGTTACTTACCGTCCGCTAGGCCCTGATACTGGCATGCGATATGCTTAAGCGCGATAGAGGTGGGGATTGACGATTGATAGCGCGGAGACTTGCAACGACACGGTCCTTTTATCTTTATCTTCCCTTGACCCTTTCTTTCTTCTATCTTATTATCGCCAAACTATCATCTTTTAACTACATCTGAACCTCGCACATTGTTATACATCGTCCAATGATGGGAACTCTGCAGCCGTACCCGACACCATCCGTTGCACGTGATTCATATACATGCTGCCAACCTTGTCCAATAAAAATTCTTGTATTGGTTGAAAGCGCCAGCAAAGCATGAACTCGGCCAGTTTCATCATGGAAAATGTTGAAAGTCTATATTTTCTAATGTAAAACGACATTAACTTCCCTCAATGTTTCATCCGGCAACTTTCCGGAACATACGATTCATATCACTAGTTTGAGCAGGCTTACATTTCTGCATTCAAATACCCGCACTTTGTGTCATTAGTACATCTTTCTTTCAGCCCAAAAAGAGATATTTTTATATTAACACGAAGTATGCATGTATCCCTCGTACTTCTCTCCGCCATCCCTCGATGATCTCCCTATCCCCGCGTCATGACCTCTAACTAGTCTTCTCACCAAAAAATTACAGCATAACGTTGCTTTACTTTCACTCGCAAACATTCCGCAAATCCGCCCTTTAAAGTGAATTAAAATATACACGCCATGCTGTCTCTCGATACTAATACCAACATTTCCACCCTCCGTCGAGTAAATAGTCCTGTCCAAACCTCGCAAGAATCCAACATCTGCCACCCTTTCCCAACGCCAAAATTACAAGGTCAAAACCAGATCGTTTGGTATCGTATTGTCATCGCTTAGTAAGTAACTATGCATGGGCCAAATATCTCTCAAGAGGGACAAGAATAGATCCCAACTTTAATTATTTTGACAGCGAAGATGATACTGTATATACGATTGCAAATCTCTGCCTAGTCGTTGGATAAATAGACTATGAACAAGCTGATAAAAAAAGAAAGAGCTGGTTCTTTATCTGTAAAAACTTCATCAAAGTTTAGGTACCAGATTATTATCTCTCCTGCACACGCTGCATGCATCTTAACACCCTCTCCCCGGCCAATTAACATTGAGTACGTAGGTGGCTAGTTTGTGGGATCTTTCTTCATGAACTGTCACCTTATTCATTGCTTTCAAAGTCCAGGTGGGTTTTTGGATGATAAGTTATGTTGTGGTCAGAGATACTACCTACATGTAAACTACATGTGTAACCACGCCTCTCTCTCCCTCTCTTATGTTTCTGCTTTAGAAGACGGTTGGCGCGTGAGCCACTGACAGCTTGTTGGTTGCCCTTACTCCCCCCTAACGTGTTCGACCTTTTCTTTCGAAGAACAAAGGGGCGAGGGAATGTTTCATCAATTATATTATCACGCTGGCAATGTCTACCAGAAAATAAATTATTGGGCCTGCTTCGGCCAAATCAAGACCATCTAATACTATCTATCAGGCGAGGACCGAGATAGTTCTCTGGCCCAACAGGCGCATTTCATTCAAGAAAGGAAATATTCAAGGAATCCATCCGCAAGGTACCTCGCTATCTTCCAATATCCACCCCGCCCTAGACGCAGACGCAAAACATAAACGTCAACAACGATGGTGACAGGAATGATGACGGGGCGGGATGCCAGCGAATCGGATGATAGCAGAGCTGGCCCTGAAGATGAATACTGACGAGGAGATCTCGTCTGGGAATGAATGAGGATGACGATGGTGTACTTGGTACCAGGCTGTTGATCGATAACCTTGAGGGTCCATGGAAGCGGCCAGTTCCACCTCCCCCCAACACCTACCCAGGTGGCTGAGCGAAGAAATTCATATATCCAGATTTCTGCAGGAAGAGACAGGCGGCCTTGCCCGCGGAGCTCAGTTGGCGAGATCCTATCCCGGTCCTCCGTGAAGTGATTCGGACCATCCTGTACCACTTCTTCAACTGGTGTTTCAAAATAACGTGGGGGAAGAAGGGGGGCGTCGCTTGAGAAAAAAAATCAAATTCCCTAAAGGGCGACTGGAAGAAATTCCTCCGCTACTATGAGATCGAAAAATTCAGTGAAATCTGCAATCCCTTATCCGATGCTAAGATACAATGCTTAACTGGCCTAACCTATATCCGTCAATCAAAGAGGCCAAATCTGTCATCATCGTCATCCTCAGCGTCGTCATTTCGGCTGGGTAATTCCGCTTCAAGCATCTCCGCAATCGACGCCCGTTGCTCACCCCCACTGAGATGGTTCCACGAGAGGTTGCAGTGGTGGAAAATCATATCCAACGGCGTCAGTCCCCTGGCGTTCTTGAGAGAAGTGTCAACGCGACCGGATGCGCAGAGCAGACTGATTACATGGTCGCGTTCTAGGACGCGACGAGGATTTCGATCTTCTGGAGGAACAGGCTGACCGAGCAATATCCTTGCGGTTCTTAAGTAAGAGCGCCTAGGAAGTCCGTTGCGAATATGCCCATCGACCGCATAATGAAGCGCCGTATAGGACTGTCTCGGATCCGTGCGCGCGTTGAAATCGATAGAGTCGGCCAGATCGGGCTGTAACAGTCGTTCAATCACCTGCGACATACCTTTTTCCGCCGCGAGATGGACAACCGTCATGCCCGGGTCCATGGCCTCAAAAACAAGGGCTGATAGATCAGTGCCAGCGTCGATGAGTAGGAGAGCAGACTCTGTTTGCCGTCCCTTTATCGCCTGAATCAAGGCTGTTTGGCCTAGAGTCGAACGGACCGAGACGTCGATTCCAGCTGCGATAAGACATCTGATCAATAGACCGGTGCTGTGGGCGGGACTCCGCAAAACTCTAGCAGCATAGTGAAGGGCAGTGTTGCCGGTTCGGTCTTGCATTTGGACATTGCATCCATGCTGGACAAGGAGACGAATACATTCGACACGAGCACCGACATCACCGTAGGAGCCCTCGGCTGCCATGTGTAAAGCCGTTTGTTTTCCGTTGGTTGTCCTGTTAATTAAGGAACTTCCCGCTGGTTGAGCATGTAAAATTGCCTCGATGACTCTTTGATGGGCATGAAATGCAGCATAGTGAAGGGCATTCCTCCCGACATACCCGTTTGACTCGAATGTCATTCGTCCACCGCCATGTTCGACAAGCCACTCCGCGAACTGGGCCTCTGATTCTGTAAACTCACTCTCGTGCTTTTCCTGATACAGTTTGTCCAATGCAGTCTTGGATCCGTCGCAAACTGCCCATACGAGGCCGGGAGATGTCGAACAAGTTACTTTGTATAGCATCTCTGCAACTTCCACACTTTTCGCATAGTGGAATACGGTTTGACCGCCGCCACCCCGCCCTTTAGGATCTGCGCCGGCATCCAGAAGGAGTCGGACCAGATTAACATGGTTTTTCTCGCACGCGAAACACAATGGTACGTGAGATGGAATTGCGCCCAACTCCAGAAGAAGCCTAGCAACCTCTGTGGGATCACCGTCTCCTTGGTAACAACTGTTACACAGTGCAGTTGATAGTACGCTCTCCCGCTTCTCACCATCATACGCTCCCGTCTCGACCAGCCGTCTGATAACGTCCGTACTGTTTCCCGTCGCAGCGGCAGCCAATGGAGTCCATCCATGGTAACCGTCCACCGCAGGATCCGCACCAGCCATCAACAGCAAATCAACTGCCGCGAGGGCGCCCACGGCGGCAGCCTCATGCAATGGTGTCCTTCCCATGCCCGCTTTGTTGGTAGTATTTACAACTGCACCCGCATCAATGAGCACTTTCATGACCGCGACATTACCCTGGCGAGCTGCCTTGTGCAGTGCAGTATCGATACTACCCATCAGCACACCCTGACGCGTCTCCATGACTGGAAAAGCGCCCGTGTCAAGAACCGCCTTGATTATCTCCGGATCGACTCCCGGAAGTGCACAGAGATGGAGCAGTAAAGGGTCGGGGGAATGGAACATCTTCGCCGGAAAGCACTGGATCGGTTTGTACCGCTCGAGATGTTTGATCATGCCCTTGAAAGCAGCGATTCTACCACCCCTGGCTGCGCGCATGAGGTGAAATGGCTCCCGGTGGACAGTCTCATCGTGCACTGCTGCCGCCGCGGGGAGTCGTGCTGGTGTGAGCAGCGAGTGGAAGTGTTTGGAGCTACGAACCCACGACCACAGGCCAATGAGATCCGACTCGAGATGGGCTGCGATGTGATCGATGAGCTCGTTTGGGAGATTGTCGAGAGGCATTTTTTCATCAAGCAGTTCTGTATCTCAACAGATGCATAAAAAGTAAATGGTATAATGCAATGCGGAAGCTGTGGAGGGCAAGCACTGTACGAACAACGGCGGCACAGGCAAGATATTAGGATTTCTATTCAACGTATTCTGGCTTTTTTTTTTTTTCTTTTCAACGGTGTAGCGACCACAAGGGAACATTGAGGGAACACGAGGGGGGAGACGAAAACTCACTATCCACTATCCCGTAGAGGGCTTAGGGCTCGCTGGAGGATACGAGAGATCGGATCCTTTCATCGTAACTCGTTAGCAAACGGGCAGAAGTCTTCATCACATTCCCCCTCATCCTAAGTGGAGAAGACGCGCCACCAGCAATAAACGAGTGTTAGTAACTTAGTATGCTGGCCTAGGCAAATGACACAAAGGCACACTCATATCATCATCATATCCATGGCAGGCCAGCCTTCAGCCATCTTGAGGACCACTCACTGGTCTTGTTGGGGATAGTTTGCAACAGCACGATACATGATACATGTTGTTTGCAGCTGATTCCAAGTTCTGGTTGGATGGCGGGGATATCCGCGCTAACCGCGGCAGCACAATATCTAAGCGCGCGCCAATCGGTTCACGTGACTCTCTCGATTTTCTTTACTTTCTTGTTGCGATGACGACAAGACAACGATTCGGCTTCATGAGGGGGCTTGTTTGCACGGATCCTGAAACTTGACTACGCAGTCGTGAAATGAAGAAGGAAGTCATCTTTATTCCAAGCATTTACGTATCCGTGATAAATGATTTCTTTGCGCCGTGGTCGAGGTTTGAAAATATATATAATCATCTCATAACCGACAAGAAGGGACCATTAAACGATATCTCTACGACTTCGAAAAGGACAACCATGAATCATTTCATATAGCCAAAAAACTCTAAGTCTAATTCTATCTTTAATATTATCTCGAAGAATTCCCCAACCCCCAAAGTTCTTTGTCAATCCCGCATGACAACTCAAAACAATGTCATCCTCGACCCACCCCCCACCCAAAACACCACCCCCAGAAGACTCCCTCAAACCTATCCCCGCCTTCTATTGCTGCTACCTCCTCCGCTCAACCGTCCGCCATGCCAGTTTATACATTGGCTCCACTCCGGACCCCGCCAGGCGACTGGCCCAGCACAACGGGGACAAGAACGGCGGCGCAAAGCGTACATCAAGAGAAAAGCTGCGGCCGTGGGAGATGGTGGCGATCGTTAGTGGGTTCATGAGTAGAGCTGGGGCGTTGCAGTTTGAGTACGTATTTATTTCCTCCTTGAGCCAGTGGTTAGATTTGCCAGTGTGTTTTGGATATTTTCTGACTTCCGACGTTAGGTGGGCATGGCAACATACCCAGGGTTCTCGTCATGCGGATATCCAAGAAATGAATTCCGCGCAAGCGTCAAATGTCCGAACATGTCCGCGGACAGGAAAGGAGATCCGTCGTCCGGCTAAGCCTCGCACGTCGCTTAGCAATATTCTGGCAAATCTACATCTCCTACTACGGTCGTCGTATTTTTCTTCGTGGCCATTGGAGGTCCGCTTTTTCGCCCCGGACGTATATCGCGTGTGGCAGGCTTGGTTGGATCGGGCTGATGGCTTACTTGGCGATGGGATTAAGGTAGTCGTGGATTTCAAGCCTGATGTGGTATGTGACGTTGAGAGGGAGATGATGGGTGGTGGAACTGGATCGGTCTCTAGCCTTGATACTGGCTACGACCGTTTCAAGACGTATGTGGAGAAGACGCAGTTTTTGCTTGGGGATGGCGAAAGAGTTACCTGCGGAGTGTGTAGGGAGATAATAAATTTGAGGGATGATATGGTTGTGGTCTGCTCGCATGATGTATGCCGTTGCGCTTGCCATTTGTTATGCCTGTCGTCTCGTTTCTTGGAGGGTGAGGAGCTGCACTCAAAACTTGTGCCGACAGGAGGCAAATGTCCGGCGTGTCGCCTAAGACTTGAATGGCCAGTTTTGATGAAGGAGATCAGTTTGCGGCTCCGGGGCGAGAGTGAGGTCAAGAAGTTGTTTCGACGACGACGAGGGGGGCGGGGTTCGTCCAAAAAGCCGGATTTGAGTCCTTCGGAAGACGAAAGCGACGCGTCGAAGGATAATACAGACGCTGAAACCGTTGATATGACTAGCTGTGATGAATTGGGAGAAGAGGACGGGTTACAAGGAGAGCCGATGAGCCAGACTGATTTTAGGGGCAACATTGACTCGGACGATGACTCGGTTAGAACCATAACGCCTCGCCCTAAAAGGTATACCCGGAGTGAACAAAGCGCCAAGGCCAAAGGGTGGAAATCAGGGCAGGGGGGCGCTATCGAGACATTCGATTGGGATGATGTTGAGATCATAGACTGAGGGTTGAACAAGAGCTTGAGGGATATCCGGAAGAATAATCAAGCTTGACTGCTTGGGGGTGGTGGCAGCGGACCAAGCTTCCGAAGCGGGCCAATACTTTCGACATTGCCAACCGATTTCATCACGGCTACCAGAAAGTCCTGCGCGACCTCTGCCTCTGATCGGCCGGCATCAACCACGCACACAGCCTCCGGACTTTCCCTCTCGATGAGCGCTTGGTAGAGTTGGCGTACACGGGATTGATGGGTGTCATTTTCATATCTTTCCAGCCCGTAACCGCCACGTTTCGCCGCCTCCTCTGCAGAGATGTTCAGGAAGAGCCAGATATCTGGCCTCGGCAAGCCGATCTCTGGCTGCCACGCCCAGTCAAGGGATAGGCTCGGGTTATGCTTGGCAGCCGAGTAGACGACTCCGGAGTACGAATAACGGTCAATAATGACGGTGATGCCGTTAGAGATGTCTTGTTCTATCTCTGCAGCCACCTCCCACCGATTTGCCGAGAAGAGAAGATGTATGGCGTGGTCGTCCACTTGTGTGTTTCCTACAAGATAGGCGTTGATCATCTTCCCTATTTCTGTAGTTCTATCTACGCAACCGGGTCAGTTTGCGTCTTTGTAATTAAACAATGGGGTGCACGAGCAAGTACCTGGAAAACGACGGTACTTGACTTCATGATTCTTCACCTGGAGAGATTTGAGGAGCCTTTCGCATTGGGTTGATTTGCCCGCACGATCGAGCCCCTCAACCACGATGAGAGCACCCCGAGGGCCGTTCTTTTTTGGGTGTCCAGTTTGCATATTGATATAGTTTCAGCACACTTTTTTAATTTATCAATTGTGGCGATTTTCGAATATCTGACGCGTAATATAAAAAAAATCCCCATTTGTCGCGTAGAAGTTGAGGTTGAGAGAGGCCAAAGTGGGATTTCTTGGCGCGCGCCACTAGCGCATCTTGAGGTTCGCGACAAATTTCTCGACGCCGAAGATAGATAGTTTAGAACTTTTTATACATGCACATTACGCCCAGTGATATTGTCCCGCCTTTGTTTTGATCTACTGACACAATCACTATGCAATCTGAGCTCCTCGCCGAACTTCCCGATGAGATGTTCAGCTTCAGCCTGCTGAGTTCGACCCCAACACTGCTTGCCCCGCGCCTGGGCAGGCTGGCGTTGGCGGGGAGAAAAGCCATACAGACTCCCAATTATGTCCCCATTACGTCGCGGGGTGCTTTGCCTCATGTGTCGCATGATATGATGAAGGAACATACGCCGATTGGTAGTTTGTATGCCGCGTTTGAGGATTGTGAGTTTTTGACGCCATCCGCAATGCTCAAACTAGAAGCTGACCGACACTGCTCGTTGGAGCAGTATAGTTGCAGAAAAAGGACAGAAGACTCTTCCGCCCATTTACAAGACACCGACACAGCCATTTGAATCCGCGCTTCGGAAATTCATGTGCCAGCAGGACGATATGTTGCTAATATTGGGCCCTCGACGGGTCCCGCCTGTGCCGTGCCCGACACCCAATTGTTCGACTTCCATCACGATATTGACTTCCGTTGGATATCGACAGCTAGATACAGAACAATACGTGGAGGCGATCCAGAAATTACGGCCCGATATTGCCATCGGGATTGCGGATATACCGGTCAACCCAGGCGTTAAAAGGAGAGAGAGGATGGTGGATCGGACCCATGCGTGGACGAGGGATGAGGTTGAACAACTATACGGCCCTAACGCTGAGACGGAGACGAAAGCGTTGTTCCTGGCCCCTATACTCCCACTAGATAAGGAGCAGCAGAATTTATACCTAGAGGATCTGGAGGAGATGGACAAGGTAGCTGGCTTTGCGCTGTATGATTCGCACAGCAGTTCTGTAATACCTGAATCCATGGCGTCGCTCGTCCGAATGTCGCTGGGCGAGACGAAAACGCCACAAGACATACTCCGTGAAGTTGCGCTGGGCATCGACCTTTCCACCGTCCCGTTCATCAGTGATGCATCGGATGCCGGAATCGCACTCGACTTCGCGTTCCCAAGCCCGGATAATAATAGTGAACCTGGGACGAAGCCGTTGGGTGTTGATATGTGGCCAGCTACGCATGCGACGGATATGTCACCCCTGGTACAGGGCTGCAAATGTTACACTTGTCGAAAATACTCCCGCGCATATATTCGGCATCTTCTTCATGCCAAGGAAATGCTCGCGTGGACACTCCTGCAATTGCACAATCACCATATAATGGATAGCTTTTTCGCGGCGGTTCGAGAGAGTATCGCGAAGGGGACATTTGCTGAGGATACGCAGAAGTTCGAAGCTGCTTATGAATCAGAGATGCCTGAGCAAACAGGCCAGGGACCTAGGTATGTATTCACCACTTGCCCCTGGAATGCAGTTACCGAATATATGGACCGATTCTGACCATCACTGGTACAGATTGCGCGGTTATCAATTCAAAGGGGACGCAGGGGCTCAACCTAAAAACCCCAAGGTGTACGGCCGGTTAGATAACATCAAGGGTACTCTTACCGAATCGCAGTCTTCGGTAGCAACCCCAGACACGGATGCTAGTGAGCTGGAGAAGCAAGGATTCGCAGAGAAGACGGAGTAGTGGATGTATGAATTGGGGTTTCTTTTTCTTAGGGGTGTTCCAGGCGGCGCAAGATGCTTTGGTCTGAAGCGGGTACTAAGTGGCGTGGACATAAAGCATTTGAATACAAGCAACTGTCATTGAATTCCTATCCTCTTAATATGTCAAGACGACTACTGGCTCGGCACGATTAAGCATATCCTGGCCCAAACTCTAACTAACCTCCATTGGCACACCTTGTTCCAACCTCACTATTTGCCCAGACGAACACTGCTTCCAAAGGCCGGTTAAACCCCCGATGGCATTTTATATGCAGAATCACAACCACTTCTGGTGACATGCCATGGTGTGGGCTAACAAGCTGCAGCTCTCCAGCTTCCTACCGGCTGCCACCTCCTAACATGCGGGGAAGTTAGCGCAAGCTTTCTTGGCCCGTCAAGCTTTAGCGTTTTAGCCCTGTTTTTGATGCCGGGCTGTTGGCGTCAGCGAGCTATGGCTTTGATTCGGCTCTTGGGTGACAATGACGGGAATCTGTTCTCCGGATGATTCATCGCTTCAGAGTTCCAGGTTGCACTGTCAACTGTTATTCTCATAAAGGCGGAAACTTGAATTGTAGAAGATTGGCGTGGAACTATTGGGCCATATTCAGATCCTGACTGGACTGCGATTGGTGAACCGGAGATCTGCTTTTCTTCTTCTCCCTTCCAAGAAAAAGAACCACGACGAAAGCTCACCATATCCCCCCACGCTTCAATCGCGCCCTCCCACCCCCTCTAGTGACAATTCGGCCCAATCTCGAATTTCCCGAAGTTCTACTAAAACTCGAGACTAGGATTTGATCTGGTGATGATTTTCGGATATTGTCCTTCCTCGGCTATGGTCTTCGCCCACGCAGTACGAGTAACTCCTCACTAGCTTTCTCGTCGAATGATTTTTTTACTAGATAATCAGTTCACGGCTATCCCCTCGATAGAAACACAGAAGAACGCAAACATGGCCTTGGCGACACGGGATTCGGCCGACAACGGCTGAGCTGGATTTCCTGTCTGAAGATCAGTAACTATGAAGCAAATCTTGGCTTGGAGAAATCCGGGGAATATGATTGGGACTGATTGACATATAAAAGCCAGCGCGCCCATAACTTGATTCTTTTCTTTTTATCCCAGGTATATTGCCAATTGTACTGGCTGTTTTCATTTTCCATTGGGTTGGTTTTCGGCAATGGCGTCCCCGACTCAGCGCTCGTCCATAGGCAAGGATGACATTGACAAAGACCTCCAAGTTGATCAAGATCAGAGCCATTTGGAAGATGTGGAACGTGAGGCGCCCGAGGAGCGCGAGATTAGGATGAAGAAGAGAGAGATTGAAAAGTTGGTATATTTTATTTAACTGTCCCTTAGTTAACTACTAGACAGAACATTCCGTCCATGGAGGCTCACGGCTAATTCTTTTGATCTTAGGAAACTTGTCCGTCGGCAAGACATGATTATCATGCCTCAGATGGTCATACTCTACCTGCTGGTGGGCAACACTTTTACACACCGCCACCGTTCATGCAGATTCTAACATCTCCAATCACAGGCATACCTAGATCGTAGCAATCTCGGGAATGCCAAACTGCTTGGACTTCAGGATGAAGTGTTAGCCGGTGACAGCGACCATTATGGATGGGCAGCTAGTATTTTCTATTTCGGATAGTAAGTCCTCTTTGCTGTATTCTGCCATTGGGCTTCCCTGTCTGACGCATACAAATAGTGTATCCTGCGCCATCCCATTCACCTTATACGGCAAGAAATTCCATCCGTCCAGGTTCATGTTTGTCTCCGTGCTGGGTTGGGGGATTGCTGCCAGCTGTGCGGCGGGTGCTTTTAATTTTGGAGGAATTGCGGCTTCACGCTTCTGTATTGGTTTATTCGAAGTAAGTTTTGCCTATGCTCGAATATATATATATAGTTGGCACCGACTGATGATAGCATTGTTTCAGGCAGGATTTGCACCAACTGCGGTGTTTTATTTCACGATCTGGTACACACGCCGCGAAGTTGCCTTCCGAACCTCGCTCTTTGTCGGCATGTCCGCACTATCAGGTGCCTTTGGCGGACTTATCGCTTATGGTGTATCCCTGATAACCTCCCACATTGGACACTGGCGCATCCTGTTTATGATCGAGGGCCTCCCGACCGTCGTTTTCGCATTTGTTATCCTAATCTTCCTCCCCGATAGACCTGAGACATCCAAGTTCTGTCGCACAGAGGAGGAGCGAGCGGTGGCTATCGAGCGGATGAACCGGGGCCAGCAAAGCGAAGGACACGGTGTACTGGTCATGAAGCACGTCCTTTCCGCCTTCAAGGACTGGAAGGTTTATACATGTGCCTTGATTAAGATGGGCCATGACGCTACTCTCGCTACCATCTCTGTTTTCCTACCAGCCATTATCAAATCGCTCGGGTATACAAATAGGGAGGCCCAGTACATGACCATCGGCCCGTATATGGTTGCTTGGGTCACTATGCTTGTCGTCTGCCATTTGTCAGATCGACTGAGAATGCGTGGCCCATTCCTTGTTGGCTGCGGTCTCCTCGCGGTTGTTGGCGTGGCACTAATGTTTTCCTATCCCGCCGACGAAAACCCGAAGATCGCGCTTGTCGGAATCTTCTTCCTTCTCGCAGGCGTCTTCCCCTGTCTACCGATGGAACTGCAATGGGCAACAGATAACTGCGGTGCTGAATCCAAGAAGACGGCCGCGTTGAGTATTATGGTTGTTGGCGGGCATTGCTGGAGTATTCTTGCGAGCAAGAGCTTCCCAGATAAAGAGGGCCCAAGGTATACCCGTGGGTATGGGATTGTGCTGACGTTTTTGTGTCTGAGTGTGGTTTGCTCTGCCGTGCTGCATGTTCGCCATCGCATCACTAATGCGAAGCGGGATCAGGAGTATGGGAAACCGAATGCTATGGACCAGGTTGATACGTCTGAGATGGCTGACGAGGCGCCCATGTTTCGGTATATTGTGTGAGGATGGAATAGAAGGGAGGAAATGATTTGATGGCGATATACTATTCAACGGCAAGCACATAGATACCCCTTTTTGTTGGATGTACATACAATCTACCATATCGAAGCTTAATATATCAAGTATTAAAACCCAGAACTAGAAACTAGCAACTCAAACTATGGAATATTGAACCACGGTTAGCCTAAGCCCGCTTAACCTGCCCCATCCATCCATGATCCTTCAACCCCCACACGGGAGTATCGTTATGCGGGGAAACGCCGACTCCCGAGATGCAGATTTATTATCCCGAATCAATCAATTATCATGAACGCCAAGTTCGCAGAGTAGTATCCAGCGCTTTTGTGATGTAATGCCATCACCGATATCGGAGGACTCGAGTCTTTTTGGATCCAGGATATGTTCATGGGAGCTGTGCAGCAGTCAATATAAAGGATATATGTCGGATCGTTCCCCAGGTATATAAAGGCTGTCTCTGTCCCGCCCGGGTGAAGTAAGTATCTGGTACTTCAGTCCTTAGAGAGTCCTGCTGAGCCGGGGTATATATACATTATCAGGACGCCGAAGAAAAGCATCTATATATTCCAAGAGAACTCGAAAACCTCGCCTGCATCCAACTCCCTTTCCAATACCAACCATGTCCAAATCCATAGTCAACTCAACCCCATACCCCTTCACCTTCAAGACCCCCTCCCTCCCGCTCTCTACCTCTCCCATCCCCTCCACCAACCAACCCCCCAACCAACCCCACCCCCTAACCCTCACAATCCCCAACGTCCGCGGCCGCATCCCCTCCCTCCCCGCCTCCCGCCTCCGCACCCTCATAAAAGAAGCCCACGACGACCCTACCAAAATCCTCGCGCACGTCTGCAGCTACGATGCCCTAAGCTCCCGCTTAGCCCAAGAGGCCGGATTCCCCGTCGTGTTTCTGGCCGGTTACGCGATGGCGTCGGCGTTCGGCCTGCCTGATACGGGATATATTGCGTTTCAGGAGGTTGCGGCGAAGATCCAGGAGACGGTGAGGGTGGTGGATGTGCCGGTTATTGTGGATGGGGATACGGGGTATGGGAGTCCGATGAATGTGAGGAGGACGGTGGAGGGGTGGGTATTCCCTATTTTCTTCTCTTGGTATTGTTTTTTTCTTGGGGGGGTGGTGAGGGGTGGGATGGATGCGTTGGGAGTCGTCTTCCAATCTCGTTGTAATATAAATAGGCATTTGCTGACTCCAACCGAACGTGGCTACAGATTCGCCCATGCGGGGGCAGCAGGCGTAATGATTGAAGACCAAACATGGCCAAAACGTGAGTTTTTACCCTATCCACTCACTCCCAAAAAATTCCCCCCTAATCACCCCCCCACCAGGCTGCGGCCACACAAAAGGCAAATCCGTCGTCTCCCGCTCGGAAGCCTACGCCCGCATCCAAGCCGCCGTCGACGCGCGCAACTCCGGCCTCGACATCTGGATCCTCGCCCGCACCGACAGCCTAATCCACGGGTACACCGAAGCCCTCACCCGCGCGCGGAAATTCAAAGAGATCGGCGCAGACTGCGTCTTCGTCGAGGCCTTACCTGACCGGGAAACCATGGAGCGGTTCCGGCGCGACATGGATGATTTCCCTGTATTTGCGAATATTATTGAGGGGGGGAAGACGGAGAATTTGTCGGCGGGGGAATTGGCTGGGTTGGGGTATGCGGCTGTTGCGTATCCGTGGACGCTGGTGGCGGCGAAGATTAGAGGGGTGAGGGAGGCGTTGGAGGGGTTGAAGGGGAGTTTTTTGGTGGGGAAGCCGCCGGAGATTTTGGGGTATGGGGAGGTGTGTGAGGGGGTGGGGTTTGGGAGGTATTATGAGATGGAGGAGAGGTATATGTTTGATGGGGCGGTGAGTGGGAGTCGGGGGTATCAGTGGGAGGATGAGGAGAAGTGAGGGGCTTTGGTATTTCATTGTTTTTTTTTTTCTTTTGGAAATAGTTAATTAACTGTCTGTCTTTCGATGAGGTCCTAGAGGCCAGCCGGCTATATCGCAATCAACAAAACCGTAGAGGAGAAGAAGAAAGACAGAAATGGATGCTTCAAACTTGCTCGCTCGCACTCACATTATCCATTCACGGAAAAGAGTAAAAAAAAAAGGAGATATCACTAACCACCAAGACCAACATTTACATCCATTCCATTCATTTCCTTTCAATATATACTGCCCACCCTATTTCCCCGCAAGAACCCTCCACAAAAAGCTCCCCTCCTCCCTCGCCGCCTCCTGACTCTCCGCACCAGCTCCAAACCTCTGCCCCACCACACAAACCAACCAAGCATCTTTTTTCAGTCCAGTAAGCAACTGCTCCGTCGGACTCCCACGGGGGAAAATGCGTCTCCATTCATCCCAAATTCGGAACGCCTCGTCACCCCACGCGCGGAAACTGACCTCCTCAATGATCGTGGGCGTGATGATCTCCTTGCCACGGAACACTCCCCAAGTCACAGCATTGACCCCACTATTACTGGCCGTAGCAGCGGAGTCGAGGACGACATCGACGGGGCCAGAGTAGTTGTTCGAGGCCTCTTCTGAAGCCGCGGATGAGTGGAATTCGCCCGAGTCGTTGATGGCGAACCACGCGAGGTCGTCATGGCTGTACCGGGCGAATAATGGTTTGAGGATGTTTTGATAGTCCGCGCTTGGGCAGAAGAATTCGACAAATGCCTTTTGAAAGACGAAGCCTTCGCCGGGGGGTCCCCAGCCAAAAATGGGATCGTCACTGCGGACGCCGTTCACTGCGGGTTGCGATGCGAGTGTCCACCAGCCGCGTCCGTCGATAAGCTGCAGGAGTTCGTCGCGGATGGTGGCAGTTTCGGCATTTAAGCCGCCAGTGTTCTCCTCTGCTCCGCCTTCTGACCAGGGGACAGCGTGTAGCTCGCCCGACACGTGGCGTCGGAAGATTTTATTGATGTCCTCCTTGGACGTCGGGAAACCCCATAATCGGCGGGCTACGGTAGCATTGACATGTAGAGACGGGCCGTATCCGTCGATTTCACCGAATGCAGGAGAGCGTGCGTCACCCCATCGTCCATTGGGGAAGTCATCCCAGGTTGCTTCACGTCCAAGTGCCCCCAGTCCTTCGGATATCTGTAAAGCTGTATTTCGGTGAGGAGGATTGAGGGCCGGCATGCCCGCACCATAAGCTCGGGTTTCGAGAGTGACAGAGTTTCGAGAAGAGCTCCCGCCGTCTGATATGTGAGTAGGACGATCTACTATCAGTCGATTGTGTGGTTGGGAGTTTATAGAGGAGGCGCGTCGTCTGGAGATAAGAGGAGCGCCGTTTTGTGACCCGGGTGCATTGAAAATTGCCGATTCCAATTCGGTATCTGAGTCGCTTGAGGATTCAGACTCGGCGGGTATAAGATGACACTTCTCAACGATAAACGCGACGGCTTTTTCGAGGTTAAGGGTATAGAAATGGAACCCACGGGGCCCGCGGGAGGGAATCTTCTTTATGCCTGAGATAATATCGCACAGAATACCGACACCAATCCGCTTCACGGCATCGTCGTTTGTTCGTACCTCTTCCACCTGGTTCATAATGTTGGGGGGCACCTTGGCATGGCTGAGCTTCGCCGTCCTAGTCAAGATATGATAACTCTGTATGGGCATCAAGCCGGGGATGATAGGGATATCTTTGAAGACGCCGGATTCGTGGTTCCGCAGGAGATCCTCAAACCTCTTGTATGCGTCCAGATCGTAGGTCAATTGAGTCATGATGAAGTCCGCTCCCGCCTTCGTTTTCTCCACCAGGTACGGGAGGTCGCGAGCGGGATCCTGCGCCTCGGGATACGACTCGTCTGAATGTCCCTCCGGGTATGCCGCTACCCCTATACAGAAATAATCGCCATGAGTGCGGCGTATGTACTTCACCAAATCGACCGCGTACGTAAAGTCCTTGTTGCTGTCGTCCTCGCCGTCGAGGTTGTACTCTTCGCTCCGTGGAGGGTCCCCACGCAAAGCCAGTATATTCCTAATTCCCAACGCCTTGGCTTCCCCAAGAGCATCGTCTACCAGCGACCGGTTCATGTTCGTACATGTCAAATGCAGACATGTCGTCAGCCCGAGTTGGCGCTGACATATCTCGGCGAGCTCGAGGGATTTGGCGGCCGTGCTGCCGCCAGCACCCCACGTAACGGTCACGAAAAGCGGGCGGAGAGCTTGGGACATACGCTCCAGACGGGCTTGGAGGTTGGAGGAGCCCTATAGACACGAATTGGGTCAGCTTGAGCGGAGTAGAGGGGGGTTTAGAGACTGAGTGGCGGGGCAATTGAATGGACAGCCAAACCCCGCAGCAACGCACCATCTGGGTTTTTGGCGGGAAAAACTCCAGCGAGAAGTAATTCGCATCCTGCGGCAGGGCGGCTATCTTGTCTGATATTTTCTCCATGATGGCGGCGGTGTGGTGTGCGAGGACATGTGCGGCGGGAGAGTGGTTGAGTTCAAGTTAAGATGGATTGCCCCTCGCTGGTCTGGTCTGCGGCGGGCAGAACTTGAACTTGTATTGATACAGCGCTACCAGCCACGCCACAACGCCCGCGAAGAGCCTGCGCAAGAGACATGGCAGGAGACATGGCAGAGGGATATCGTCACTCGGAGAGAGAAATATACAGCCTCGCCAGCCCGCGTCTGGTGGTGCGGATGTGAGGATTCTAGGAGATATCGCGCCCTTGGCATCAGAACCCTGCGGAAAAGCCTTGAAATATTTAGTTAAATTAGCCTGGAATTATCTTTGCATAGTTATTATTATCCTCTATCGGATCGAAGAATTTGAAATATTTAATACTGCGGTCTGGTGCGGGACTCCCTATGAAGCTGCTCTAGTCGGTAAAGCCTTTAACTGGAAATAGGGGCTATGCCTATAAGACCTTAACAAAAGCTGATCTTTTGTTAACCCCTTTAATAGAATTCTACTCCTGCATTAAGCGGCCTCTGCAGTTCTCTTTAATGCCATGTCTAGGATAAATCTAATTCCTTGCCTGTAAGATACAGTATTGGTCAATATTAGATGTCTGGTTTGGCATTTGCCTTGATTTAACTGCTGTGATGGACCCCAAGGAGTTCTATGCTTCGTATCTAAACTCAGCCAAGATAACTAAGTTAGTTACGAGAAGCTATTTAACTAGTTAACCAGTTAATGAGCTACGAATTCGGAATATTTCTATCTGATTTCTCCGTCTTCTCTTCTCCATCTTTCTGTCGTGTGTTCTGCTCTTCCAAGGTCCCCCTTGAGAATATCCAAAAAGGGTCAATCTATCCATTATAACTAGTTAACATCTAACTATCCATGCCCCTTGGTCTAATTCTAAATACCACAAAATGGACCAGCGTCAACTCACTCTGCCCCACGAGATCCAATCCCTCATATTAAGAGAGATTTCCTGCCCCGATGACAGAATCTCCAAGCAGTATTGGAGGGAGGCTATCACCAATTGCTTCCTCGTCTGCCGTACGTGTCCAGCCTTTCAAAACTCCTCACTAAAATGTAAAAAGATGCTGATTCAAAACTCAGATTACTGGCACTCTGAACTAGAAGACCACATCTTCAAATCCCACTCTCCCAGCGATTTGTTCAGTCTCGCCGAACCCATTGCCAAAAAGGTCCTCCAGCGCCTCCTAAAAACCTCCACAGTAGACGGAACCACAGACTACTATGATTTCTGGAACGGAGACCTGGGCAACTTCTTCACAATCTGCGCCAGCTCAGGCTACCTGTCCTGCCTCCAGCTCATCTTCGCCCACACCGGGGTCCGCGAATTCCTCAAGCGGGACGAGAACGTGCGCAGAGCATCCAACCTACCAGACACCACAATATACTTCCGCCACATTGAAGTTCTCCGGCTATTTCTGGACCATGGGATTCCCCCGGTTGGTGATGAGGACTACGCCGACGAGGGCCTCCTCATCCTAGCAGTCAAGCAAAGTTGCTCCGAGGCTGTGGATGTCCTCCTTGCCCACGGCGTGCGCGCGGATATATTAATCATCTCCGGTGGGCAACCTCGTACCCCCGTGACGTGTGCTGCGGAACGGGACGACTTGGAGCTAATGCGGGTCCTTTTGCGGCGCGGGGTGGATGTTGCGAAACCTGATTATTCTGGCATGACGGCGCTGACGCTCGCTGTCCAGTGGCGGAATGTCAGTATGGTACGGCTGTTGTTGGAGAATGGGGTCCAGCCGAGCCCGGAGCCGTATAATGGTAGGCTGCTGCTGGTTGAGGCTGTCGCGGGCCCGAAGGTGGATGTGGAACTGGTCAAGCTGCTGCTGGAGTACGGTGTGGATGGGCAAGTGGGGGATGATGAGTATGAAAAGTTATTGGAGGATGCGAAGGGGGGTGGAAATGATGCTCTCTTTGAGCTGCTTGTGAAGTATCGGTCAAGAAGGAGCGGGAGGGGTGGTGAAACTGATTTAGCCCCGGGTGCTACCGATTGACCTCTCGAGGATGGTGAAATTTTCTATGAAGCCGAGGGGGATGGGACCCAGGATATGGCTTTCGTACGTTTTCAATTATTTGGCTTGTATATATGGGAAGATATCCAGTAGTGTTATGTTGGGATGGAAGCTTGAGGTGCGAGAACTTTGACACTGCTCGCGTGATAAATTACTCGATGCCTGTGTTGGGCATGACACTCCTTGCCACCGAGGGGGTCTGGGGTTGAGCCCAGGAACAAGGAGCTAGAAGAAAGATAGATAATCAACACCAAAAAAAAGAAGAAAAAAGGAGGATGTATGTTAAAAGCTTCAACAGTGATAAATTATAAGAAGCACAATTGGGGACATAATAACAGATGAAAAATCCTCAAACAGTAAGAAAAGAAGGACTCAGACAAAAGCAAGACTTATTTCGCTCTATTTAATTGTTTAATCACACCTAACCCCCAAGCAGCTCTATCATACTTTGGTTCCCCTTCTTTCGGGCCATATCCAATGCTGTCTCACCATTCTTATTGACAGAAGTTGGATCAGCCCCAGCCCAAAGGAGTTCCTGTGCTACAGCAAAGTGCTCTGGTCCAGTACTGGGGTCCAGGTATAATACTACCGAATATTTCCCTTGACGCACGGTTTCTTTTCCATTTGCTGCATAATGCAGGGCAGTCCACCCACCATTGTCAGCTGCATTAACTTTGGCTCCACTACGTAGCAGAAAGTTCACGACTGACTTGTCATTAGCTGTTTCTGCTGCCTGATGGAGCGCCGTCCTCCCTTCAGTATCTGTTACTGAGATATCTGCACCGGCATGTAGAAGCAGCGTCACAAGTGGCACTGCCTCCACACCGCTCGCAGCCACATGCAGTGGGACATTGCCGTATCGGTCCTGTGCGGAAACGGGAGCACCCGCATTAAGTAATAACTCAGTCACTGGGACACAACGGCTGTCCACCGCAACATGCAATGGTGTTCTCCCATCTTTATCAGAAGCAAGAATTTCGGCTCCAGCATCAAGAAGTAGCCGTGCGATGGTGGGCTCGCCGTGGAAGGCTGCAACGAAGAGCGGCGTCCCGCCGTCGATGTCTTGCGCCGAAACGTCAGCTCCAAGGTCGATGGAAGCTTTTGCAAGCCGTTCAAGACCCTGCAAAGCGGCGTGATGTAGTATAGTAGCACCATCTTCGTCGGCCCACGATGGGTCGGCGCCTGCATCAAGAAGTAGTAGAGCTATTCCTTCATGGGGCGTGCTGCACGCGGAGTGTAGAAGTCCTCCTGTGTAGTCGGCTAGCTCCCGAAGGGTTAAATCGTCTCCGGTCTCTAATAGAAATTGAACGACATCTTCGTGTCCCTTTTCTACAGCAACCTTTAATGGAGTTTGCAGATTGTTGACTGAAGAGCCGTCGGGACTTGCTATCTGGGTGCTAGCCCCAGCATTGACCAACGTCTCAACCATTCTTCGAGATCCTGTAGCCGCTGCGAAATACAGAGGTGTGTGTCCATCTCGGGTTGCAGGCGAAACATCAGCGCCCGCACGGACCATGGTATGAACCATACTTTCGTAAATACTGCCAGTTTTGCTGCATAGTCGATGCAGTGCTGTTGCTCCGTTATGGTCAGCGGCAGATAAATCAACGCCACGATCGATTAGAAGCTTGAGCACAGCTTCGTGTCCCGCATGGGCCGTCTCGTCAAAGTTAATGTATCTGATATCAACAGCCATTGTCGCCGCAAAGCAAATTTCAGTCTGTCCGAAGGCATCCGCAACGGGGAAATCGATCCCTGAGTCGAGCAGTAACTGAGCTATGGTCGCGCTCCCTTGGAGGGCCGCGAAATGCAAGGCTGTGCGTCCGTGGACATCTCTGTAAGAAATAGGAAATCCAGATTCGATAAGTTCCCGAGCAATCATTTCATGACGGGCCAAAACTTTCGGCGGCGAGTATCCGTATTTCGAAACCTCTGGCAGTGCCAACAATGCCGGATCAGCTCCCGCGTCGAGCAGAATTTTAACAGTTGATAAATGCCCTGCCTCAGCTGCAAAGCGGAGTGCAGAGAGCAAAACATCTCGAGATGGATCCAAAGCTCTGAGAGCAGCATGTAGAAGTATCTGCATAATCTCGTCATTTCCCTCATAGGCAACATGGTTCAGCGATAACATATAGTCATCTCGGGTCAGCTCGGTTTCTCCCAAAGCAAGAAGTTTGCGTATCAGAGAGGATTGTCCTCTGGCAATTGCCCAGTCGATGACCGATCGATATTGTTTTAGCCTGTACTTTATAGCGCGTCGGTGAAGTTGCGTGATTCCAAGGGCATGGAATCGACGTGCCGTTGGGATAAACGAATACAAATGGGGGATTGGAAGGCAGTCAACAATATCCAGAATAAGTTCACTGGGAAGGTTGTCAAGCCGGACAGCCAGCGAACTTGGGACCACCGGTGAAGAGGTGCGGGATGAGTTCATCTTTGGGGAGGACAGAGCCGAATCCGGGGAGATACTATTGAAGCCAACACATATTTGGATACTGGTCAAAGGCGAGGACGTGTTAAGTGAGCTGAAGATGAGAACTGTTCGGTGATATAGCTAGCTCGCGGGGTGGTTGGTAGCCGTACGATGCCAAACTCCCAGTTAAATATGGAGAATGGTATAGAGGAAGCGCCGAATGTCATCGTGAGAATGGGGTTCCGGAAGGGGCCGGAGTCCCATATGATGTCAATGATGTGAAAGGGTTGAGTTTGTCAAAGGGTTTATGCGAACCCTATACTCACCCAGCAATCCAAGCTGCCGGCCTTGATGCCCTCTGGGGGTCCTGCATATGGAGAAGCCGGGCTGCCACATTGCGATAATGTCTTCCCGAAAAAGTAAGCAGATAAGGAGTCAAGGGATTGCTTCCAGAACGTCATCGATTTCCTTTGCGGGTATTCAAGCTGCAAACTCGTAACATGGTATTCCCCAGGACCAGATCGTTGGAGGAGGTTGGAACATGGGAGGACGTCAAGATTGCAAACAATGCAAACACCAACTATTTTCATCCAGGACGGAAACCAGCATCGATCCTCCGCAATAATTAATTAATTCGCATTGCTCTCTTGCGTCCATTCGTTTTCTCCCTCCATCGAACTTCACGTCGAATTACACATACAACCCCCTTCTACAATTGACCACTCCATTCGATTCCACGCGAAACGGCAGCATGATACATCCCCAGAACACCACCCAATAACCAACCCCAACCCCCCAACAACAAACAAAAGATGCATCCCACCCCCTCTCTACCCCCCTCTATCCCCCTCCGCTCCCTCTTCCGCACATGCATACGCATACGCCCCCGCATCCCCCGCCCCCGACACCTCTCCACCAACCCCCCCCCTCCCCCTCCTCCAAACCCCTCCCGCACCCGCGCCCGCCTCGAATCCTTCAACGCCCGCCTCCCCCGCTTCCTCAAACCCTACACCACCCCCCTCCTCACCGCCCCCGTCACGCACATAACCTCCTTCCTAATCCTGCACGAAATCACAGCCATCGTGCCGCTGTTCGGGCTTGCGGGCTTGTTCCATTATGCGGGGTGGATACCGGCTTTGGGGAGTGGGGATGGGGATGGGGCGGTGGACGAAGGGGTGAGGAGGTTTGGGCGGTGGTTAAGGCGGAAGGGGTGGGTGGGGGATGAGGCGGAGATGGAGGTTGAGAGGGAGGTTGGGGAGGGTGTGATTGCTGCTGGGGAAGGGAGGAATACGGCGGATAGAGGGGTGCGGTTGATTTTGGAGTTTGCGACGGCGTATGCGATTACGAAGGCTTTGTTGCCTGTGAGGATTTTGCTGAGTGTGTGGGCTACGCCGTGGTTTGCGAGGGGGGTGTTGGGGCCTGTGGGGAGGGGGGTGGGGAGGGGGGTGGGGAGGTTGTTTGGGAGGGGAAGGGTTAACTAGGTGAATGGGTTTTGGCTTTTTGGCTACGGATGGAATGATTGATTGTATGGATGTTTGGAGTTACTTTTCTTTTTTTGACATGATATCCAGGGTTTGTTTTACAGATATCAATTGTGAGTAAAGATCCCTTCCGTCACAATATCAAATCTCCCAAACGTGTCTAATTTTTGAATTGTCATGTCATTATCTCATTTAGATGTTGTTGCGAAGCAGAAAATCTACTCGTAGATCCAGCCGGCCTGGCTCTGCTGGTAGCTGACAACCTCACCCTCCTTGAACCAGAGGGCAATCTCCTTCTTGGCGTTCTCGACGCTGTCGGAGCCGTGGCAGACGTTGCGGCCAACATCCTATGCAATTTGTTAGTGCGTTGTATGGCAGGGAGTTGGTTGAAGGGTTATCGACACTTACGATGGCGTAGTCGCCACGGATGGTGCCAGGGGCAGAGGCAAGGGGGTTGGTAGCACCGAGGAGGGTACGGCCGGTCTTGACGGCGTCCTTGCCCTCCCAGACCATGGCGCAGATGGGGCCGCTCAGCATGTCTAACAAAGGATCAGTATAATGTGTTGGCAACGAATATGCGTGAAGGGTGGGGAGATGGCGGGGTAAGCGCACAGGAAACGAGGCCCTTGAAGAAAGGCTTGCTGGACAGGTCTTCATAGTGCTTCTCGAGGTGCTCCTTGGAGGGAGTGACGAGCTTGATGGCGGCAAGCTTGTATCTATATTGTTATTAGAACCATGGTGCGGTGCGCGGAAGTTGAGAGGGGCTTACCCGCGCTGCTCGAAGCGGGTGATGATGGGGCCAACGAGTCCACGCTGGAACAAGTAAATGTCAGCGATCAGTTTCCAGCTTAATTAATTGCTGTCTCGAGGTATGATTCCCCGGTTGAAGAGCGTAGAGGGGTTATTTCGCCTTCGTACCTGGACACCATCGGGCTTGATGGCAATGAAACTGCATGCAATGGTATTAGTATCAGCGCTCCAAACAAGGCCTAGAAAGGAGAATTTGGAGGAATAAACGCACGTTTGTTCGGTAGACATGGTGAAGAAGTAGACGTGACACAAAAGACCTGTTTAGGGGCTTGTTTTGCAGATTCAATGGCTGATGGACGGGAGAAAAATCGAGTTGTGTGTTGGCGGCGGGGAGATTTTCTTAGATCCTGGTGGGGGTGTTTGCTGTGTTTGCTCGCTGCTGAGTCAGCAGTTTCCGTCAAGGTGTCAACAGAACCAATGGAGAGCTGTGACCTCACTTCATCTACATCAACCAGAACAGGGTGCAATTGGGGTTCCAGTGCAGCCACATACACACTGCTGGATTGCTACAGCTGTATGCTACGGAGGATATTGGTTTCTCCATGAGCTGGCCACAACCGCCCTTCATTTAGTCCATTGCGTTAGCCGCTCGTCTTGCTACGAGCGCATACTGCACATCCGCCCCCATGGCGCCGCACAGGCCTTCGTCCACTGGATGGACTTCGTGCCTGGCACTCCTTACTATCCTCGCATGTCTAGTTGTCCCTGGAGGTATGTCTTGCGTGCCATAGTTAGGCTCACTAAGCTCGAATTCTAACGCTTTTATCTGCTTTAGTTATGGTCAAGCACGAGAACTTCAAGAAATGTTCACAGTCCGGCTTTTGCAAGAGGAACCGGGCCTATGCCGATACTGCGTCGAATAAAGGCTCTTCGTGGGCAGCTCCATACCAACTCGAATCGGACTCGATTAAGTTCTCAGATGGTCAACTGCTGGGAACAATTGTTAAGACCACCGAGACCAACGACAAGGTCAACCTCCCTCTGACCGTCTCTTTCCTTGAATCAGGTGTTGCCCGCGTCACATTGGACGAAGAAAGGCGGATAAAGGGAGATATCGAACTTCGACATGAGAGCAATGCGAGAAAGGAACGTTATAATGAGGCTGCCAAGTGGACACTGGTTGGAGGACTGAAGCTCAGCTCATCAGCTGAACTTATTAAAGAGACGGAACCAGGGGTTACCAAGGTCTCTTACGGTCCCGATGGAAAATTTGAAGCAGTTATTAGACACTCTCCATTCGAAGTACACTTCCAAAAGGATGGTGAGACACACATCCAACTCAACGACAGGGGACTGTTGAACACGGAGCATTGGAGATCAAAGATTGAAAAATCCGGGGATGACGATGAATCAAAGCCACAAGATATCGATGACAGCACTTGGTGGGAGGAATCGTTCGGTGGAAATACTGATTCCAAGCCAAAGGGACCGGAGAGTATTGGGTTGGATATCACATTCCCTGGGTACAACCATGTCTTTGGGATTCCAGAACATGCCGATTCTCTTTCTCTGAAAGAAACGAGGTAATGTAATTTCCACCCAACTGGCATGACCATTTGCTGACATGCCTCTGAAGGGGTGGAGATGGGCAGCACACGGAGCCATACCGCATGTATAACAGTGATGTGTTCGAGTATGAACTCAAGAGCCCTATGACACTTTACGGATCGATCCCATTTATGCAAGCACACCGCAAGGGATCCACAGTGGGCGTGCTGTGGCTCAATGCAGCGGAGACTTGGGTTGACATTGTTAAATCTAAAGCCTCTACGAACCCCCTTGCACTGGGTGTAAGTGGCAAAACCAGTGCCCAAACTCATTGGTTCTCCGAAAGTGGCCAACTCGATGTTTTCGTGTTCTTGGGACCGACTCCCCAAGCTCTCAGTAAATCGTACGGAGAACTCACTGGTTATACCCAACTACCCCAGCATTTTGCCGTCGGATACCATCAGTGCCGCTGGAACTATGTTACGGATGAGGATGTTCGAGATGTCGATAGGAAATTTGACATGTATCAAATCCCCTATGATGTCATTTGGCTGGATCTCGAATATACCGACCAAAAGAAATATTTCACCTGGGATCCCCTCACCTTCCCTGACCCTGAGGGCATGCAAAAGCAGCTGGACGATTCAGAACGCAAGCTCGTTATAATTATCGATCCCCATATTAAAAACGAAGGCAACTACCCGATTGTGGAGGAATTGAAGTCGAAAGATCTCGCCGTCAAGAACAAGGAGGGTAATATCTATGACGGCTGGTGCTGGCCTGGATCGTCGCATTGGGTGGATTGTTTCAACCCAGCGGCAGTCTCGTGGTGGACTTCTCTTTTCAAATACGACAAATTTAAGGGCGTTCTTTCCAACTGTTTCATCTGGAATGATATGAACGAGCCATCGGTTTTCAATGGCCCTGAGACGACCATGCCGAAGGATAACATGCACCACGGTGGTTGGGAACATCGTGACGTTCACAACATCAACGGCATGACATTCGTCAACGCCACTTATAATGCGATGCTGGAACGTAAAAAGGGCGAACTACGCAGACCATTTATCCTGACACGTTCATTTTACGCAGGAGCGCAAAGACTGGGAGCCATGTGGACAGGCGACAACCAAGCCAGTTGGGACCACCTTGCCGCATCGTTCCCTATGGTTCTCAACAATGGCATCGCTGGATTCCCCTTTGCAGGAGCAGACGTTGGTGGGTTCTTCGGAAACCCAAGCAAGGAGCTCCTTACAAGATGGTACCAAACTGGTATCTTCTATCCTTTCTTCCGTGCTCACGCACACATTGACACGCGTAGACGGGAGCCATACTTGGCTGGAGAGCCTTACGTGAGTATTATTACTCAGGCATTGCACGTAAGATATCAGCTGCTTCCAGCCTGGTACACTGCATTCCACCAAGCTTCAGTCGACGGTTCCCCGATCGTTCAACCCCAGTACTATGTCCACCCTGAAGATGAGACAGGCTTCGCGATTGACGACCAATTGTACCTTGGATCCACAGGTCTACTTGCCAAGCCGGTTGTGACGGAAGGCGCCACGAGCGTGGACATTTATATTGCCGATGACGAAAAATACTACGACTATTTTGATTATACGGTCTACCAGGGGGCGGGTAAGAAACATACCGTCCAAGCGCCGCTGGAGAAAATCCCTCTCCTCATGCAAGGCGGCCACATAATCCCACGAAAGGATCGCCCTCGCAGAAGCAGTGGCCTCATGAAATGGGACCCATACACGCTAGTGGTTGTGCTGGACAGAAACGGTCAGGCCGAAGGCACCCTGTACGTCGATGATGGCGAAACATATGACTACGAAAAGGGTGCTTTCATCCACCGCCGCTTCTCATTTGCTGAGTCGGCATTGTCGACTCAGGATATCGGAGCTAAGGGTACTAAGACTGGCGAGTATCTAGCGACGATGGTTGGGGTGCGTGTAGAGAAAATCATTGTCGTCGGTGCCCCTAGCCAGTGGAAAGATAAATCGAGCGTTCTCGTCATGGAGGAAGGTTCATTTTCTGCAACACAGGCTAGCTTGCAATGGCATGCTCAGCGGGATGGGAAGGCGGCCTATGCGGTGGTCAAGAACCCGGGAGTCTCGATCGGAGCTTTGTGGAAGATTGATTTCGCGTAAGCGCTTTTTCATTTTCTGTTTGTGGTGGTATGGGAAGTGTATTGTCTCTGCATAGATATTATTGGCCTGTTTTGCAATTTGGATATAGATATTATCTTGTTTTCTTCCTCTTATTTTCCCCAGCGTCAAATACCCATTGATCCAGGCCCATAAAACCTGTTATTTGGTTCAACGATCAAAACGTTTGTTTCTCTCTTCACTTCATTTCCCATAGAGTGGTCAACTAGAGCATGAAAATCTCCATGCCGAATCAAGATTCCCTCAATTGAGAGTATTCAACCATCTCTCCTCCTCATGGACCAACAAACAGTATTGGCGTGGGGAAGATCCTGCGGATTTGCTCCACCATAGTTACTCCAAAGGCTGAGTCCACCCGTTGGCGTCATTAATGCCGCTTACTCCCATATGAGGGATAACATAACAATGGCATATGAGACAGATTCTTGATTCTTTTTAACTACTATTATTCCATTCCCTGCTGTTGGAACCATTTGAGAAAAATAAATAAATAAATATACCCCCTTCATACTCCCATACATACATACATACAGACAAGTCATCTAGGGGGTTCATTGGTAGGGTTCCCAAAAGGGAAACGCCTAGCCCTAACTCCATTCCCCCCAGACCGCATCCCAGCCTCGTTTTTGCTTCCCCGCTTCCTTGCAACAGGATTCGGCTTGGAGCCTGATTCCCTGGGATCGTCGATACTATTCATGAATGCACCTCGAAAACTCTTCGGGCTGGGAGTCTTGGGTGGGGGTTGCTGCACAGCCATGACTATGTAAGGAGTTCGAATGTGTTCGTCTTTTGGTGGATGGCATGGACAATCTATAGATTTCGATGACGGTGCTGGGATGTATGTGTCTGGCTTATTCAAGACATTCTGGATTCTTGTCCCAACGCATCGTGTTTCAGCAGGTGCCCGCCCCAGACGATTCGTGTCTGCGTTGAAGGCTGATCATGATATCACAAAAAATGCTCATCCAAAAAACCATCCTCTCTTCACGCAATTCTCCAGGAAAAGCCCGTCAGCTGAAGCTAGCGATTATGAGTTCTTACCTATTCTCAGCTTGGCTGCCCAGAAAACGTGGAGTCTGGGGCCCCCCCGGCGAATGCGGAGGGAGACCTCGGTTGGCATCCTTCACATGAGATGAGATATCCCCATACCCCAGACTGATCGACCAAGCGGAGATCGAATTATCCGTGGCCATATAGTTCGCCGCATTATCGCTCCGTTTTCCTCTCCTCTTCGTCGTGGACGGACATCAGCTTGTTCATCTCAAACGCTCATGCTTGGATAAACGGCACACACCCAAACCCATCATGATTAGCGATATCAACCCTCTGTACGCGATCCTGCTCGCGGTCCCGGGCGTTATCCTTGCCTTCCCGTGCCTGTTACTGGTCAATCAGTTCTTCTATAATCGAAGGGTCAAAGCTGCTGGCGGCATCCATGCTCCTAGCGCGGGGAATCCATGGGCTGGTGAGTTCAAGTTCTTCAAAAGACCCCCCTTTTCAACCGAGTAACTATGCTATTTGAAGAGTCCGTGTATCTGACATTAGAACAAAGGCCCATCTTTTATCATCGGAGCCGCCAAATCGCTAACAAAGAATGCACTGCCGGAATACTTCGACGGCCAAATCGATAAATTTGCCAGTGTATCATGTCCCAACTGCATAGAGCATAACTTCACGGGACAGCAGCGTTACATCATGACCCGTGAGCCGGAGCATGTTAAGACTGTTCTGACGGGCAAATTTGCAGATTATGGGAAGGGCCCTCAGTTCCATGAGCTCTGGGCCCCGTTCCTTGGAGATAGCATCTTTACGACAGACGGCAAATCGTGGTCAAACTCCCGAAACCTCATCAGACCCATGTTTATCAAGAACCGGATCAGCGATCTGGAAATCTTTGAGCGCCGTACACAGGTCATGATGGGTCTGTTCCCACGTACTGGGGAGAAGTTCGACTTGATGAGTCTATTCTATAGATTGACCATCGATATCACTACGGAATTCTTGCTTGGACAGGGGATTAACAGTCTGGAATATCCGAAAACGGACTTTGTCGATGCCTTCGAGGAAGTCCAGAGGATTCAGATGTTTCTGACCACTACTGGGTAAGACACTCCCGAGCCAATTTCCAATGTGCAAAAATAAAATGCTAACCAATCCATAGTCCCCTCCAGCACTTCTATCCCCGTGGCGCCTACAAACGTGGTCTGAAAGTAATCGACAACTTCGTCCTCCCCTTCGTCCGCAAAGCCCTCGAGCTCCCACAAGAAGAGCTCGAAAAACTCAGCCGCTCAGAACGCTCCTTCACCTTCCTCCACTCCCTAGCCCTCTTCACCCGCGACCCGCAGGTAATCCGGGACCAGATCATTGCCGTCCTCCTCGCCGGCCGAGACACCACCGCTTCCACCCTCTCCTGGGCCTTCTACGAACTCTCCAACTACCCGGAAATCTACGCGAAGTTGCGCGAGGAAGTCCTCACCACCCTCGGCCCCAAGGGGGCCCCAACCTACGACCATCTCAAGAACATGAAATACCTCCGCAACACCGTCAACGAGACACTGCGTCTGTATCCAGCGGTCCCATTCAACATCCGCGCCGCACTAGCCGACACCACCCTACCGACCGGCGGCGGATCGAACGGCGACCTCCCCATCACCGTGCTCAAGGGCGACATGATCGTCTACTCGACGCTCGCCCTGCAGCGGCGCAAAGACCTATACCCGCCCGTATCCGAGAAATTCGCAGACCCAGCCATCTTCTCCCCGGACCGGTGGGAGTCGTGGAATCCGAAACCGTGGACATATGTGCCGTTTAACGGTGGGCCGCGGATCTGTATTGGGCAGAACTTTGCGCTGGCGGAGGTTAGCTATGTGATTGCAAGGATTGTGCAGAAGTATGAGCGGTTGGAGTATATGGGTGATTGGCCGGGGCAGGAGTATAGGGTGGAGATTGTGGGGTGTCCGGATCAGGGGGTTCCGGTGAGGTTTCACGGGGGGACTTAAGGGGGGAGGTTGGGATTTGCCCCGCGGGGGTTATTTATAGGCCGCCTTTCGTTCTGTCTTTTATGTCAATGAAATTTGGAAGGGATTGGGTATCTATTGACGAATTATATGGTTATGAGATATGAGACGATAAATGTCATGACTGCTTTGGTTTTTTCACCTCTGGGTGGACGTTCTTTCATTAGGACGGTGTCGATTCGGCACCTTGGTATTTTCGACTGAAATGCGAATTCTCCCTCTCCGTGACTCACTCTTTTGCTGCAATCTTACCCTCGAACCACCGTTCTCCAACCCAGTTCGAGGGGAGGTTATCTGCTAAATTAGCATAAAAGGTACCTACCTGCCTACCCTCACGATATTCCCCACCTAACAGCTAAGTGTTTCTGGCACCAGATACCTGCCCGGTTAGATCGAGTCTCAAAATCTTATTTCGGCGGTAGAGAATCCTGCCGCGAAAGTGGTGTGTAGGGAGTGAACGATGCGGAAGTATAGGTGCAGGCGGTTCCGGGGGAGGATCGCGTCATCGTTTTCTGATAAGCAGTTCCATAGACTGGGTCAGCTTTATTTTGGCAGGGGAGTAAAATGGTCTGTGCCGCTGTAAGACGTGCAGAAGTGTTAAGGAGGGGAATAGGATGGTCTTTTAGGGAGGAAAAATCAGAGGGTTCCGGTTTGAAAGATTTTAAGTACCGACCCAGCTGTGTGTGCTTGGTTACAAAAGGTCTTGTTGATAATGATTTCGGTAGATTCGGCATAGTGTTTGCGGGATTGTGGCCGAACATTGCCTAGTTTGTATAGAAATCGGGCAATAGCCGGCGGGGTGGGGTAAGGCGTAATATCTTGGAGAAGTCAACCCCACACTTTGCGGTACACAAAAGTAGACGGACAGAACCTTTGGAGGTGAAAATAACCACGTCAAAAATTACAGAGCAAAAGGCAAAGGAGAATAAAATAAACACCAACACAACAGACCACAACAATGGTTCGCTACCTAAAAACCGGCACCGGGTTGGATACCGCAGGCAATACCCCGGCTATCGATGTTCCATCAGTCGTGAAAGGGGTCATTGACGACATTCGGACCAACGGTGACAGTGCCGTTCGCCAGTACTCTGCGAAGTTCGACCGCTGGGAGCCAGCTTCCTTCAGACTTTCAGAAGCCGACATTCAAGCTGCAATCGCAAAGGTCCCCGATCAAACGATCAAAGATATCAAAGAAGCACAGGCAAACGTGCGTGCATTTGCTTTGGCCCAGCGGAAGTCGATATCCGATTTCGAGGTCGAGCTTCAACCGGGCGTTCATTTGGGCCAAAAGAATATTCCGATTAGTTCCGTTGGCGCGTATGTGAGACCTCCAGTTCGATCAGCCGATTTTTTGCCGTTGAAATTTTCCTGATACTGACACATAACATGGTATAGATATATACCTGGAGGGCGTTATCCACTTCTGGCTTCAGCACACATGACTATCCTTACCGCAAAATGCGCCGGGGTAGATCATGTTATCGGCTGCACACCGCCTATAAATGGAGAAATACCGAATGCAACGGTAGCTGCAATGCATTATGCTGGTGCGGACGAGATATTTATTCTTGGTGGGGTTCAAGCTATTGCCGCGATGGCAATTGGCACGGATTCAATCCGAAAAGTAGATTTTATTGCAGGGCCAGGAAATGCATTCGTCGCGGAGGCGAAAAGGCAGCTTTTTGGGGAGATCGGAATTGACCTTTTTGCGGGACCAACAGAAGTGCTTATTGTGGCTGATGATGAGGCCGACCCGTTCACAATTGCGACAGATCTCCTTTCCCAGGCTGAGCATGGTCCGGATTCCCCAGCTGTCCTCATCACGACTTCAGAGGATTCAGGGAAGAAAGTTATTCGATACATCGATAGACTTTTAGAAAGGCTATCGACGGCCGCGGTCGCTGGGGTATCGTGGCGTGCTTTTGGAGAAGTTGCGCTGGTGGACAATCTGGATGAAGGATATGCGCTTGCAGATCAATATGCCTTTGAACACGTTCAGATCCTCACTAAGCAACCACGAGCGGCCTTGGAGAAGATGAAGAACTATGGTGCTATTTTCCTCGGAGAGAAAACTTGCGTTTCGTATGGAGACAAGGTAGGTTTCAGTTTCATCCATTCCATTTTGAATCTTGCAACTGGCTCATATGTAATTTGGCAGGTGATTGGTACAAACCACGTTCTGCCAACCCGCAAAGCAGCCCGTTATACCGGCGGTCTTTGGGTTGGGAAATTCCTTCGAACAGTCACATATCAGGAGGTAACTTCTGAGAAAGCAAGCGGAGAGCTTGGTCGACTATGTGGCCGGGCCGCAAGAGCAGAAAATTTCGAAGGCCATGCCCGTTCAGGGGATCTTAGAGCGCATCAGTTCCTAGCTGATCAGCATGCCTGGATTGATCACGGAAAATCAACATCGGGGCAGTAAAGCAGTTACTACACCAGGAAGATTTGAATGGAGCGGTATTTGTTCGGGCAGAAGGAAAACCTTAGCAAACCTGTGTTAATAGAGGATCCGAGCCGGACAGAAGAGATATCTTTTAACAGCTTGGGGCAAGGAAGGAATCAAAGGAGATCATATTTGGGCATAATAAAGATACGCAAGCATGGCAAAAATAGGCCGGGTTTATACTGCATTATGCAGCTCTCCACGTCCGATTTTGGGCAAAGGGCAATGTCAATGGGAAAGATGAGAGGATGAGCGCAATCTAGAAAAGAAAGAAAGTGTAATTTTAATTTCTGGATGCGGGAGCAGAGAGTTGCGTTTCTGGCGTTTTGGGAACAGGGACGTGAACCTTGTTGCCCTGGAAGGCTCCTGAAGGTCTGTAATGATTCAATTGCTTCTCCCCTGGTTTGATCGAGTGAAGTAAGTAGCTATATTGCGTTCGATACCATTAGACAATAGGCTTGATGTATTGCGCGAGGAATTGAACGAGTTGAGGGGTCGAAGCCAGGCGGTTGGCATCGTGAAGGTTGAGATAGACTCAAAAGCCGGGATGTCTTGGCGTTGATTACGTAAATATTACGTAATCAATCCCATCTCATCTGAAACCGCGATATGACGATGCGAATCCATAAAATAGGGCTAGACTACGCGTAAAAAACCGGACAATTCCATTCCACTGTCCGCGCATCTGGATCTTCATAGACTTGCACACGCTGTGCGGGCCGCGGACTCCCAACTCGAAGCTTCGGATGCTGCGGAACTTGGTCGATGTTCCTGGCCTAGCGTTGCTGATTCTTGGTTCGCCATCCCCGTCCACCGACGACAAAACTCATTTTTTCCTCCCGCCTCAACGCCCTTCCTTTTGTTTTGACGCCGTCTCTTGCAGTTATCTGCCTGGGTTCCATTCGTTTGAGAATCCCCCATAGCCTCGATTATTTGCGCCTCTCGTTAACGCCTACCGTACGGAGATGATTGCCCTTTCGTAACACGACCCACGACCAACTCCTTGAGCGAACGTTATTGACGACCACGGCCATACGAGAGAGAGCACGGAATCAGGGCGATACGGACGCGCGAATAGCAGGATGTGGCTCACTTCTCTTGCCCTCGACTATGGGGCGCCAGTTTTGTATGCATCCTGCCAACTCCGACTCTAACCAACGACTTGAAGTGAATGGGCTCTAACGAAATATTGCAGTCTCGTGCTCTCGCCCCTAACGTCCTATTCGGATCAAATATATAGTATACATAGAACGAAGACCTCTGCTGGATTCTCGTTGGATATACCATTGATCATGCTCCTTGCCTCAATATTAAAGTCTGCCCCCCCCCTCCCACCGGAACAAAACCACACGCAACCCAAATGTCCGCTTCTCGATCTGACTGTTGAAAATGTTTGCTTAGGGTATTCTACTGGTTTGGCGCTTATTATTCGTATGCCTTACTTTTCCAAGCCATCATCATGATTGGCGTACAATTGGTTTTATTAAAAGTCGCCTTGGATAATCGAGCTACCGCGGGAATACGGGATGGAATAGAGCATACGCCATTCAGTGGTCAAAGCGCGGGAGGGTCTTCTGGCTTTGTGAGGCCATATAACTTTTGGCAATGGAGAACTACGCGGCCGTAAGTACCCCTCAAACCACATCCCAAGCTTTGGTGACTTGAAACGACGAACCCCCACCTTTTCCCTAAAAATAATTCCGGCGTAAGAACCATACTAACACCCCAACCTATTTCCAGATACTGGACCTTCATCTCCTACTTCTCCCTCTCCCTCTTCGTAATCCACATCTTCCTCCCCCCCATCTCGCGCTCGGAATCCTACATCTCCCTCCTCGGCTTCGCCGGCCTAGGCATCGAAGCCTTCCTCCCCGTCCCGCAAATAATCTCCAACCAACGCGCCCAATCATGCAAAGGGTTCCGCCTCTCCGTCCTCGCGTCCTGGATTATCGGAGACGCGATGAAGATGGGATATTTCTTCTTCAGTGGTGATGCGGTGCCCTGGGCGTTCCGGGTATGTGGTATCCTACAATGCTGCTGCGACTGCTACCTGGGTGTTCAGTACTGGATGTTTGGGGAAGGGATCAGCAGGCCCGTCGAACGGGGGGATAGCTGGGGGATGAAGGATGCTGATGTGCGGTTGTCGCAGACTTACTCCCCTTGAGAGGATGGCGATTGGGTTGGGTTGGATTGGAGTATTGATGGGCATATTGTTTGCTGGGTTGGTATAATATACTTTTGTTGCATGGCATGATAAACACTAATAGACCGGGCGTTTGTTTTTTTTTATTGTGTTCCTCCTATTGAATGCCCGCACTTTTTTTTATATATGTTAAGGCCGTTATTGGATTTAATAATGGATAGGATTACTTTTTATACTCAGACAATTAAACATTCTTTTTTCTTGAATCCTCAAGGAGTGGAGAGACGGGATAGCATAGTTTCAATTGCGAACGAGGCCGTGCAATGCCTGGCGGGGTGGCATATTTATTATCGGCTATTGATCCTAGGGCTATTTCTCGTCTATCTCTCCACGAGGGCCATCATAATCAGCCAGTGCTCGAAGCCGACATGAGAAGGATAATGTGCTAACACTAGTATCTAGCCATGCTGTTTTCAATGATGGTTACATAGTAGTATTTGGACTATCGTCATTAGATATCCATGGATTGGCATAAAAATACTAGTAGCTACTACTGGTAGTATTAACATCCTCTCTCATCGCACCCTGCATGCAAGAGTTAAACATTGGACCTTCCTCAAGATGCTACCTCCTAATTTTTATCTCCAGTAGAATCTACGAAGCTCCACTGGGCATCCTTGAACTCAGTTGCGTCCCAATCTGTCGATGAGTCATACTGAATTGAGGTAACTGTTGGGAGAGTTGCTGAAACGTCTCGAGAGATGGACGCTTCTCCGGATTCGTGTCTTAGAAGTGTCGCATTCGCAGCGTCGATAACCTCATCTCTGATTTCCCTTGTCCAATCCCTAGCATTCCTATATGCGGCTGCTCCCTGACGGAAGGTTTCCGCGGTGTCAGTTAAGGAAAATGAGCGAAGCTGAGTCATGAAATATTCGGGTTTATCTCCGGCACCGGTGGGCTCTATATGTGATGTATACAACTTGAGTTGTCCATCGTGGTAGGTCGCGGTGATGGTATGGGCATTGCCGTGGTAGAAATGCTCGTTTTTTCCATACGACTGAAGGCTGAGCACGCCACGAGCACCTAGAGCACCATCATAACAGGCCTGTCTCTTCGCCACTGCCGCAGACTGGTCTGGTGATTTCACCTCTAGAAAGAAGTTGGGTAGTATCGGACGACTATCTTGTGTTGAAGGAATGATATCGTCATGAAGCTTGTCACGGATTTGTCGGTCAAGTTGTTCAGGTCGAGCACCAAAGAAGCGATCCGGCCAGGCACTTGATATCGTACCGTCTGTTAAAGGCTTCAAGTTGCCGAATGGGTATCCCCCTCCCACAGCTTTACCATCATTTATTCCACCTTCAATTGTCGGAATAGTAGAATTTGTTTGTAACTCCACTACCGCATCTGTGTTTGCCTCCTTAAATTTCTCATATTCCTCCTCTGTGAACCTCGAGGGGGACAAGGAAGCCCGTGGCTGGCTTAACCGCTGATTGATTTCTGCCCAATTCTTTGGCTTCTCTGGTTTCCGACCGTTGGGATATCTATAGCCTTCAGGATAGACGCCATTATCGATCAGATGTTGTTCAAAATTACGGCTATAGGTTCCGCTACGTGAAGATCGTTTGTTAGAGGACCGGGTTGTCGTTAGCGGACGTTTTCTATTCTGGGAGAGTTGGTTTAACTCCATCCCCTCAATGAGAGGGCTTCTATATTGTGGAAACTAGAGAGGGGGTGCCATTAGGATTAAGTCAAGGGAGGGAACATAGTTATGACGTACATTTCTGAGATCGGAAAGATCTGGACCGCCGTGTTTCGCGCACTCGTTTATCTCCTTCAAACATTCCGGCCCACAAGAGCGGAGAAAGTCTGGAGCGTACTGGTGGAGATGCCTGCTCTGTAACGAGGAGATAAACTGCCGAGTTGGGGGCCTCTTTAGCTGTTCGCGGTGTAAGGCATCTACTGCGTTCCTTCGATCCAACTCTCTCAGTGCCTTTTTCGTCAAGCAGACCTTGGACAGATTGTCCCAAAACTCCGCTGGTCGTTGCTGAGTTTTCGACCTACCACCAGTCGAATGGTCGCATTTCTGTCTCTTCGGTTCCGGTTCAAGCTGTGATATGCTCCTGTGTTCGGAGAACTCTTCTGCACACCGATGTTTGGTTTCCAGAGTTGGCGGTCGCAGTATAGACATAACTTCACATTTGACAGAGCGAAGGATGGCCGGAGTGTTTATAAGCAGATCTGGTTGAAAGACCCCTCCACAGCGTTGTTCTAATGGTTGGCTGCCGGTCTGCCACGAATGAGCCATATGCAGCACGATGGGAATCAGCACAAATGCCATCCAATTAACTAGCGCCAGTGCTCAGGGGGGTGTTGGTTCGCTGTTCTGTTTGGTGGAAGATACGAAGTCCAGGAGGTCGCTAGGAGTCGAGCCACCACGTTGCAGTACTCTAACCCAATACGGCTAGACTCACTAGGGCCAGCAATCGGGACAAATTCTCTATTCCTGAGGCCCAGGACAAGGTGATATCACCCTCCTCAGTCCTGATCGAGGCAAAAAACCACCAGATGCCATTTGCTAGGAATATAATTCGTAGGATCCTGTTCCTATCGCCCGCCATTTGGGGTGGCGCCATTGTTGATCCAGGCGTCTTCCTCAACGTTCATACAAGGCATTGACGTTTCTATTTGGTTGTATTTTTCAGTGCTAGTATCTGAGCGTGGATTTTCTCTGCTTTTTGAATAATGTATTTTATGAACAAGTCACATATCCCATGCCAGAATTAATACCAGATATATCGTCCTTGGGTTCTATTTTGGGGGTCTCTAAATCGAAATCGGCTTAGTTGCCGAAACCTTAAATTAACCTCGTTGCCCCACGTTTTGCCCCGCCATCCCGAAGGTCTATTTCAACGTCAACATCCCATATCTAGGGAGTCACTGTCACTATCCATCCCAATTGCAGTACAATAACATACTTATTCACACTACAGATATGGCTTCCTCACAGAACACGATAAGAATCGGCTATGTGCCCGGTAAGTGGCTTCTCACACCGCCCAAATACCCCGCCGCGCTCGTCATCCCATAGTATCTATACCTGTCTTCGCATCCCCCAATTCCACATTATCCACCACTAACCCGTCTATAGAACACTATCTAACCCCCCTCCACCTTGCGCTCCGCCTCAATGCCGCCTCCGACTCCCCCCTCCCCTTCAAAATATCCCTCATCCCCTTCCCATCCGGAACGGGGCACATGATCACTTCCCTCCGCGCGAACGAAATCGACATTGGCATTGGCTTAACAGAGGGCTGGGTCGCTGGGTTAGTGGGTAAGGCGCAGCTAGAGAAACCCGGCGAAAATGGCGGGTATAGGATTGTGGGGGAGTGGGTGGACAGTCCACTACGGTGGGCGATCGTGACGGGGCGGGAGAGGGGCGAGATTAAGGGGGTGGGAGATTTGAAGGGGGGAAGGGTCGGGGTTAGTCGACTGGGGAGGTGAGTTATATATATATTGATTTTATTTTATTCTATTCTATTCTATTACGTGTTTATTATCCATCTTGATCGATATGGATAGGTAGGTATGTAATACTAACGAAAAAAACCACCCATCTAGCGGCTCACATATCATGTCCTTCGTCCTAGCCCAAGACCAAAACTGGCCCGCAGACACCACCATCACCAACCCGCTCACTCCCGTAATCCTCGGCCCCTTCCCTTCCCTTCGCGACGAAGTATCCGGCCCCTCCCCCACAGCTGATTTCTTCATGTGGGAGCAATTCACCACAAAACCCTCTTTCCACCCTACCCCCTCCAACCCCTCCCCGCCACTCAAGAAGATAGGCGAAATCTTCACCCCCTGGCCATCCTGGTTCATCGCCGCCTCGACAGCCACTTTCCCCACACCGGCGGAAGACGAGCGGTTAGCGAGTCTGTTTAAGGTGTTGGATAGGGGCATTGAGGCATTTGAGGCGGATAGGGCGGAGGCGGTTAGGTTGTTAGGGACTGGGGAACTGGGATGTACGTATGTTGAGGACGATGCGAAGGAGTGGTTGAAAGATGTGAGGTTTGTTAAGGGGGGGGTGAGAGGGGTGAATGGGGAGGTTATTAGAGAGGTAGTGAGTCTGTTGAAGGTTGCGGGAGTTGTACCGGCGGGGATTGGGGAGGAGGAGGCGATGAATAGGGTTGTGGGAATATTCAAGGGTCAGGGTGTGGGTGAGTAATTTAGATGGAGCTGAGCAAAAGAAAGGGGGGGTGTATAGACTAGGTTTGTTGTATTATCAAGATATTCTATTCAATATCACTGCAGTGGGCGTGCCATTTTCTGCAGCAGAGAGATGGGGCTTTGCCGATTTTTGCCTCCCCTAACAATTACAAGGATCCCGCAGAAATTGAAATTGTGGCGGTTGTTTAAGGGTGGGAAACACTCTAACAGTTTCCCTTTCACCCAACCAACCACCCAACAAATGGCCCTAGAAATGATATTAAATTGCCCTAACCTCTCAATAGCCGATAATTCGCCTACTTCCAGTCATACTACCTTTCCCTAGACACTCGCCATGTCATGCCAGTCTGAATCTGCTACCTGCTTCTACCCCCTTTTCCTTCCCCTAACATACTCAGATCTCTTCTTTACAATCCCCGACTTCTACCACTCATACAGGAAATGGAAGATAAAGGAAGATAATGATTTCCCTGATGTCCAGTCACTGATGTATAATCTAGAACCAGACAAAACGTACTTCCATATAACTATATCAACCCAAATCACAGGAAATAAATGGGCTAGTTAGTTAACTCGGTGAAATCAACAGCTAACTAACTCACTCCTACACCAGGTTCTTGAACAGTGACGGGGCGGGGTCCCTATCAAACACATCTTTCTCTTCCATATATTCCCTAATCCCTACCCATTCTATTCCTTGGATATACGGTTAATGCCCAAGTGGCCACTGCCCACAGGGGAAGAAAGATAGCTTTGTCAGAAGATAGTTACAGCTATGAATAGGAGAGAACAAGGGCATTATAAAACTTTCTGAAACAAGTTTCCTTGTCATGGCTTCTTGTTCTTTCTTTTGACTTCTTTAAACTTCTTTATGCCATGTTCAATAGCTATCCCGTTATCGCCATTGTCCCTTGTGTTTCTTTATAGCTGGATATTTTATGCATATCTAGTTATATAAATGTATGTACTTCGGTACATACAAGCATACACAAAAAGTGTTTAACCCCCCAGCCCCCCATTTTCCGCTAGGGAAGAAGCATCAAGCTGCAAATCTATCCACCTACACTGTGCATATCTTACAGCTCACCTCACCACAGGCAAAACGAACGAGCCAACTCTCCCCGGCGGAACAAACCCAAAAAACCATGATCAGCCTAACGCCACTCCTCCCCTTCCTCCCCCTCCTCCTTACCCACCAAACCCGCGCAACCTACACCCTCTTCGACTCCTACACACCAGAAAACTTCTTCTCCAAATTCGACTTCTTCACCGGCGCCGACCCAACAAAAGGCCACGTGAAATACCTCGACGAAGCCACCGCGCGCCGCGAAGGTCTAGCCCTAGAAACAATCATCGACGACAAACCAGCCGCCTACATGGCCGTCGACTCGATCAACAAAGCGCCCCACGGCCGGCCCAGCGTGCGCATCACGAGTAAGAAAGCGTACAACCAGGGCCTGGTGATTGGCGATTTCCTGCACATGCCCAACTCGACATGTGGGACCTGGCCGGCGTTTTGGATGGTGGGCGACGACTGGCCGAAGAACGGGGAGATTGATATTATTGAAGGGGTGCATATGGATTTGAGTAATGGGATGGCGCTGCATACGGATCCTGGGTGTAAGATTGAGAAGAAGACGGGGTTTAAGGGGAAGATAGAGTCGGCGGATTGTTATGTTGAGGCCAAGGGGCAGGGGAAGAATCAGGGTTGTCGGATTGTGTTGGAAGATGATGTTTCGTTTGGGGACCCGTTGGATTCGAAGGGGGGTGGGGTGTATGCGACGCTGTGGACGGCGGAGAGTATAAAGATTTGGTTCTTCCTAAGGGATGATATTCCGGAGGATATAGAGAAGGGGTCGCCGGACCCTGATTCTTGGGATATGCCTGCGGCGGTGTTTGAAGGCGAATGTGAGTTTGATAAGAAGTTTAAAGATCTGAAGATTGTGTTTGATACGACGTTTTGTGGGGAGTGGGCGGGGGCCGTGTGGGAGAGTACAGATGGGTGCGGGTCGAGCGCGAAGACGTGCAAGGAGTTTGTGAGTGAGAATCCGGACGCGTTTGCGGATAGTTTTTGGGGGGTGAGATATGTGAAGGTTTATAATAAGGGGTAAGAAGAAGGAGATTGTGATATGGCGTTCTGGCGAAATTAGATAGTTTTTTTTTTGCATATAATTTTCTTCCGTCGATATTCGTTCTCGCAACCCTGGCGGTCGGGAGTTTGGCATGGAGTTGAACGATTCCAAACAGCATTCGAGATCCATTTCGCAGATAACATAACCGAGATCCGTGAATTGCGGGCCTCGGGACATCAACATCGAAATGGCATGTCAATAGACCATCGTCCAAACCCCCGGGCCTGAAGTCCAGATTTCCACATCAAGCCACCCATACTTCATCCATATGAACCTGGTCGAATAGATGAGGATACGCCAAGGCAAATGCAATGACCACGTACTCATCCGTAGGCTTGGGAGCCAAAATTCCAACCTTACTTTGCAGTAGCTTTGCCTTTTCCTCAGCAGTCCGTGGAGCAAATTCCGATTCCAGCACGGATATTCTACCTCCCTTCGTCATCTCCCAGATTGTCTCAGCCAGAGAACATGTGCGGTAATGATCGGGATAAGTTGCGCGTGAATATTTCTCAATCTCTGTCAGACTATCTTTGAAAGCAGAGTGTTTTGATGCGAACCTGGCAATCTTACAGCCCTTGCATGACATCCCTCTTTCAGCGCGGCCAGTGGTTATATCGAGGTATGGCAGAGGGGCAATAGCGATGCAGTCCGGCTCGTTAACGAACTCGCGTAGCGTTTCGCCATCGGCAAGCGATAATAATTTGGATAGCTTTCTCTCTGAGGAAGAAGAGAAGCGCACTCCAGTAGGCCTTATATCCACTGAATCATCTCCAATAAGCCCCCTCACCCGGAACAGTAGAGCATGTACCTTGGTGCCTAACTCGACGCAACCATCCTCATCTACGTATGTTGCGTATGAATACGTTTCCTCAATGGTCCACCAACAAAGAGTACAAAACCTTGCGAAAGAGGGTAACACAAGGTTTCCACCAAAGCGGCGACAAAGAGAACAGTGCTGGCTGGTGAGGATGCCAAATAGGTCGCGTAGGGTTTTATTTGATGCCAATGAAGGCCAATGGTCAGTCACAAACATAGCCCGCAGAGCGTCAAGAGCCAGGCTTGTGATAGCCCGGTATTCTTTGCTGGCAGAGACAACCACGCTGGCACGCAGATTTACGTGGCGGAATCGAATGATGGAGCGAATGTCGAGGAGGAGGCAGATTTCATGCACAATTTCAAGTGGAAGGATATCTAGATTGCCGAGAGATGCTGAGGGGGTGCGAGGGAACGGTCTGCCAATAGATGTCTTGATTTGCGCATGGTCTTGAGGATTTATTTGTTCAATCCGGGGATGGAAATAGTTGCTGTGGTCTTGGAAATGGCAAGCAACGCGGATTATATCGTCTGTCTGGCTGGGGTCTGGCAGCTCACGGATTGCTGGTCTGCTGGTCTGCATTGTGCTGATATTGATTCACTAACGAGACGGATCGTGACTGGAATGCCCTGGACTGATAGGAGTAATGGTGGACGGAAGTGGACGGAGGTGGACGGTTGTGCGATGTGCAATGTGCTGGTGGTTGAGGGATGTTGTTTTGTTGTCGTTGAGGTTAGGGTTGAGAGGTTGATATTGGGATACGAGGATAGTGTGGATAGCACTACGGAGTCGTCATTAAACAAGCCACACAGCCACGTCTAGCATCAAGGACGGATTCTTCGTTCTCTCACCGATGGCATTCATACGAGTATCCAGTCAACACGGCATTATTCAATATTAAACCAGCCCATCCGAACCTCATATGCAACCCAAATGCACAGCCTACCACTCCGTAGATCAAAAAGAAAGAGAACACGAAGAAGCAAGATAATTACTACTCCCCATTTCCAACTTACACCCTCAAATTCGAAATATGGATATGCCCCGGTTCGTGATATTCATCCCGAAAACCAGCAGTAGACTCGTCTGGTTCGTCCGCGGCTACATTTTCATCCTCCTCCGCCAGTTGGCGCTGAGCTGACGAAGATGATCCATGATGATCTTCTTCTCCCGGCTCGTCACAATAGCGGCCGTCTGTAATGAGTCCAGCATGGGATCCGTTGGTCTGTGGCCCACCAGCATCGTCGATTGTTTGACGGTAACCAAGACCAGTATAGCGGTTGGATAAACCATACCGGCGTGAAGAGAGGATATACTATTGCATGCGTAAGTATATAATTAGTGACTGCAATCCCATGAATGATAGTCCAGTGCTAACAGCTCTCTCTAGCACATGTATATATGCCATCCAACTTGAACAAAATAGACATATTACCAACCTTCATAACCAAACTCAACACTGCAGCCGCAAACACCATCGCCGCAGCCCCCCGCTCCGTATCCCTCCACCCCGCAAAGCAGCTATCAGTATACCCAAACATGCTAGAACAATCACGATGTTCCGAACCGCCAGGGAACGGCCACGCGCGATCCCGCGTGCTTCTGAAGCCGCAGCATTGGAAGCGGTCTTGGATGGCACGGATGGCGTTTGCGTTCTTATTCGAGTAGTAGGATTGCCATTGGTCCTCGAGACGGCAGCTGACGATGTCTTCCGGCGCGAAGTAGGAGATGGAGAGCGAGGCGAGGACGGTTGGGAAGATGGTTAGGAGCTGGTCTAGGATGGTTAGCAAGGTGGCGATGTCGATGGGCCCTGTGGATTGTCTGTTCGGACGGCGGTTGCGGGCTTGAGAGACAAGATTGCTGGCTAGTGGGATTAGGAGGGCTGTGGCGATGGGGAGAAATGTTGTAATGCCTGCGAGTGAGGTGGGGAGTGGGAGATGGAATTTGGAGGTGCGGAACCATGCATATCTACAGAGTGGATGGATGGTAAGTAAGTAGATTTATTCCATAGGCCTTGGAGATGGATGGGAATAGTCCGTACGCGCTGATAATTGTTGCTACAATGCCAGCCTGTAATCAGTTAGCATCACATTTGTTCGATACCAGCCCCTGTTGCTATAGTACTTACCAAGCACCCCAGGATCAGAAGCATGGAGGTCGACAATGGTATCGCCATATCTGCGAGTATAGACCCGAAGCTGAAACACAGCAGGCTGAGATGCTCAAGATAGAGAGAAAAGTACAGACTCCAAAACTGGGGTTTGGAGATAGCTATATGTAGTTGCTGGGGTTTGATGGTGTCTGGAGGCGGGGTTCTGCTGCAGGATAAATACGCCACAATTTTTGAGGCCCCCAATCAAACACGAGATGCTTGCAGATAATGGGCGTCTGATTTTATAGATGCGTATATGGTTGTTTTTGAGATGCAGAATTGCGCGAGATACTCTGAATTCAGCTATCTGATAGATGTCAGAGTGTTGTGGCGAATGGGAAAATGTAAGGAAACTTTGATAGATGGGAAAAGGAAAAGAAGAAAACTTGTATGAACACACAGGACCATCTAGCAGTGATAAAGAAATTATGGGAAAAGACATGAACATACTAGTATGCAATGCAGCTCAATTGACCTCCGTGCAATCAGTCCAATGTATGTCAGTATATGCTTCTTAGAGGTAGTAGAACATTCCAGTGCTCACTCACTGGAGGTTATACGGCTCAACATCACTAAGAGTATAGAATTTATTGGTTAGAAGGGGGAGGGCGGCAGTACAGATATTATCCTTAAAATATTAAAAACAGGACATGTAGATAGCTAGTAATAAAGGCAGTTAATAAAATATCTATCTTGTAATGCTAACCCACCATACCCCTATCAGCTTCGAATTTCCACCTTGATTCTTTTTTATATTTAATAACAGCAGACAAAACATCGTAATTTATCTGAAAGGTCATTGACACAATAGCCATCACTCAAAAAGGCCACACGAAGTAAAAGGCATAGAGGGGCTTTGGGGCAATAGGGAGCGGCTGCACGAGGATTCATTGTAGGATACCACTAATACAGAGTAAGCCAAAGACCCATGGCCAAATAAAACAACCTAGAAGGGGTGGCTGACTGAAATACTTATTGAGTAGTATGGAGATCCCCGCGGGCATTCAGGTTGGCACCTTCATTGGTAGGCAAAAACCTCCACGACGGAAATTTTCCCCGCAGGAGCTCGGCATGCTCGTCCCACACCCCAGAATCGAGCTGTCGTAGCTGTTTAATGCTCTTTTCACCATTGTGAAGGTGGAACCCCCACTCGAATGACAGAATCGGCCGGATAGCCTTTGACAAAAGACAATCATCAATATAGACGAGAAAGCTTCGAGCAGTCCAATCAAGATTAGATACGCCAACACGGAGCGGGGCATCAAAAAGCTGGGGTTCAGGCCCAAACCAGGCAAATGGCATGTCCAATCCCTTGGTAATGGGGAGTGGATCAAGTTCCCAATCGTCTTGAGCGGTGTTTTTACCAGCTGGATCCAGCCATATAGGGAGGCATATCCTCGAGAAACGGGCGAGTGGACATTTGCATGACAGAGTGGAAAGCCGACGAAATCATCCGGTTGATAGGAAGCGCTTGGAAACAATAGATCAATGCCATATTCCTGTGGGTTGCAATCTGCTTCAACCACAACTTTAACATATGCTGGATTGCGACCAGGCATACAAAACGGTAGGGTTAGAGACTGGGAACTAGGTGCTCCAGCAGACTGGTCCATTTTCGGCTCGGGATCGCGAGAATTGGGAGTTGACAGCAATATACCAGGCGTCCCTAGGCGATAGGACGAAATATCACGAATATCCAAGCGGGAAATTCAAATATGAAGGGAAGTAGGATTAAGCATCCTATGTAGCTCCGGAGCAGCTAGCGTAGGCTCCCTCATTCAGGAGGATACATTCGGCATGCTACTCTGGACAGCAACAAGACCCGGCAGCTGGGCAGATAGGAGCGAAGTAACTGGCCTGTTTAACGTAGCAATTAGCCTCTGGAATGTGGCTAACCATCCCAATAGTTTTGAAGGCCCGAGAAGACCTCGCTTTGAATTGTATAGTTGTAGGAAGCTAAGGATTGTCCGGATCATGAGTACTAGTTAGTTGTTTCATTAGGGGGTCAATAGCATATGAAGAGCCCGGTCTGGAAGCGGAAGCAGGTGGTGATATTGAAATCTGCTTCCCTCAATGGAATCCCATCATTGCATCTCCCATTTATCCATGCGCAATTGAATGGGGTCGGTTGGTCGTGTTGTGAGTTGTCGATATTATTGATGAATTGTAGGATGGACGAAAGTCGGCCGGAAAAACATTCACCCGCCAAAACTCCGTTTTCATCGCCAAACCTCCGAACTTCGATGCCATCAGGAAACCAATTCTCGCAGCAACAGGGCACAGGGCCTCCCACCACCTCTCCGCCCGCGATCACCATGGCAGCTCCCAGCAGATACATGTCCTCTCTAACGAGGGGCATGGCATCTGCCTTCCGGTCCCCGCTCCGGCCCGCCAATGCCCTCCTCTCGGTCCCATCCACCTCCTCGCCCTCCTCCGCCCTCCTCCCCTTTCTCTGCCCGCCCGTGCAGCAACAGACGAGAAATGCCCAGATGAAATCGCGGGCGAAGAAGAATGTCAAGACCCGGAAGAAGTACAAGACTTTCCAACAGCATAATATGAAAGATGCGCTCCAGTTCTCGCTATGCGATGCGATGAGGTATGTTTAAATTTATCAGACCAATTGATATAAGAAATCCATTCTAACCAATCCATCGTGCATAAAATAGATGGATCCGCGCCTTCGAAGTCGGCCGCCCCCTCTCCTCCTCCAAATACGAAGTCCACATCCGCGTGCGCAGCGGGCACGGCAGCGCCGTCATCCGCAGCTCCCTCCGTCTCCCACATTCCGTCCAACCGCAAGCGCGCGTCTGCGTAATCTGCCCACCAGACAGCAAGGCCGCCAAAGAGGCCGAGTCCGTGGGCGCCGAAGTGATTGGAGAGGAAGAAGTGTTTAAACAGATCAAAGCTGAAAACATCAACTTTGACGTCTGCATCTGCCACACGTCCAGCTTGCAGGCGATGAACAAGGCGGGTCTGGGACGGATTCTGGGTCCCAAGGGCCTGATGCCTACGCTCAAGCTGGGCACTGTGGTCGACAATGTTGCGAAGACTGTGAAGAATTTGAGAGGCGGGACGACGTATCGGGAGCGCACGGGCGTGATTCGTATTGCGATTGGACAGTTGGGATTTTCGCCCGAGCAGCTTAAGGCGAATCTAGTCGCTTTTATTTCGCAGATTAGAAAGGACGTGGCTGCTATGGATGAGAGTTCTAAGGAGATTTTGGAAGTGGTATGTTTTAATCACTGCCCCATAACTTCACGGTTGATCGAAAGAGCATATACTAACAATATCTACAGGTGCTAAGCTCGACCAACTCGCCTGGTTTCAGCTTGAACGGTGATTTCAAGAGCGCTGATTCCCCTCCCACCCACGCCCTCGCAGGCCATTAAATTATAGACTTTGTATTATTGTATTATAAACATTTCGTTTTTCATTTCCAGCTAGTTAAATACATGGCGTTCTATGGTATCTTTTTGATTTGATAGAAGAAGAAAAGGATGAACAAATAAACACAAATAAACCGCTGAACACCCCAACTCCATGGCTAAATATATGCCGAACAAGCAAGTCAGTTTCCTTATGGAGTGACTATCCCGCCTCACCTGGGCAAAAAAGGGGCGGGCATCATATTTCCAACTTCTTCATAGCAGCCGTCACTTCCTCGTCATCCACCTGCTCCCCGATCATCCCATACAACCGCCCAACAGCCTGCACCCTTTGCTCCCGATGCTTCTCCGACCGCTTCGCCTGCTGAAGCGCAGTCTTAAGATCAATCACCAGCGCCGTACGAATCTTCGCCATCCTTGGCTGCAAACTGACGATAAACGGATGGCCCAGCCCAACCCTCTCGCTCACAGTCATGATGTATAGATATTTCCGCACATGCCTGTCTAGTCGCGGCATAGAGACAGTGGGCACACCACCGTCACTCTCACTAGTCGCATCCCCATCATCGTCCCCGTCACTTTCGTCCGTCTCACTATCAAACAAATCCCCATCGGACGCATCACTCCCCGCCTCTTCCCCCTCCCCATGGACATCACCAATCATCAACCACCCCTCCAACTCCTCCACCCCCTCACTCACATCCAACAACTCATTCCCAACCACAACCGCCCTCCCCACCGCCCTCTTCTCCCCCACCAAGGCCCTAACCTCCTCCATCCTCCCCTCCACCATCCCCACAATCCCCCCCACCTCCCTCTTAAACCCCAACAACCCAACCCTCACCTCCTCCACCTTCTCCTCCCCACCCCTTAGCGCACTCCCCAGCGATAAAAAATCCGTATAGTTCTCATTCACGAGGTCGAGCAGTTCCTTGTTGAGTGCCTGGCTGAGGTGGCGGAGTTCGGATTGGAGGTCTGAGAGGGTTTGGTGGCGGTTGGAGAGGGTGGAGAGGAAGGTGGTGGGGGTGAAGGTTGGGGAGAGGAATGCGGCGCGGGAGAGGGGTTTGGGGAAGGGGAGGGTGGAGGTGTAGTCATCGTCGGAGGAGTTGGAGTCTGAGGGGGCGCGCGGGTGGTGGGAGGGCCGGCCTGGGTGGTCGGAGAGGGAGGCGTCGGAGTCGTCGCCGAACTTGGGGGGTGTTAGGTGTGGGCTTGATAGGCATGTGAGGGGGGGGGACGAACGTAGAATTGGGATGCCATCTCGCCTACTTCCGCTCTCTCTGTTGCTCTCCTTGTTCGGGGTTATGAGAAGGATGTCATTCCAATTAGTCGCATTGTTGACAAAGGGGAATATAAAACGGCGGAAAGTCGAGGTAGGCTGATATCAGACTGCCTATTCTCCGCTTTTGCGACGCTGTTTTAAGCCGGGTTCTCGACACGTGACGCCAAGCATTGGATCTCCTCGCGCTCTGGACGTCGCGATGTTTTACAACTTGAACTTACCGATGCTTGATCTCATTGACGGTAATTCTCTGGTTTTGAAAATGCACAAGTCCAACACCCTCCACTCCTCTTAAGCATTCCTTTCCCGGGCTTCCTTTACTCCCTCCAAGCAATACCAGTACTAGTAGTACTGTTCACACTGCTTCATTTCGTTCCTTTTCTACTAGTCACTACAACTCTTCGTGGTCTCTGAAATCTTTTGGCGGGTTTAACAAGCAAGCGGAACGGATCCCTAAGCCGCCTTGGAAGGCTTAAGTCCTCCGTACTATTGTTGGTTGAGATACACAGCCACGCCTGTCAGATTCTGGCTTGCTCCTGATATCTACTAACTAGCAGTGTATGGAACTGATATCTCCTTTGCCCGTCCCAATTCTCTGCTACCGATACCACTGGCCCTCGTTTCACTATCTCATCCTCCGTGTCAGGATCCGCGTCTTGGTTTACGGAGTACTTGACGAAGCTGCGGGTTATAGAACCACCTTCCTGAGGAATATGGAAAATTCAAACCCATATGAAAAGGTGGACGGATCGGCCAACGACCCCAGTTCAATATCGTTACTCCATCTCCGTGCTTCAGATTTCCAGTGACAAGGAGGGCTCATACTGGATACGACCTTATTTTTTGGATCCTCAATCTGGAGACAGGCATCCTTTACTGATAAAGCGTCCAGGGACCATATTCCCCAGCAAGATAAAATCCAAGGCCAGACTCATCGTTACTCAAGGACGTGAGGGTGCGGATATATGACTGGAAACAGTATTTATTAGCGAAAATGGCATCAGGGCCGAGAGCATATCACAGAGTCCCTGGATATGGACGTGCTCATTCCAAAGTAATGTTTCTCGCCTTGTCAAAGCATAACCTCCGTTAACCCAACGTGGTGCTGTATCCAGCATGAGTGAAGTCAGCCGGACAGAAATTACCATAAAGCCTATGGAATAAAAGCAACCTCCTTCTAAACGCCCTATAGGAACGCGTTCAAGCCGCTCAAAAATGCGTTCAGATGAAGGGGGTGTCAATGCAACCCTCAGAAGTAGTAACAACCCTCTGCGCTCAAAACGGCCGTGCAACCATCTGGATCTAGGCACGTCGAAATTAAAGTTGAGCAAGTGCTCTGGGGTTCAGTGTTTATTTACGAGAACTTAAAACCCAGGAATTGATAATCCCATACGACCCTGTGAGAGTCTTGAGGCCTTTTCTCTAGGTACATGCTCAACCCCTCGACGGCCAAGGTGCCTGCCTTCTGATAAGCATGAGAAGGGCCTCCGGGTTTAACCGACTGGCCTTGTGATCAAACAAATACGCGTCCACAAGGATGCTCCAGGGTGGGCAGCGGAGGCTGCGAGAGATCTGCCATCTGCAGTTTGGGGCATTTAAGGGGGCAAAAACTCCCCCGTCAAGAAGTTTCTGTTTCAACCGGCGAGGAACATGCTGAGCTACTAAAAGGTGAAAAACACAGCTTTATTCCAAGAATAAACCCACAGGTAAGTGGACAATTCACGGGGGGAAACGCCTTGGATAACCATCACTAACATCATTTCATAGAAACCCCCTTCCAGCAAACAAAAAAAAAAAATGAAGCTCATCTCTACTCCACTCCTTTTGACCCTCCTCGTCGGGAAATCTCTCGCGCTGGATGCCCTCCCTATACAGGAGGGCGCCGAAACATCAGGGGAGCTCCGAGGTGTTCCCGGCGATATTAAAGCTCAATGTCCTCCAGCGTACCCTCTGTATTGTTCCCGATGGAATTTCTGTTGCCCTCGTGGCTCCGTTGGGTGCTGCCGCCTTCAATGTTGCCTTCCCGGCGTAAGATACTGCGGAGGTGATGGGCTCTGCTATGCATGAACAGATTGTGGTGAGTAATGGGTTCCTGAATTTCAACGTCCGTGAATTAACTATGCAAGTGGCATACTGACGGTATATCTGGGGTAGGGAGGGAAAAGGAGATCCACGCCGGCCAAAAAGTATCCGGAAGATAGTTTAATCAAAAGATTTCCAACGTTGTTTAATGGTCCTCTGAATGGCAATGAAAGAGAGGAATATTCCGGGATAGCTGTGGTTCTTCTTCATTCTATTCGGACTTTTGTCATCTTGCAGTCAGATGCCTGTGTCAAGTACTGTACTTCCGTCTTGAGTCTGTTTTATGCTCCATGCAAACAGTTCCACTCATCAAAACAATTTATCACTATGTAGCTGAGTGGAGAATCAAAATGGCTATCATTCTGCCTGTTTCTGGACACACTTGCTTGTAGCTGAAGGTTTTGCTTGACAGTCTGATCAAGGTGACTGTCCCGTATGTAGGGACTGCGCCCAACATGGACGTCTCCCTCCAACATATCCGCTATTAACCCGAGGCCTTTTAGGATATAAGAACCACGAAAAAGATATAAAAAAAAGGAATTCAAATGCATCATCCGTGAATCGAACACGGGCCTCATCGAATTGGAATCCAATTTTCAATTGAATGGCAACGATGAATTCTACCACTAGACCAATGATGCTTGTTGTGATGTTGGGGATAAAGTTTATTAGGGTTAGGGCTCTGGATCATTAGTGTTCCCGAAAGCTGGTTCTACGGAGGAATATATTTCCGGTATGGGGCGGCTATTCTAGCACGTGACTGCCGGCCTAACCAGATTTAGCCGGAAGTAAATATAGCAGCATTATTATCTACTTCGATCGTGGTGAAAAGACACATTTTTCGATATACCATGTCACTGACTATTAAATACTAGTATATCACACAAACATCAGGCTTCCCTTCTCTCTGTATATCAGATATTGTGTGCAGGGTGAGCAGCCCACCCACGTGACCCCCTCCCCATCCCCTCTCTGCCAGCTCATCTCTGCATCTCACCAGCCGCTGCGCTGTGGATGGCCAACTCTGCTGCATCCCATCCCCTTGCGATGTCTTGAGAGCTGCTCCTTGGCTGCATCCCGGTCTCTCCCTGTCGCTGAGCCAATGCTGCGCTGGCCTGCCTGCGTGCACCCTCGTAACCACCGCCCAAAACCCAGCCATCCGTTCGCTGTCTTCCCCCCCATGCCGGCCTGCATCCATTGAGCCCGGCCCCCGCTGTTCGGGTGGAGTTTTGCTGCCATCTTACAGGACCGGTCCATATTGTCCTCCTGCGTGCTATACGTCGTGCTCTGCCCCTCCCGCAATCGCCTGTCTGCCGAGATGGATGCCAGGTCAGACAACACGTCTCCCCTTGCTGACGGCCAGCGCCTGTCCTCATCCCTCCCGCCCCAGCCGTGGCTCAATCTCACTCCGTCTCCTGCGCGCCCGCGCACCCGTCTGTTTGATCCCCCGCCTGTCGACGAGTCGACTCTCGCACGTCGCACAGCAGCGCTTCGTCAATTGAATGGCATCCCCCGTTCCTTTCAGCGCAAACACAGACAGACCCCGTCAATTGGAAGCCGCTCGTCTTTGCCGCCGCAACCTGTGCTTGTCAGGACCTATTCCCCCGAATCTGATGCCCAGGCGCGGCCCTCCGCCATGTCTCGAGCACCCGGTGTGCTCGCAAACGGATCAGCGGCCGAAAGACCACCGGCCCAGCTGCCGTCCGTTCACGACTTTGGTATCGAAGGGATTCTCCGCGCAATTGAACCTGATATTCAAAGCACCCTCGATGCGATCGCTGAGATATGCGGCAGAAGCAGGCTGAGCCTTGCGAATGAGTATGGGAGTCATCGGCCTCCCTTGGGAGAGATCCGTGCCTCCACTAGATCAGCTGATAATGGTCTGCTTCCAGTTGAGGAGGCAAGTTCGAGCAATGAAAGACTGGTTGATGAGAACGTGATCATTCTGGGCGACGATACCAGCACCGTTGATGGACGAAACCCCTTTTCGACCACCTACAGATTGCTAGAGAATGCGCAGCAAGGCACGGGTACTATTGTATATGGTACTACCATGCCTCCTACATGGGGAGCGGAATTATTTACTCCCCCGCGAACAGCGGCGAGAATTCCCTCATCCGACCAGAGGAGACCCCAACCATCCCCTCGAACCAGTGAGGTTAAGCCTGCAAGAAACAGCTTCGACTGGTCGTTACTAGGCCGAGATACGGAGCCTGGAAAGGGACATCGTCGAAATACCTCCAGCCAACCTGTTGTTTCCGAAGTCCACCTAGATGCACAGGCGGATGGCGCATATCACCCCATGGATATGACATGGGAAGCCTACCACCGCGAGACCTCCGGGGAGACGGAGTATCTCGAGAACCCGGCCATGAATGAAACATTGCTGAGGGAGAGGATATCGTTCCTCGCGGACTTGCAGGCCTGGCTTACGTGGTTTAAGAATATCGGACAGCAGGAGGGCGAATCGTCAACGTCCCGGTCTGCGAAAATGAGACTGCGAGAGCTGCTGCAGAGGCAGCATGATATTTCCGGCATAGTTCCGGCATGAACTTGTCACTGATGGGATCCCTGGAACAACTTTTATCTTGACAGTTTTCTATCTTAACTAACGATGTCCACGTTTTATACCCCTTGCAACTATTTTCTTTGAATGATTTCTCTGCTTCGTTTTCTATACACGTTTCACGATTTCAAGGGCGACCTTGTGATGCCAGTTGCGATGAGTGATGTTTTTCTTTACTTCCGGAGTTACATATACCAAGTCTTCAACCCGGCAGCACATTGGAGCGTTCTACTTGCCTCTTTTCAATTGATGGCAGTGGCTATATTACGGACTGTCTTTAACATTATATTCCCACCAACTATTCTATCATGGTATTCATAATTATGCATGTTCACCATTTGGAAGATCTCGTGTTTTATATCCAACCCACCTATCTATTCTTTCCAGCAAAAATGCAGCAAGGAGATATCAATATATACAGAGCAGTCGCTTTCATAAAAAAACACAAGAGTAAAATCAAAATCCCACCAACGCCATACACATGCGACATTCACAAAAAGCACATAATTAAAGAACACCCAATCTCACCCTCCCCAACCCATCCATCTCATACCCCTCCCCCCTCCGCCTCCTCAACAACAACCCTCGCAAACCCCTCAAAAATCGGCAACGACCAACATTTCCTCTTATACCTATCCACCAACAACTCCTTCTCCCCCTCGGCCCCCTCCCCCTCATCCCCACCATCCCTATTATTCCCCTCAACCACCTCCCCAAACGCCGCATCAATCGGCACCCGTCCAAGAAACCTCACCCCCATCTCCCCCGCCATCACCTCCCCCCCACCCACCGAGAAAACATTACTCACCTCGCCACAACACGGACACGCATACCCACTCATATTCTCCACAACCCCAAGCACCGGAATCCTCGTCTTGACACAAAAGTTAATCTCCTTGCGCACATCCGCCGTAGCAACCGCCTGCGGCGTCGTCACCACCACCGCACCGAGCAGCCTTGGCCTCACACTGCCACCCACACCCGCACCCGCACCCGCATCACCACCCGTAGATGTAGATGTACTTGTAGAAGCCAACGTAACCAACTGCTCCGCCAGCGCAATATGCTCATCACTCGTCCCCGGCGGCGTATCAACCAGCAAATAATCCGTCTCCCCCCACAACACATCCGTCAGGAACTGGCGCACCATGGCCGTCTTTTTCGGTCCGCGCCAGATCACCGCGTCCCCGCGCGAGCGCAGGAGGAAGCCGAGGGACATGCAGCGGAGGGGGCCTCTCGTCACCCCACCGTCATCATTGTGATTATTATCCGTGCCCGTCGTCGTCGTGTCTGATGCGGATGGGATACCGTCATGCACGCTAACAGGCACCCAGCCCCCCGGTGCCTGGGTGATTTTTGCATCTTCGAGGCCTACGAGGCGCGGGATGGAAGGGCCCGTCAGGTCGACGTCGAGGATTCCGACGGATTTTCCTTGCAGGGTGAGGGCGAGGGCGAGTTGGAGGGTTATGGAGGATTTGCCGACGCCGCCTTTGCCGGAGAGGACCTGGGGTGGGTTAGGTAGGGTTAGGTGGTGGTTGGGAGGGGAGAGAGGGGAGAGAGGGGGTTATCGATAAGGGAGATGGCGGGGAGGGGGACGTACGAGGACGATGTTTTTGATGCCGTCTAGGGGCATGGTTGGCTAGTTGTTGTATTTGTGTATGGTATGGAGGCTAGCATATGCGAGGGAAGTATTATTGGGATGTGTTAGGGGATGGTGGCATTGTGGTGATGTTTTTTTGTGGTGAGGTTGGGTTTCTTTTTTCTTTGGCGGATGGATTATCAAGCAGCTTTTTATAGTGGCGTCATCGGTGGGACAAATATTTATGCCACATTTATATACACTCAAGGCAGTTTGAAGGGCTCTGATTGTTTGGCGCAATTAATCCCCAGATACAAGTTACCATTTTAATTCTACTACCGAGTTGACATTAAAATAATTCCGCCCGCATCTATAACCCAAGCAACCCATCCCATTTGCCGTGTCGTAGTTATGTTCCCAGCATCCCATCCCAGTCCTGTTCACTTATGTCCACTTCTGCACCACAACCCCTCCACGACTATATTCCTTCAAATCTCCAATAACCGCATTCTTGTCAGTCAGCTCCGTGCTGGGGAATGTAGTCATCAACACCCACGGCCGTGTTTGGCTGGCTGGGCTGGCAGCAGCAACAAACGAGTACACGTCCCCAATCGTATTTGTAGCGTTGAAACGAGTCGTCAGCCGCGTGCCGTCTCCTAATCGGATCTGGAACGCGACAGTAGGTTGCGATTCATCTACAGCGGGGGTTGGTGGCCCGCTGCTTTGAGGTGTTACGGCGACAGCTGGGGCGGGCGAGGGAGAGTTTGTTCCAGCACCTGGCGTCGGGCTGCCCAGTCGGTGGCCGGCTCCGGAGAAGGGCTTGTATTTCGCCTTTGGTCTGACGTATTTCTCGTTGTGTTGCTTAACCTCCACGTCGACTTCTTGTCCTGGGTGAACGTTCATTATCGACAGGGGTGCTCGTCCTTGTCGGATGCCTTCCAAGATAGGTGCATTAACTGGGTCATCGTTTCGGTAGAGATCACCCTCATCTACTGAGAACCCGTCTGCCCAGAAGTGCAGTGTTCGGGTGACACGCTCGGGTCTCCGGGGTACATTTGTTGGTGGACCAGGGACAATCTGGCTGGGCGCATCGTCGCCTCCTAGAGTACGCGCAGATCCTGTGAAATGTGAGCTCCTAGGCGTGGGGTCATCGCCGCCGGGTCTTGGTACTCCGCTAGTAGAAAGATACGTTACTATAGCTCCAATATAACAAGGGCATACAATCACTCACTCTTGTGCTCTCTGAATAATCTTCTTCTTGAGGTCGTCCGGATTCTGCACAGCCAGACCGGACTTCTCCCCGCCGGCATACAAGTCTTGCTCATCACTGTCGCTGTCGTCCTGCTGGTGACCCCCAGAGTTTAAATCGCTTAGTGTTGCGAACTTCTTTCTTGGGGCTTTGGCGGGACGGGAGCTCGAGGAGGGCGGCGGAGCCGCACCACCAAGCGTGCGGCCGGCAGAGGGTTGCGCTGGCTCGTCGTCGGAGTCGGAATCGCCGGGTAGGGCTTCCTCCTCATCGGGATAGTATAGCGACAGGGCATCTTGGAGACTCCAGTGACTTGCGTCGAGGTATTCTCTGGCCTACCAATATTGAAATGCGATCAGCAAAAAGGAGTTCACAGCTGCCTGTATCAGAGTATGGGAGTTTACCTCTGTGGGTGCAAGGCCTGTAATGCCACAGAGCTGGGAGATCAGGTCATCCTGTTCCTCTTGTGGAGGGGCCATGATGGCGGTTAGACCGGATTCAGTGGGATTTGAGGTGGATGTTCTTCGGTGGATATCCCGCAGGCAAAGGACGTTATTGACGGCTATACACGCAAGAAGCAGACGGTCCTCGTCTTCCAAGGTTGTATCTCGCTGTTGAATTGTTCAAGTTGACAAGAAGAGTGAGGTTGAGGAAGCTGGATGGTGGCTGACTAAGCGCGGGCTTTACGTCACGGCAGCCCGTCGACGGGCCGATGTTTGTCCGGTTTCTGGCAGCAAAAATGGAGAATATAGAAATATAGAAGTATTGAGAAATATTGAGAAATATTGAGGAATATAAGAGCAGAGTAAAATAGTAAAATAGACGATCAAACAGCGGTAATTATGAAATTCAAGTAAAAGCTCACATCGATCACTGCTCATTTTATATCTCCTTCAACGCCAGGTCAGGTGACCGGGACATTCCGCCTTCACCAACATCAACTTCCATTCTCCCCGCCAGAATCCAATTGATATCCCCAGTGCCCGTCACTGTGCCAGCCTCTGCGACGCATTCAGAGCAGCGTGCAGTTCTCTGCTTCGGCCCCAGAGCCACCACCGCTAGGACACCCCCAAACCCCAAACACATCCCATCCGCCGCAATGTCGTCAGAAGAGTCCGCGCAGTCACGGATAGACCTGTACGATTCCGCCCTGACGCTCCCTTCCGACTCGGAAAACTACTCAGCCAACAATGACCTGTCGATATCTCCCGCCTCGTCCTCGAGTTCTCCCGTGGTTCTTTATAAGCCCCCCACCTTCTGGGGCCTACTCCGAGGGGCCGCTATCAATCTGCTGTTGCCCTTCGTCAATGGCCTGATGCTGGGATTTGGCGAGTTACTGGCACACGAGGCGGCGTTTAGATTAGGATGGTCCGGTACAAAGGTGAGATGTTGCCATTTGGTGGCAGACTCTGACCATATCTCTTTGCAAGCACCATGCTAACCTAGATATCTGTGATCTCTAGATATTCCCTACATACCGACAAACACGGCCTCTAGGACCTGGCATTGAAGTGCGCGAGGCCCCGCGCCAGAGACGAGCGCGGAACGGGTTCGACTTGAATGGTGCGACGTCGCTGGAGTAAGGCCGCACCGCATGACATTTTTCTAGATGGGAGGCTACTATTTTGCTGCAAATTTGGCCATAATGTTTCTACATGTCTATATCCTTCTATTTCCTTTTTTTTGTACACCGCGAGCCCGATATCAAGGGTTAAAACTGAGTCTGGAGAACGGCGTCCGGGAAACATGTATTTTGCGATTTGAGTGGTTTTTTGTGCTCTGAGCTACAGGCAAAACACAGGATAGAACTAGCAGACCAATGCGAACGTAGACAGCTTACTCTCTTCCTATTAATTATCATTTCTCGTGCTGTCCGTCCCTGCTGTATCTTGCCGTGGCCATAGTGGTTGGTGCGTGGCAGTTGCGGCGTCGGCTAACCTTCCCCATCCAGCCAACCGCATCTTGAGCCTCCCGAATTTTTTGTCGACCTCATCGATCCAACCTCCACGACACGGTGCAAAGGCTCCCCGCGACGCCACGAGCTGATTCCCGGTTGTCTATATTCGCAATGCTGATCAGACCAGGCGTCATGCCCCGGGGCGTTGTCCTTGGCTCCGCCAGACAACGATTGGCCTTTTCACCACACTCCTCCCGCCAGGTTCGTCTGCCCCGGGCCGCCTCTGTCAGGCCAATTGACTAACGTATATTGCAGCTCTCCACGGCTACGACAAGCAAATTCTCCCAATTACGATCGCGACCTACTCTGCGGCGTGGTCCCGGATCGATGCGGTCGTCAGCATGGAGCCCCATCGTTCTTCAATCTACCTCCCGTTTCAATTCCACCGCCGCTGCTGCAGTTACATCTGCTGCCCCGGCTGCCCAACCCGCCGCCAGCGCACCCGAATTCGTGCCGGAATCCAGTGGTGCTGAATCGATTAACGACCTTCTTGCTTCTGACCTCCCCGTGCCTGATATTTCCCAGATCCCACTGGAGTGGGGATACCTCAAACAGATCGGCTTGGATTACGGCTTTGGTCCGTCCACTCTGACGGAATGGGCACTGGAAATGTTACATATGCACGCTGGACTTCCGTGGGTTGGGGCTGCAGTCGCTCTTGCATTGATGACGCGCATAGTCCTAGTCAAACCCTTCAGGGATTCGATGATCCAGCAGGCAAAAATGAATGCCATAAAGCCTAGGCTTTTACCTTTACAACAGAGGATGAGGGAAACTATAGGGACGAACCCCGCAGACGCTCAACAGGCTAGATCGGAGATGAAGCAATTGTACAACGAGAATAATATTTCGCTTGTTAAACCTATGATCCCCGCTCTTGTCCAGGTAGTTTTTGGATTTTCCGCCTTCAAAGTTCTACGCGGAATGGCAGCGTTGCCTGTGCCAGGATTGGACACAGAGTCATTTTTGTGGCTTACTGATCTCACGGTACACGACCCGACTATGATACTCCCATTGGCCATGGGAACGACAATGTTTTATACTCTCAAGGTAATTACATTTCCATCCCTTGGTGTGCACTATCCTGATCTATGATCTTTTGCAATAGCTCAACGCCGGACAAATGCATGCCACTGGCATTGGCGGCATCATGACCTCGAAAATTCTGCAATATGGCCTCCCCACTCTCTCAGCAATTGCTACCGGTTTTATGCCAGGCATTCTGCAACTCTCCTTCTTGACCACCAGTGTATTCGGCTTGGGCCAAACCTACCTCTTCACTCATAAAAGGGCCCGCATCCTCTTGGGCCTGCCCGCGCTCCCCAAAGCACCGTCCCAGGCCCCTGAACCAAGACTGCGTCTCATAGACGCCGCTCAACGCTCCGCACCCGCAGACCACGAACCCATCCAGGTGCCGAAAATAAGCATCATCGACCGCATCCTCGCCAAGCTAGCCGACACCAAGAACGAGTTCCGCAAGGAGATGCAGCAGGCGAGGGATAAGGTGGATAAAATGGCCCGAGAGAGGGCGGGGCAAAAGGACGACAAATATCCCGATGGCACGTCCAAGGAACGGCTGACGAAGTCGCAGAAGGAGGAGGCGGAGGCGTATGAGGCTCGACGGCGCCAGGAGCTGGCGATTGAGCGGCAGATGAAGAACAGCGAGGCGAGAGATGAATATTATAGAAGGCTGGCGGAGAAGAAGAGGAAGAAGAAGACGATGGAGTAGTCGTCATGTTTTTATAACGTTTTTTTTTTTACACCGCATTTGGCTGCTTGTAATTTTCTTCTTGATTTGTATTAGATCATTTTTTTTTGTCTCTTTTTTCCCCTTTTCTCTTTTGGCCCTCCCTCTTTCTGTTTCTGTAAAGCTAAAATCGGCGTGGTTAGGTTATTATCATCTGGTTGCTGTTATCTATGTCATTTTTCATTTTTCTCTCCTGTTGTTTTTTTTTTTTTTTTGTTTTTTTTTTTCCAATTACTTATTTGCTTTTTGTTTGCTTCTTTTTCCTATTTTTCACCCTTACAC
>JANTQI010000010.1:0-69611 GCA_032988985.1 Emmonsiellopsis sp. PD_5
CTGATGTTGACCAGTTCTGTGAAGCTAGAATCATCTAGGTCCACATCCACTTCCATCTCCATTATAATTCACCTTTTATTCCAGATAGCATTTAGAAGACCATGCACATTGCTTAGATGATAGTGGAACAATTTCTCTGTGTAAGTCTGGCTGTCACACAATGGATGCCCACACAGCTGAGGCCAGGGAGGGGAAACATTTTCTGGGCTGTCTGTCAAATGTTTCAGCTCCAAGTGATCCCTCAACTTATTGCTACATTTGTAGGTTTTCATTCATTTTGATGGTGGGAGGTTTTCATTGCCAAGGCAGTCAGTGCAGTATCCAGGGCAGATCAGTGTGTGACAGTACATGATTATCTTGCACTGTAGGGAACCAATGGCCATAAGATGTCTCTCACAGTGATCATTCCATTGTTTTATGGTAATAAAGTGGAAGCATTCATAGCAGTATTCTAAGTCATATTGGGTGCATGCAAGATCTTCTGAAAGTTCATAGTGTTTGCAGTCATAAATATGGTTATTCTGGCAAGGTCAAGGAAGCCTACAAATTGTCAATGGATATCTCCCATGCAGGAATAGTGGTAAGCTCACTTTTGTACAGACAACCCACAGTCACTTCTGGGACACATTCCTGCTATCAGTTCATCACCAGGCCAATACAGCACATCATAATCCTGAGTGCATAAGGTAACTAGATCTTCAACTGCCACCAGCATCTCTGAATGAGACAGGAGCTTTTCCAAAGATATCATTTGGGCTAGATGTTCACACTCTGGCATGATGAGGAAAAGGCTGTGGACAATCTCCTTCCACACAACATCATCTGGCAGTGCCTTGCCCCTGGATATGATTTTACCTTCAAGTTGCTTCTGGACCCATTCTGTGTGGTAATCTTCCAGGGCCTTTACCTGGAGATGGTGTTTCTGGACCTGAATCCACTTCCTAGTAATAGAACATTCAAAATTATCTGCATTTTTAATTTTCATTGCCTTAAGCTGTTGCTGAAGCCCACATAGATCAGAGTCTTCCAAGATGGTATCCTCCCTTTCTGCTGGAAGCTATGTTGGGTACCCCTTCTCATGGTACTTTCTAACTCCTTGGAGATATTCAATATGATCTCAACACATCTTTTCCTCAAGGAAAGCATCCATACCATTCATGCCTGAGGTGTTTGCAATATAGCTGCAGCTGTACACATTCAGGTCAGTTTGGTTCAGAAGTTGGCCTCTCTCTGCGTTGGTTGCAACTTCTGGATATTTGTCAGTAGTGCCTCATCAGTTAGATGTGGGAGAACCATTTCAAGGCAGTTACAAATGAGACACATACTGTCCACTCTGTTCATAAGACCCTGATGTAAAGAATGTATTGTTATGATCTCATAATATCCAGCATTGCAGACAAACATTCTGAATAGCCAGCAGAACATTGAATGGGCCACAGCATGCTCAGAAACCCCACTGGATCTGATGGCCATGTGAAGGACTGGCTTATCCAATACAGATTGCTTTCAGAGCAGATGGATAGGCTCATTTCCTGGATTCATTTCCTCTAGCCCCTGGGGTGAGTCCAGGCCAAAGAGTGCACCATCTGCAAATGCCATCACCAACAGATATGGAACAGGGTTGAATTGCAGCTTTTCATGCTCCCTCATGGCCACACAGAACCTTCAACAAGCATCATGTTAGTTTATTGAATGAGAAATTGCAAAGGGAGCTCATACACAGTGTTCTTTGGGTCACAGTTGTTTTTGACCCAGACCTGGCTAAGGTGGAAGAAAATCTCCTTTTCACCATCCAGCCTGCAATAAATGTATAGTTTGATATCCTAGAACAGATCAGAGACAGCCACAGAAAATAAATAATAATCCATACCTTATAGCAGAGGCCCCATGTGGATGCCTGATTTGACTGTGGAATGAAGGCACTAATCCTGGCACTGCAATAGCAGTACATGAGGAGAATAAACATTATTTGAACTCTGTGGTGTTTATGGACAAACACCAGGTCATCATAGGTCCAGATTGAAATGATAATATTTAACAGGTCACAATGGGTGAACATGTGTTTTGCATGTTTCTTATTTTCAATAACATCCTCCTTGAGAAGTGTCACTTGAATCCACTGTTTATAACTTAGTCAATGTAGTTAAGGCTGCTACTGGCCAGAAACATACTTTATAAACATTATCTGTGCCTTTCTTGTCCAAATTTGTTTTCATAACACAAGTGAAGCCCCTGAAAAATCTCTCAGTAAAATTCAGTACAGATGACATTACCAGCTGTAGTATGAGCATTTCTTTTGCTGAGAATATGTAATAATGTATGAAGTCTTTGATGATGGCAAGATCAGAAGCCAGCTGGTTCTCATGAAGACAGTTGTCTCCATCAAGTTCATTGTCCTCAGAGACCCATCTATTGGTCAATGTCAGTGAGTGATGGGACAAAAGACAGAGAAAATGCAAATATATACTCTTTATATTCTACTAGTACCCAATCCTGAAGCTCAACTGAGGCATCAGTGTATTTGTTTTTGTTCTGAATACTGTCCTCCTCTCAATGGGCACCTCTCACATAGTCATTTACTTCAGTGAGAGCATGCCTATCCACCTTTGCCTTTGGCATTTTAGCGTGTAACATATGATTGTCCAACACTTGGTAGCTGAAGATGATAGATGACTGCTCTGATTTGGAAGACATGGTTGAGGAGATTAAAAGAGATGCAGCTGCCTTAAGAAAAGAGAAATCTACAGAAATTGTGGATGGAATCAACCCATGAAATGGAAAGGGGGCAAGACTGTAACCTGGTTTTACAGCATCAGTGGGAGGCCCACTGCTGCCCTCACTATCCCTTGTCTTCTATGCATTGCAGGCACTTGATGGATATTGCTAAAGAAACAGCATGCAAATTGAATGAGGATCACAGAGCATTGGGCGAGTGTAGGTGAGTTGGGTGAGCAAATCACCTCTGAGGGTGAGTGAATCACCTGACTCACCCAGCTCACCCTGTTAAAGCAGCAGCGATCGGGTGAGGCCAGGTGAGGAAGGAGTGAGCTGTTCGCAGATTTCTTGGACATAATATTACCTAGGTACAGAGTACAGAGTACATGGATAATGTCCATCCGCTTGTCTACGCATCTACACGTCGACACATCTACCCGGCACCAAGTTGATGTTACCCCGTTGTCCGGGTCCTCCCTTCTGATTATTGGAGGGAGAAAGAGATGCCTTCCCGCGCCCCGTTGTGCTTCTCAACCTTGGCAGTGAAACATCTTCGGCCCAATCGAAGCCTGTCCGATCCCGTCCGGCACAGCCTTGTCCTTCTGTCAATTATCATAGGCTAATTCATACATGGCCGCCAGTGCTGGAATACTTTCGGTTCATTAATGATTTGCCATTCTGTCACTATCCAACCACACGTCGTCCTTGAAAGCAACTTGAATGGTTTACCGTAACACCCAGATCTCAGCCTGGCAGCACTTGCTAGTTGCGACTAGAGTACCAGCAATCTAGTATATGTTGAAGCGACGAGTCCAGGAAAAGACGATGCGATATGTACTAGCTACATGGATGAGAAAAAAGGAATTGCTATATGCAACAGGAATCATGGAGGTGGGACCTCAACCCTGCGGGCAAGAAGCTGTGGCCCGTCAGAAATTCTCTGGCAAAGTTGGAAAATGGCAACAGGGAGCGCGATCAGTCAGATCTGAGGGCAATTGTTCGATATGTGATCCTGGAGGCGTGCACCCAACGGGTCATATGGAGAGCCCATAAGGTGAGTACATCAACTATTCTGAACCCATGCACAAGATGTGACGTGGCTGACGGGCACTTAACATAAAATGCAGCCACCTCTTGGTGCCCAAACCCACCAAGGTCATGGGGGAACATATTAAATAACTACTTAGATACTGCCAGTGATGGGCACCTCTTGTTGTTTTTCATCACATAAAAAAACAGCTCCATCACCGCCCATGAAATGTCATTCACAGCCCAGACTGTCGCACCACAAGGGGCCGAGCCGCTTGTGTTCGCCCGGCTAACGCCCCACAATGCCGCCGCCTATAAAGCGTTTCGGACCGTGGTGGATGCTATGAAGCGTGACCCAGCACTGCTTGCTCACCATCGCCACTTTTTGCACTACGATGAGCCTGGGAGACCGCTTTCGAGCCTTTTGGCTCTTCACCACTCTGCTTCACTGGAGGTCTCCGGAGGCTCTGATGTGGCATCGTCAGTTTCAAGTTCCGACCAGCACACCGAGGAACCCCCCGACGACAATCTTGTTTATAATGGCCATTATCTATTCTCGTTAAATGTCCTTCCCGTTCAGCCCACTCTCGGGTGGATGATTGGGACTGGAAGACGGCGAGGCAGCAATATGACGGGTGCCGTTGACATACTCCTAAATTGCCAACCTCCATTCGGGAGGGTTCATAGCCGCCACGCCGCCTTGAGTTTTCACAAGAATTCCGGCATACTCCAGCTCGAGTCTTGCCACAAGGATGCTTCAGTATCTCTTGATATGAACCCATTTACTCGGTTGGATGGTAGTCGAGGGCTCACCAGGTTGACATCACTTATCGAATTTGGTGATCTGCTATACCGATTTTCCTACTCCGACTGGCCACCGGCAGAAGAAATTCGTTTTCAGAAACAAAAGGATGCTTATTTTCTTGAGCACTTGCGTACTCCAGCCCCAATTCAATCAACATCCGCTACCCCCTCGGTAAACGGCATAATTATCGGCAACTGGAATCTACATCGAACCGTGGGGGGCGGCGCTTTTGGTATCGTGAATGCTGCCTCGCGCCTGGGTGGAAAGTTACAAGTCGTTGCGTTTAAGGCAATGGTTCGTTCCGACTACTTTTCTGACCGCAATGTTGATGCCGAGTTTCTGGCGGCTTTAAATCTCAAAAAAGCTACCGAAAACCATGAGTATAAGATATTTATCATCCGAATGAAGGAAGCCATCTATGAAAGAGGATCTAGTGTCTTTGACTACAGCGGCCCTGAGCGCGTATACTTTATATACAGTCCTCTCGCTCGAGGAACCTTCAGCAGCCATCTACTCAACGACCCCGCAATTATCCCGACGGAAACCCGCATATCGCTTTTAACAGACATTATCAAGGGACTCGCTTGTCTCCATGACGTCCAGTGAATTCATCGCGACATAAAACCTGACAATCTAGCGGTGGTAACGATGTCTCCCCCACGAGCCGTGATCCTGGATATTGGACAGGCATGTTTCTCAGGACTCGACCCCAAAATGCCTCTCGGGTTGACCAGAGGTATCCTGTCGACGCCCGGGGAGATCGGTACGCCCTTGTACTCTCCACCAGAGATGGCATGGGAGCTCTCGCGCTATGGCCCGGCGGCAGATATATATTCCCTTGGGCTTGTGGCATACCAGCTTTTCGTGGGATCCTACCAAATTAACCCATGGCTTGGCACGGCTCAATCAGCGGTAGGGGACGAGCGCAATCGCTGGGAGGTCATGTGTACTACCCTGAGAACAAAGGGGAGCAGCCGCATCGAACACTTGATATCTGAAATGCTTGCGTTCGACATGGACAAGCGATGTTCGGCTAGACAGGCGCTTGGACACCCTTCTTTGAAACAGAATAGCGAACCTGATCACAAACGTGCGAAAACATAGCGGGTTTAGGGTTGTCACGACGATACGACTTTCATAGGGTTTATCTCGGAACGTTTTAAGGAATTGGCGTTTTGTGTTTCTATCAGCTCCGGGAAAGCTCTGTAGCTCAAACGTAAATGATTCGAAGGGACTAGTAATACCTCGTATGGCGTACAGGAGAATCTGATGGGGAGTTGTATGTAAATCACGACCGCATATAATATCAATAGAAGCAATATAACGCTTGAAACATAGCAACTATCACGAGTACAAATGGGGGAAAAGAAAAGGTACGGAAGAGGATCAAGACAAGTATACCACAAACGCCTGTATAGAAATAACTAAAAACTCCCAAGGAAACCAACCACATAACAGACATTAAACGAAACACGGCATGGATGGAGATGGTAAACGCGACGAGATCCAGGATTTAACCCAGTCAGCGACAATGACAGTTCGTCGAGAACATGACGTATGATGTAAAGCGTATAAACCCGAGAAATGCGCTGAGAAGCTTCAATTCGAAGCGAGGATGGGTTGGGTTTGATAAATATGTCTAGAGCGTTAGGCTGTAGGTATAGTCGTCTTCCATATTCTGCGAAACCCAGAGCACGACGGAGCTGGAAATTTGAGAGCGGGATTTGGTTAGTTATTTGTTAGTTATTAAGGTTAGGGGCGACGAGCTAGGTAGCTATGGTTATCACTCACCTTAGCATAATCAGCGCGTTGCAAATAACATTCGCGATTCCAAAGTACGTCGTCTGCAGCGAATATCCCGTGATAACGTATTTAAGCACCAGCACCGTCTGCGAATTTCGATATCTCATTAGCCAAATACACCCCCCATCCCCTCCCCCCAACCACCTCCTCCCCAAAGGCGAAAAATACATACCACACTCCCCGCCAACCCCCCCGCCAACAACGCAAATCCCAAAAACAACACAAACCTCGCCTTCCACGCAACTCCGCTGCCGGAATAACTAAACGAATCAGCGCTCAGCCGCGACTTCTCGATCGAATTGATCACCAACATGCCCAGCGCGGAGCAGATGGCGGGGATCCAATCGACGAATTTAACGTGGACGAGGGAGGCGTTTCGGGAGCTGTGGGAGTAGGCGGCTGCGTCGATGAAGAAGAAGAAACCGAGGGAGAACTGGGTGAGATAAGTGTTAGTGGGGAGGTTGGAAGGTCGAGGGTTGATATGCTGTGGTAGGCAGGAGTATAGGGTTGAGATGGGAATGCGCCGGGTGAGGGAGGAGACGCAGTTGTCAAAGAGGGAGAATAGAGATATCGCATACCAATGCGCCAGAAGTGTAGATTCCAGCCGTATGGGCGTTGGCGCTGCTTAGCCATCGTGGTTTACCCCAGCGGAACAGGCGGTTGTCGGAGTCGTCCATGGCGGGCGCGCTTGGGGATGGTGAGATTATGGGGTAGGGGACAACGGATATGGTGGGGGATCGGTTTGGCGATTGGGGCTTTTGTTCGCAGTACGTTTGGATATCTCGTTTGGAGCTGTGATGCGATGTTGGAGGTTAGGTGAGCCGGCGTCATCGCGGAGCCTCAGGTCATGTGATCCTGTCTCGGCGTTTCGGTTGTTCCGGCGCCGGGCTATATAGATATCAAACTCAATTTCAACCTCATCCCCTTTTTTTTATGGAGGAATTTGATTACTGAAGCCGTTCTCCGGAGCCTATGGCGTCTTTGAGTGCTTATTGGCATTGTGGTACGCCCTGGTATACTCAATCCGCCGTCGATTTCTACTTATTCAATGCGCTGCATCATGAGAGCTCTGGGAAAAGTTTATATCCTCATGTCTTCTAACAAATAAGTGCCGGGGATAGATGCGATGCTCTGAGCATCTCCTGCTAATAGTTGACTGAAGCTATGATATATATCCATCATCATTTAAATACCACCGAAAGCCCCGGGATTTGACGGACAACTCTACATCAGACATGATGAGAATACCAATTCCAAATTCAGACATTGACTGCCTCCCATTTACTCCAACACCAAGCATCCACCAAACCCAACTCACCACATCCCCCAACCTCTCACAACTTCCCCCTCAACCCCTCCCTAGCAGGCCCCCAATACCTGTCACTCATCTCAACCACTCTCCCCTCCCACCCCCCCTCCCCCACCGGCCCAATAACCTCCACATCCTTCTGCCCACCCCCAAACACAACCCTACACGGCACCTCAAACCCCACATTCTCCAAATTCCCCTCCCCAGTCAACTTCAACAACTCCCTCTCGCTAGCCACATACACCACCCGCCCGATATTCGCCCAGTAGATCGTGCCCGCGCACATCGCGCACGGCTCCCACGTGCTCACCAGCGTGCAGCGCCAGAGGTAGGGTTCCGAGTAGTGGTCTGAGGCTAGGCGGGCGAGTTCGGACTCGGCGTGGCGGATGTGGGAGATGGAGAGGTGGGTGAGGAGGATGGTGCTGTTGTCGGGCCCGAGGAGGAGGGCGGCGAAGGGCCGTTTGGAGTGTGTGGTGCGCCCGGATTCTTGGAGGGTGAGGCAGGCGGAGATGGCGGTGGTGAGTTGGGCGGGGGTTAGGGGGGTGCGCGGTGGGTAGTGGGGGTTGGCAGGGGGCATTTTCCTTTCTTTCGTCGGGGGGTGGTTCGGTCCTGTGGATGTGGGAAGTTGGGGCAGTCGTGTTTAAGTGACGGGTAAAATAATATATACCCGTTCTATTGGGTGGGGGGTGAGGGGGAGAGGTGAGTTACTTGCCCGATGTCCTGGTTGGAGTGGCTCTAGGTATTATTGCGATGGATTGATATTTATTCTCCTTCGGATCGTGCAGTGTCTGGTAACCGCGAAAACGATGTATAGGTTCGTTCTTGGGGAAATATATCTTCCAGATATGTTTAATAAAGACGCTGGTTGAAGTCCATATCAGATATCCCACTAGCCCCAAGCTGAATAATTCCTCAATAGTGACACAACTCTCCAAACAAAAAATATATCGGAAAGCGCCGACGCTATCTCCCCATAGTTATCAGTCAACGGAACCCTACAGCTGTCAGCTTTATCTCAGATAACATCCTATCGCTCCGTCCCCACACCGCGAATCCCCTTATCTTCAACCCGCGGATCCATCGCCCAACCGTATCGTTGGTATCTACCCCAGATACCTAACCAACAGCTATCGAAAATCCAAATTCAAAACAACCCATCCATCCATCCCTACGACCGCTGCTCAGACCGCACGCATTCCGGCGGCCACACCCTACTAAGCAAAACATGCACACCCCCGCCAACAATGAACCCATAGAAATATCCCGCATAATAAAATTCCAGCCACCCATCGCTAACGGGGAGGTTGGTGTTTACCTACCGTCACCACCAAAAAAAAGGGCAAATATCAATAAAGCATCCTCAACACAAGCTCAAAAAGAAAAATATTACAAAAAGAACTCACCGACCGCGCAAACCCGGGCAATAATGGGCCAAAGCCAACCACAAACGCCACGACGGCCCGCCAATTCGTGCCCCATCGCTCATATCCGTAGATGCCCTGTGGCCGATACATGTCTGGCACATAGAGCTTGCGGTTGTTGACGATGTAGTAGTCTGCGAGGAGGATGCCGGCCATGGGCGCGAGCTATTTATTTTTCGGGGAGGTTAGTTTGAAGTTCAGAATTATGTGTAATGTGGGTTGCGGCATGGGAATGAAGAGGAGACGTATGTACATACCCAGATGGTATACCCGCTCATGAACGAGACGAGTGCCTGCGCTGAGGCGAGGATGTTCCATGGCTGGACGGGGGGAATGTTAGATGACGCTGTTGCTACCGCGCTTGCTTGCCGCAGCCGTGGATAGAGGGGATATACAGTCAAAGCCCACGACCCAATAAAGGCGCATATATACTGTCCCCTTCGAATATTGATATACTAAATATTCCAGGTGTTCGTTCGTCAGCCAACAAACTGCCCTTGACAGATAGATAGTATAAATCCGTCCGTTCGATACTATCTCACCTTGGGAAAAAGCGTCGCCAAATCAACCCCCACTGCCAGCGAGTTCGCACTCACGCTCGTCCCGATCGTCGCGATAAGGAAAGCGAACGCGCCGAAAAAGGCTGCGGCTCGACCCCTCTGTTTCCAATAACAAAAATTAATGAATCAACATTACCCGTCTGATGGGCAGACAGCTAAAATTCCCGTACCGGTGATGTCCACATGTCCATAATCAGCAACGGATCCCATAACAACTCGCCATACAGCACCTTAGAGCCGTTCGCACCAACAATGCCGAAAACGACCATCATCAGCGTAGCGACGGGGACGATGAAGAGCTGGATATATGGGCTTTTGGGGTTACGGGAGTAGCGGGCGAAGTCGTTCCTACAAGCAATCAATCAGAGAGTCTGGGTGGGAAGCTTAGGTCGTTGGGAGTGGGTGAGATACATATTCACGCCCAGCGTCGCGAAGCTACCGATCATAACGTTCAGCCCGCTCATGAACGCCCAGCTAAGTGCACGTCCATGGACTGTGTTTTCCTGCGCGAAGGTTTCCTTGCCGCCTCCTGAAAAGTCCCATTGATTAGGATCGTCAAGCAGGAACAAACGGGAAGGGAGGGAGAGTTTTTACCTGTCTCTTGGATCATCCATCCCATAATCGCAAACCCTGCAATTGGCGAGACGATACTCTTAATCGTGAAAAACCATCTAATCTTCACAACGGGAATGTAATGAAACGGCAATAAGATGATGAAGTAGATGATGTACGAAATCATAAACTGTGTCGTCGTGTTTGCTGACGGCGGGAGTTGGTTGGGCACATTGCGGAAACTAGGCCATATGGCGAAGAGCATGGATTCTACATCACATCAGCACATAAATAAATCATGCCTGTTTCATTTGGCATATTCAACCTGATGGTCAGGACAGGGGACAAACTTACGAACACACTGCGCCCCCGTATACGTGCATAGCCCATACCAAAAAACCGAAACAATCACCCTTAGCACAGTAATAACATACGCAAAATAAAACCCATACGCAGAGCGTGCCTGGACCGTAAACGGAATATGTAACCGGGCCCCGATCAGACCGTTAAACGTCACCACGAGCGCGGTGATGAAGTTCCCCAAGACTGTGACGACGAGCGCAAGTTTCCAGGATAGTCCGATTTCTATTAGGGTGCTGCCGGCGCGCCAGTTGGTTACGGCGAAGGCGTCGGAGATCCAGTATGTTACGACTTTGGGATGGGGTGTTTGGTCAGTGTATGCAGGTATTGGGATGCAGGGGTATGGGATGTACAGTTGTATGTTCGCCAGTTTTGGCGTTCGGGGGGGATGGGATCGAGATCTGTCGAGGCATTAGTGTCAAGACATATCAATCGCGTTTCGATGGGGAGAACGGGGGTATAGATTGGCCTACCTTCGTTACTCCATCTCGTCTCTCCAGGCGGAAGCTCGATCTTTGACCGAATTATTTCCCACCAAGAAATATTGTCGAGCGAACCAGCAGAAACATCAGTTCCGTCTTCAAAGACACTCGTGCTCTTTTCTGGGCCTTTGTACCCCAGGTCCGTCATGATGGATGGAAACGAGTATGAGACGGATTGAAATGCATAACAAAAGGCTTCAAACGAAATTTTCGATAATACTGAATAACGTGGGATATATGAACATGATATTCCCTGGTATTATTTCCCGCCATAAAGATCAAGAATAACTAATTGATAACGGCCGGGGTAGCTTTATCGGTCTGCATGACCCCCCTGTCGATGCCAGCGATAAGGAGCGCGACCATATTGGCGGCGCTGCTCCTAGGCCGAAACGGTTTTCCCAGCCCGTATTATCGGGACAGCACAACATGATAAGGGCATCTCAAGTATGGACTTGGAGAGCTGACGTTGATTTAGCATTGTAACTAACAGATCAACGGGATCCCAAGCTACTTACATATCCAGTCCCAGGAACCTGTCATTATTGATGGCCCCGGGCACAGACTTGCGCCAGGATCGCCAGTCACTTAGCCACCCCTCGCACATCATTCCTCTCTGAGGGTGTCGATTCCGGGCAATTGCTAAGGGTAGAATCCGCCGTTTTCCCCGGGACCTCAAGTACTTGCCCATATCAAAGCTAGCCCCTCAATTTACCTATATTGCTCAGGCGCACTGATGTCCGTCGCGGTTGAAAAATGCAAACCAACATCCTTCCAAATCCTATAAACCTATCCATCCATAGCATTAACATGTGTACCCATCACTAACCCCCCTCACAAAACAACTTCAACAACCCATCCACCAGATCCGTCACCCTCTCCTTCTCCAACACAGGCACCGACAACAACACAGAGTCTAAACCCGCATTCTGCCCATCCCCATCCGCAACTAGCAAAGATGCACCAGCGCAGGGCGGAACGCCCTTCAAGTACCGCCTAAGCGCAAACGAGGCCGCACGATACGTCGCGTGATACATCGCTTTGAAGTCCTCATCCTCGTCCGTGTCCGGGGAAGTACTCTGGGCGAGTAGCGTAGTGGCCGTTGATGGTCTCGAATTGGACAAGGGTTGTGATTCTGCCATCGGTCCCAAAATGACAGGGGAGTCGAGCTCTGGATCAGTTACGCCCCGTTTGGAGGGGTTGGTTGTTGGTTTGGTGGTGCGGTGGTAGCCGTATAGACGCATGCAGGTTAGGATGGTCCTAGTTAGGAGGGCTTTATTCGTGACTATTATCTCAGATGGTGAAATAGTCGTATTCTGCTGTGATAAGGACACCGGCCGACCAGCCGTCTGCGCCAGCGCAGGATCCTTAATCGACGGCACTGGCGTACTCCTCCGGCTATTAGACATACTCGAAGTCCTTGTACGCGCCGTATTCGAGCCGCGTATATGCGCCAGCGGCCCAGGTGAGGGCTGCTTCGTAATAGCCCCCGTTAGCCTACTGATGGATAACGTCCGCGGTTTATGCGCTTTCAACATATCGACGCCGGTATCCGGCTCCTTCTTAATCTTGGTGAATGACGCGTTGCCCAACTGGGACGTTGACGAAGAAGAACTCCTCGCCATCAGCTGGGCGACTGCCTCTCCGCCCTTCCGACGGACCTTTTTGTGGTATTCGGTTGCGGCTTCGAAGAGGTTGGCCATTCGTTTCCGCTTTGGGCTAGGAGAGTGTAGGTCCGGGAGGAATTCGGCGAAGGGTTCGTTGTCCGCTAAGGAGGTGGGTGTGGGACTTGGAGGCGGAGATGGGAGGGATTGTGCCTTTGTGATGAGGGTGGAGCATAGGGTGACGGCATATGTGCGTAGTTCTCTTTGCGGGGAGGTGGTTTCGTGGTCCGGCTCAGGATATGGGAACGAGGGAGATGAGGATGACGGAGGAGTTGGTGGTCTCTTTGAGTCCACGGGCAGGGAAAGGACTCCATATACGAGGATATCCGTTACATTTCGCGATCCATTTGCGGTGGAATTGGATGCTTCCACGGCTAGAAGCAGCCCGGTTGGGCATTGGAGAGGTTGCGATTCATCCAGCTCGTCACAGTCGTCCAAAATACTACTCAACAATCTGCTTCTCCACCATTCTGCAGACTCGAGATCTCGAATGTGTACTTCCAGCGCCGGCCCGGTGCGCGCATAGTATGGAACAAGCGCCGGGTTGACGAAGGAGCGGATGGAGAGTTTCGCGTCCTTGGGAAGATCGCATTGGCTGTTCGGGGAGGGACTGGTTAATGAAATACCTATTGGAAGGGTTAGTTAACAATGTATCATTATTCTGAGGAATCGACTTCTACCTTTGCCCTGCGAAAGGCCTGATATCCCCGCGATTGAGCCCGACCAGATCTCCATATCGCGGGCAGTAGTACGCGTGGTTTCAACACATAGAAGGATGATTGAGGTGGATTTTGCCAATTTGGATGCGTTATCTCTACTTATAGTATGATATATCGTGACAAAATAAATATCCGGTTGCTTGTGCTTCCCGTGTACAAATATCAAATTTGTTGAATCTCCATCGTCGCGATAAATGACGTTGACGCGAACGCGATATCACGTGACTATATTTGACGTTACAAGATATGATGTGGATGGAAGAACAAGTCGATGTAGAGGTACTATACAGTGCATTCAAAGAGAAAAATAAGGGTAACGCTTGAATAGGAAAAGAGAAAACATCAGGGTCACCAAAGGCTGGGACTGGTTGGATTTAGTATGGCAGCAATCCATACATAAAAGCAGCACAAAATGGTCTTTCAATCTTGCGATATACTCCCAGGCGAAACATGAAACGTAAAACAAGCAAAAGCCAATAACCCCCCAGAAACATGATCCATAACATAAAACAGTAAAGCATAAACATTTATATAAAAAAACTCGCTCCTGAAATGGGGGTAGCATCAAAATTACGAAACCATGCGCAAGCACCACCTCACTCATCGCAACATGGCCTAGAACTCTTCCTGCTCCTGGAAAAACATCGAAAAACTGATAATCGTAACGTATATTAGAAGACCGCCCAGAATGGACATAACCATCGCTGGAACCTGGATGGCGCCGCTATGCGCCAGGAGTGCGGGGAGGGCTGGATGGTGCATTTCGTTAGCATGTGCATATTCATACAAATATCCATAAATATAGAAGCCAAGAGCGCATCTAAATATCCTCTGCAATGAAAGTAGACCTCCACTCACCGATTCCCATCAGGACCAAGAACCCGGTACACCACCGGCCGAAATCAACAATAGCACTCCCCGAACTCTCCATGAAGTCATCTGGGTTGGCGCATCGGCCACATATCCAGTTTGGCAGCGGCGCAATAACGTACGTGGCCACGACGAGGAGGGGGAGGTAGTTATGCCATAGCGCTGCGGAGAGGATAACGAGGAGGAAGCCGATGGCGAGTACCTGGCTAGGTGTTAGAACAGACGCTGGGAAAGAGGGGACTTTGCAGATATCATACGAAAGATAGGGCGATGATCGTTTTAAGCCCGGCGGTCATGATTGCGGTGCGGCGCGGGCTGTTCGGGGGGAGGGAGAGGGGTAGCAGCAGGCGGTTGATGTCAGGCTGCTCCGGGTTGATAGAGAGCGGATGTTGGGGTCAAGAAGCGGTGGATACGGGGAGGGAGTAGGAGGATGGTAGACAGTAGCCAGACACTCTGCGCTATCTCTCAGCAGTCGACTAGCAGCTCGAGAACGTGGTTGATATATAACTTGAAAGCAATCGTTGATATCCCAACCTCGTCGTCATTGTCGTCTTGACGCCGGGAGGTCTGGGGCGGATTACGTAACGCCCACGCTAGCCGCATCGGGACAGCAGCTCTCCGCGTCAACTCTCTGCCTTGAACATCATCAACAGCTTCAGATATCAGATCCCGCCCTCTCCACGCCGCATTCCCCTCGCAGACACCGTTGTTTTGCTGTTGACTCTGATACCCGTTGCTCCATATCTCCCGCTTTGCCACCATGTTCAGAAATAACTACGACAACGATTCCGTGACCTTGTAAGCCCGCTCCATACCAGCTATCCAGCCCACTCCCACTGACAGATAATGTCTTCTACAGCTCACCGCAGGGCCGGATATTCCAGGTTGAATATGCACAAGAAGCCGTCAAGCAAGGCTCAGTCGTCGTGGGAATCGTCAGCAAAACACATGCCGTCCTAGTAGCCCTAAAAGTACCTCATCCACCACCTCCCAGAGCAAACATAAACTAACAGTCCCCCAGCGAAATGCCGAAGAGCTCTCCTCGTACCAAAAGAAAGTAATCCCCATCGACCAGCACATGGGCATTGCCATCGCAGGCCTTGCCTCGGACGCCCGCGTCCTCTCCAACTTCATGAAACAGCAATCGCTCGCCTCGAAAATGACTTACGGCCGCGCCATCCCGCTCGAACGCATTGTCAACCAGGTCGGCGACCGCGCCCAGACAAACACGCAGCACTACGGCAAGCGGCCATACGGCGTTGGCCTGCTTGTGGCCGGTGTCGACGATGCGGGTCCCCATCTGTACGAATTCCAGCCGTCGGGGATGGTGCTGGAGATGTCTGCGTGCGCGATTGGGGCACGGAGTCAGATGGCGCGGACGTATCTGGAGAGACATTTGGATATGTTCCCCGAATGTGGGCGGGATGCGTTGATTGATCATGGGCTGAAGGCGTTGAAGGAGAGTTTGTCGCAGGACAAGGAGCTGACGATTGATAATACGACGGTGGGCGTGGTGGGGATGCCTGCGGCGGGGGTGAAGGTTGAGGCGTTTAAGTTGTATGAGGGACATGATGTGGCGTCGTTTTTGGAGGCTGCGAATAGCGAGGCGGCTGCGGCGGGCGCCCCGGCGGAGGGGCAGGGACAGGCGGAGTCGATGGAGGTGGATTCGTGATGGATGTGATGCCGGTTTATGTTCTTTTTGTTGCTAGATATTATGGGTTGTTATTGCGTGTTTCTTAGCCATGATGTTAACTATTCGAATAGATGACCTTTGTCATATGCCTGTCTTGGACGACATCTTTCATCTAACGCCTCGAGATTTTGATCTATGCTAGACGTAGGATACACTCAAACCCCCCTGCTCTACACATAACACCTGCCTGCACCAAAGCAAACCGCAAAGATGACAACCCGTACTCCTGGATATACCGCAAAGCAACACCGAAAAGACATGCCAACAATCCGACGAAAACAAACGTATAATAACCCAACCCATCCACCTCTATATATATCATATAGAGACCAACGCTCACCCAGACGCCCAATCCAACGAAAACCTCCCCTCACTAAGCCTATACCCCCTCAGCGCCCCCAACACCTCCTCAACACTCCTACACTCAACCAGAATCTCCTTATTCACCCTACTCACAAAGCCCTCCGCGACCGCATTCTCCAACCACGCCAACAACCCATCCCAATACCCCGCAATATTCAACAGCACAATCCCCCGATGATGAATCCCCAACTGATTCCACGTAACCATCTCCGCCGCCTCCTCCAGCGTCCCAAACCCGCCCGCAAGAACTACAAACCCACTCCCCGCCCCGCCCTCCATCACCTTCTGCGCCATTATCCGCTTCCGCGTATGCATGTCCGGGACCAGGGTGGTTAATCCATACTCCGACTCACCCAACAACGTCGCCTCTGCATCCCCCTTCCCATCCGCGTCCCCCTGCACAATCCTCTCCGGCGTCTTCCCCCCCACATCCACATCCTCCAGCACCCCCCTCACCGTCGGATTCAAACTCTCACTCCCCTTCGCCGTCCTGGTCGTCCGATACCCATTCTCAATCTTCACCAGCGCGGTGGGAATCACGCCATGTACCGCCTGCGGACCGGAGAGGGAGACGAGGGTGCGTGCCAGCTCGCCCATGATTCCGGCGGTGCCGCCGCCGTAGACGAGGGTGATGTTTTCGCGGGCGAAGATGTGGGCGAGGGCGCGGGCGGAGGCGAGGTGGGAGGGGGAGGTGCCGGGGTGGGCGCCGCAGCTATGGGTTGGGGAGGGGTTAGATGGGGGGTTTGTTTGGGGGGTGGTTGGTTTTGGGAGGGGGAGGGGGAGGGGGAGGGGGGCTTACAAGACGCAGACTACGGTGGGTTTGGTGGCGGGGTCGGTGGTGGACATGGTTTTGGTTGATGGGAGATATGTAGGGGTTAGGTAGGTGTAGGTATTGGTAAAGTAGAGAGTGAGTTGTGATTGTGAGGAGGTTGCGGGTATTCGTGGGTGTCGCCTCGTACTATATATATGCGGTGGAAATGGCGGGGTAACTGGCTGCTTGGGCGTTCGGGTTCGCAGAGGGGTACAGCGAATAGGTATATAGGTTACTGGATGTGAAGGACTCTCTGGGCTAAGGAATCTCTATCAGAGTAACAGAGGAGATGATACAGGCACGCAGATATTGAGTCTTGCTCTGATATAATAGTAGTCGTGAAGTTACTATGAAGTGTTTGGTACTACTCATAGTTGGATACCATCAGGCAGTTTTATTATGTAACTATAAATTTATATCCTATTAGTAGGTCTTTCTAAACCTCTCATCCTTTTTATTCTCTTCACTTAGTAGAATTAATCCATCAGTATTGTCTCCATTCAGTTTATATGATTTTCTGCATATTCTACATGAAGAGTCCATGAGGTGCATAGCTGCTGTGGTGGGTTAACTACTAGTTAATTAGGCATTTACTATCTTAAACCTATCCTTCATCATAAGAACATAAGATTCAGTCTGATATGATCTGTGTGTAATAATATACCTGTTTAACAAAGAAATTAAATATTCTATCAAACACCCTTCTGTTCCCATCATGATCTCCTCCTTCATGACTCGATGGAATCTTTCAGCCTCATTGAGCCTCAGCTAACTCCACACCCACCCTCTGATGATCGGAGTCTGATCCCTCTCCCCATCCTTTCTCGAACTGGTTTAGGCTTGGCATATCGAACTAAAATAACTCACCGAACTCCTCACTAAAACACTAAAAGAACTAACTTGGCCGAATCCGGGGTGGCCTGTCTAGTTCGCCCGTTCACTGTCGGTTGCGACGGTTGCGACGGTTGGTGAACTACAGAGTAGGGATCCCCGACGAAGTGCTGAAAGCTGCAGAAATTAGAAATGGACGGGAGAAGTCCCGATGCATAACTAAATTCATTTTTAGTTAGTTGCCGAAACTGGTGAAATTATGATATGCTTCGTAGTTCTTCTTTTCGTCAAGGGGCAAGAACTTTTAACTGCACCATCATCATCTTGTGGGGTTAAAGAGGCGCGGTTGCTGCAGGCTGCTTTCAAAGCCAATATTGACCCCTTTCCTGCTTCACCGAATTCCTGCTACATTAACAATCTTCTCTCAAAATCATGTTCCACCCTCCCTGTTTGCCCGCCCGGTGAGATACCAAGAGGAAATACTCCGGACGCACAGCCGCCCCCGGCAAGCCATTGCCCAGCTGATCGGCACCAACGGGCTTTTTAATCCCGGTTCTTGGGAAATCCAGCACAACATCGAGAAAACGCTAACATGGTTAATCGCCAGACTAGCAACGTTCGGAATATTCAAGCGACCAATTGATCACCGCGCGCTTGCCAGGGGTAGTTTTTCCGGGGGCATGGGTATGGACATGGGCATGCGAGCAACACAACGGCGGACAGGGAAGGCCCCTGAGCATAGGCGATGGACACACACCCACCCCCCCTCCCGTGAATGCACGGAGGAGTGGTTGTCCAGTTAAAACAGCGGCTGGAAATGATTGGGAGAAGTTCGATAGCTTGAGTACCTGTGTCCGCTGTGATGATCAGGAGAGAGAAGGCTGCTTTTTCTCCTGTTCAGAGGCTGTTCCTGAATCCTGAATCCTTTGCCTTCCTTGGACTTTCCGTACCCTGTGCCTTGCCTGCATTGGAATTTGGAACGGTTCATCGCTGATCAGGAGGAGTTCAGTGCTCCCTTGAGCTGGCAATTTTGTTTATCCTGGCTAGCAGCTCGTGCTAACAGGGTCCAAGGAGAGGAACAGGCCAGCTCGCGCCTCGCGGCCGCATGCTGCTGAGATGAGAGGGATGATGGACAATTTAGCTTGGGAATATATACCGTCCAGGGGACCCCCCCCCGTGCAAAAGCTTGAACGGAATGCTTGGTGATTCGTGTTCCTGACTGCTCTTTCACTCCTTTATAGAACCGTGCAGTCATCACACCTAATAGAATGAAGTTGCTCTCACACTCTTTTTCTTCCCTTCTCCCCCTGGGGTTGGTGACCCTCCAGGCTGCCACTGCAACCCTCGACCACTCGTTCGACTATGTAGTCGTCGGCGGCGGCACCGCCGGCGTCACCATCGCCTATCGCCTGGCAGAAAACACAGAGAATCGCGTTGCGCTCGTTGAAGCTGGCACCTATTATGAGGTCACTTGGCCGCTCGGTGCCATTCCTGCCACGGCCTTTATTCCTGTGGGCTCCGATCCAAAGGGCCTCTATCCGCCCGCAGACTGGAATTTTGTCACAGAGCCCCAGTCGGGCGCCAATGATCGCGAAATTCACTTCACCAGGGGTAAATGCCTGGGAGGATCGTACGTGGGGATAATGCTGTGCTTCCGAATAAGATGGGTATTTTGTTGCTGACTGGTTGCCATTCCTGTAGATCGGCCTTTAATTTCATGATATATCAAAGGTATGCATTCGATTACCCCTTTCTGCAGAGCTCTCGATACTCACCACATCGTTGTATTTGTGTAGACCCACGATCGAATCAATGCAACAATGGGCCGCCGAAGTCGACGACGACAGCTATCTCTTCGAAAACACGCTCCCCTATTACCAGAAATCCGTCACTTTCAACCCGCCCGTCCCCTCCGAGCGCACACCCAAAAACGCCACGGTCAACTACAACCCAGACGCCTTTGCAGAAGACGACAGCGGGCCCGTCCAGGTGTCGTATGCCACTTTCGCCAACTCGTTCTCGACCTGGATGCAGAAGGGCATGCAAGCGCTCGGCCTAGCGGAGGCGCAGGACTTCAACAGCGGCAAACTCATCGGCCACCAATATTGCTCGTCGACTATCGATGCCCAGTTCAAGACGCGGAGCAGCTCGCAGACTGCGTTCCTCACTAAGCTGCCGCCGTCCAATTTGCAGCTCTTCACGAATACCCTGGGCAAGCGCGTGCTATTTGACGATGAGAAGAATGCCGTGGGCGTCGAGGTCGCTGACCCCCTGGGGATAAAATTCAATCTGACGGCGGAGAAGGAGGTCATTGTCTCCGCCGGCGCGTTCCAGTCGCCGCAGCTGCTGATGGTATCCGGGGTTGGGCCGGCAGACCAGCTGGAGGAGATTGGCGTGCCTGTCGTGTCTGACCTGGCGGGTGTTGGGCAGAATATGTGGGATCATCCGTTCGTTGGCCTGACGTACCGCGTCAACATGGAGACGTTCACGCGGGTGGTTAATAACTGGCTGGTCCTTGGGTTGGAGTTCCTCAACTTTGTCGGCGTGCAAAAGGGGCCGCTTGGCAGCCCGTTGTCTGACTTTCTCGGATGGGAGAAGATTCCGGAAAAGATGCGGTCGTTGTTTTCGAGCGAGACGAAGGATGAGCTGGATAAGTTCCCGGCTGACTGGCCTGATGTAGAGGTATAAATTTTTCTTCCCCTACCCCCCCACCTCCCCCCCACCCCCCCCAGCCCCCAGTCCAAAACTTGCACAAGACAAAAACAATCTTAACCACCATCATGACCATATAGTACATCTCCGGCGCCGGCTATCTAGGCAACTTCTCCAACGTCTTCACCGGCCAACCCAAAGACGGCCACCAATACGCCTCCATCCTCGGCGTCCTCATCACCCCCAGTTCCCGAGGAAACATCACCCTCCAATCCGCCGACACAAAGGACAAGCCCCTCATCAACCCGAACTGGCTCACCACCAAACCGGACCAAGAGGCCATGGTGGCGATCTTCAAGCGGCTGCGCGAAGCCTACGGGAGCAAGGAGATGGACGAAATCACCATCGGCGAGGAGTACTACCCGGGTCCCGAGACGAAGTCGGATGAGGAGATCTTGCAGTATATCAAGGATAATGTGATGACGCTGTGGCACCCGGCGTGTACGTGCAAGATGGGCATGGAGGGTGATGAGACGGCTGTGGTGGATAAGGAGGCCAAGGTGTTTGGGGTGCAGCGGTTGAGGGTGGTGGATGCGAGTGCGTTTCCGTTTTTGCCGCCGGGACATCCGCAGTCGACAGTGTGTATGTGATCTCTCTCTTTTTCCTCTGCAATTTTGTGTTTTTGTGTGTTTCTTTTTGCGTGAGAAGACATGACGTTCGGCTGTGGCTAACCTTTTTCACGTGTTAACAGACATGCTCGCCGAGAAGATTGCCGCGTCCATCTTGGGCCAGAAATAAATAGGGGAATAGGGGTCGATTCAGAGACTTTCACTTACTATTTTATATCTTCTAGATCGCTGTTATATATATTATTATTCTTTTATACCCCGTTGAATGGTATATATCTTTGTTCAGCAGTTGATGTTTACTTACTATTATGCCTCGGCCATCATACTAAGTCTATCTTATCTCCTTATCTGTCACTAAATAAATCAGCCGTAGCGCCATCACGTTTATTTTGACCAATGGATGCGCCGGAGTGGGAGTATCAGGCCAATAAAAGGCTGTAGAAAGGGTGTGTTTTCCCAGCTTCGTCAGTATACAGTCCTCCCGAGCTATGGACAGCTACGAATTCTCATTGAAGTTCTAATAATTCCACCCCAATAGACATAGACATAGCAGGTAACAAATAAAGTGAAGAAACCAAACCACATCTCAAAAAATAATACCAACCATATATATAAAACTCCATAATAACTCCAAACACCTCTTCCCAACCCAATGGTATCTCAAATAACCTCATTCAATCCATGCAACAAAACAAACAAATCAGAAAAAGAAATAAACATCATATCACGACCCCATCGAACCAATCTTACTCTTCTTCCTCTTAACCTTCTCCCTCCCACCACCAGGCGTAGTCGGACTCTTCTCCCCTCCCTTCCCCCCCTTCGCAGCCCCCCCAATCGTAGCCGCATCAGTTTTAATACTCGGCGTAGCCGCCGGGGTCCCCGGTTTGCTCGTGCTGCCCACCCCAGCCGGCGCGGGCGTCGGAGCCTTGGACTTTGGCGGTGGTGGTAGTGGTTGCTGGCGCACGGGCTGCTCTGCGGCCTTTTTGCTGATTATAAACGCCCCGGGTTCGCCTGTCAGGGGCGCATCGTCCATGTATTCGTCGCCGTAGCGGGAGAGGAGGTTGAAGGCCTCTACGAGGCTGCGGGTGTCTTGGCTTTGGGTTGTGGAGGTGGAGGAGGTTAGAGAGGTGGTGGTTGGTGGGGAGGTTTGGGTGGTTCGAGGAGGTTGGCTGGGGATGTCTGGCATGGGTGTGTTTGCGGTGCTTTGTTGGGCGGATTGTTGGCCTGGTCTTGGTTGGTGGGTGGATTCGAGGGATTTGGGGACTGGGGGCATGTATGTGTGGCCGTGGGAGGGGGAGAAGATGGGTAAGGGAGATGCGGCGGAGAGCGCTTTGGTTAAGGAGGTTACGGTTGAGAGCTGCAATATAGTCAAAACAGTTAGTACTTCAGTTCGTATGCTATGCAGGAGGTTAAAACCTACCATCCGACTCCCAACAACCTTCAACACCGACGGAGCCATATACACCGAATCCCCCACGACAAAATACGTCGCGAGAACCTGTATCTCATCATCCATCCCGCCCCTCTTCCTCCTCATCTGCTTCCGAATAACCCACACATTCGACGGCTCCTGCTGTAGCCTTTGCGGCTGCTTGCCCCCCGCCGCCGCGACGGCCGCAGCATGGGCTTCCTGTATCGGGTCGTGCGCGACCATAAACTCCAGTCCCTGCATGGTCTTTAGCCGGCCCTCGAAGGCATCGCGTGTCTCGATGAAGGGGCGGAAGTTCTCATTGTACGAGGCCTGGACGGCGAGCGAGGCGTTGTTGGAGGTTGCGTCGAAGAAGGGCGATTCGGCGAAGTAGAAGAGGACTGGGTTGGGTGTTTGTTAGTCTGTCTGGTGTTGTTATGCGATGGGTATCATTCTGAAAAATGAAAGGTATCTAGAGCCATACTGTTGTTTGAATGGAGGAAGCCGCCCATCATTTGGACATGTTGCGGGGATCTCCAGGTGATTTCTTCCAGAGACACCTCTGGCTGGTTCGCCATGGCGGCTGTTTTGGGGATTGGGTGTGATTTATAGAGGTCTTAGAGGTAAGCTCGGAAACAATAGCAGGAATGAATAAAAATTGAAAAGCTCATCAAATAAATCTATCTCCGACGTCTATGTTGTGGTTTGGATGTCAAAGTTGATGGAGCTCGGATAAGGTTAATATGTTACTAGTGGTACTAGATATGGTCACGGTCTGTATATAATACAGTACCTCTGCAAAAAGGAGATACCAATGCTCTTTATTATAAAAGTTATTCTTCATTTACTTCTCCGACTCGTTATATTGCATAATACTCCACAAAATATCACCAGGATATCAAACATATCAACTCCGGCCCACGCTTTCTTTGTCTCAAATCAATCAATCAATCATCAGTTAAAACTCCAGCAAACCCAAGACGCCAACCAGCACGCTATGTCATTTCCATTCAAGTAGAAGAAGAAGCAGGAAGAGGAGGCAGATTCTTCAACTGCTCCTTCAGCTTCTCATTCCCACTACACATATCCTGAATCCAATCCGCCGTCTCCTTTAATATAAAACATTTCGTCGCAACCATCGGGTCGAGGTCGGGTATCATAGCACATATCTCATCCAGCATCCGTCTGAGGTTCTGCTGTCGTGCCTTCTCCGATAAAGAATGGTTACGTCTCTTTTGCGTCTCGGTGAGGCGGCCGCGTGGGGTTTTGGGGTCCGTCCTCCGAGTGTACCGTTTCAGGCAGATCTTGCCGACCCCTCGGCGGAATCGATGTTCTGTTACGGTAGTGGGCTGTTCGGATGGTTGTTGTTGCTGGTCATCCAAATGACCTCTATTGTTCTCGTTGGTGGTAATACGCCTCCTTTTCGCCGCTCGGATTTGAGCTTTCGCTCCCAAATCCAGCCAGCCATCATCGCTATGTTCAAGGACGTCCGCATTCTCGTAGCCAATAGGGATAAGGGATTCCAAGGCACCGAGGAAGTGTTCCGTAAGCTTAGCCTCTGACGTATCTACGGAAGCAGGTAGGTAGCCATTTTTCGAAAACCTCCAATCCGTGCCAACTGGCAGGTTGCTGAACTCGGTAAAGAGCGGGGTTGCGTGTTCCAACGAGGAAAAGCCACCACGAGAGCTTTTGGACGGCGCGGGGGGTATGTGATTAATGCTGGGTGTTCGTCCTAGACCTTGGCTAACCGGGTCCGGGAAAAACATGGAGGTATCCCATTGAAGAGGGGTGTATTCTCCTGATGCCGCTAAAAAAGGTAGGTGGGAGGTTTTGTCGGATATAGGGGGGCAGGCAAGGGTGTCGTTGTATTGTGTGAGAGGGTGTAATATGCCATTTACGGTATGCTCTGGTGTCTGCGACGAATGTAACGCCGTCGATCCATATGGTATGATATCCCAGGCAGTGAGGCTATTTTCAGGCTCGAAGGGCCTGTCAAGCCAAACAGTTCCGTGTGTGTTCATTTCGTGGTGTTTGCGAGGGGTTGCCGAAGGCTGTTGTTCTGGCTGGTTTGTAGGCTGGAGAGTGCTAGCAAAAGGATCTACTGGTGTTAAAAAAGTGTATAAATTTGAAGGTACTTCGCGGGGGGGGGGGGGGCTTACCAGTGCTGGAAACAAGTTCGATCCCAACGGCCCGCAGCGAAGGCACGATTAATGGTCTTCTGCTGCCCATACAATTTTTTTTTGGCAAACAAAGTGCGGGCACCCGCCCTTTAAGAAAGATCCGACATGGAGGGCCCAAAAGCCATCAGAAACCCTTGATCTGATTACCGCATATCCGGGAGCATCCATTTCTGGGGAAATGGGGATAGAGTTGGTTCCAATCGGGGATTTCCCACCAACCAGACCCCCTCTTGAGCAGACCAGAGCATGCACCAAGGGACAACTAATCCATCCCGTTCGTATCCGCGCTCGGGCTGCATTGATCCAGAGCTCAAACCGGGACCGTTCCGTGCTGGCCAAGGCCGCAATATCTGACCATGCATATTTCGAAGCAGCATTTTCTGGTCGGCTGTGTACTTTTGACTTTGATCAAGAACATCTTCATCTCGTTTGCTGTCTTGTCCACGAAACACGAACTCGAATGATATGCAAGAGCAACTTTCGGGGATGGCTGAATACACGGTGAGGTCCGCTAAATACATGGTCAAAAAAGCCACTAGTAATATGGTGTATGTATGATTCTGTTACTCCGTATGGGCAGGACCAGATGATGGTTAACTACATACAGACTACCCATCCTTCCCTCCCTCTCTCTATCTAGAATGGTAGTAGGCATGTTCGTAGTAGACAGGCTCTAGAGAAATTAGTGGCCATGCTATCTATAAGATGTCAGTAATCATTCTCAAGAGAAATAGTAACCAGTACATGTACTGTACATATCTAGAAAGTGTTGGCCTGTCCTTAGGTATTATATGTAATCAGTTGTACTCATCTATACCTACTTTAATCTAGTGGTTTTTATTGACTGTCAATTTAGCGGATCTCACCATATATTTAGCCATCCCCAACTTTCAGCTCTCAACAGTCACCAACATTCTTTAGCAAATGGCTGAAGCATAGTTCAAGTTAATAGATAGTTTCACTAACCTCCCCCGTCACACGATTTGAGATCCAATCTCCACACTCAACGCCTCCTCGTGGGGAGTGGACCAGGTCGCCAATATTCCAATAACTTTAATCGGGACTTCTACATGGACAACTGCTCCCGAAGCCTGAAGGAGAGCGGCGAGACGAGACGGGGTTCGAGACCCTGCGCCAGCACCCGGGGTCGAGCTAACGCACCTCTTCTGCACCGTCTTGGGCCGTCTATGGCTTATTTGTGGTACGGCAAAAGCTGCAACCCATGTGCCGTGCTCGCGGCACCATTAGTAGGCGGTCAAAACCAAAAACAGTTTGAAGCTGGACAGCAGTTCCGGAAGCAACCCGATGAATAACTTTCATAGTTCGAACCAGCCCTGGGGGAACGGGGCATGGATCATTCTTGGCAGAGAGGTGGTTGCCGATTCAATGCCGAAGGATAGCTTTAGGTGGGGTCTAAATAGCTCTGCAAAGAGGAAGATTCGATATAGTTAGTACTCACGAGTCACCACCCATCAAAAACCCCATTTTCCAGAGATCTATGAGATGTATGTATATGTGTATGGACAGACATACCTACTTACCCTCCCAATGCCTTTTTAAATTTACTTTTCCACAATCCATGCGTTCGGATGGTTAACTGCCTAGCTCGCCTCTTGGCCCGGAATGCACCCGGCCCTACACAGCCATATTCGACTAGTCCCTCACGGAACGATCCGAGTCCAAGCCACCAAATAGCTATCAGGGTACAGGCAAGTAAATAGGAGAAGGATATGAAACTATCATGGAACAATGATGACCAATTATTAGCAGAAAAGCACTCGGCATAATCACAAAGAATCGGGTAAGAGAAAAGGAGGGGGAAAAAAAGAAATCCACGATTCAACTATTATTCCTTTTATTATATCCCGTAAAAACAAATCCCGATGCGCTGAGGGTATCAAACTCCCCGCCCAGCCTGTTGCGGGAAAGAAAAAGAAAAATTAACCCCTCATCCCTTTTAGGCCGCCACTTCGGTTAGGAACCGAACCCATAAATCCCGTCCGATCTGTCTACACCAGCCGACTATCCGTCCTGCCCTGTCCCCTAATCATCAATACTAACAATATCTTCCCCTCCCCTCCCCAACCCTGACACCTAAAACGGCAAACTCTGCTGAAACTTATCCACTTCCTTCAAACACGCGATAGCCGCGATCCAGGGAAAACTAATCAATTTCTCCTTTCTACCGGACCCCTGGTTGTGCTGCCGGTAGCTAGAAATGGAATTATCACGTCGTCGTGCCGAGTGCGACTCCTGCCGGTCTTCTTTGATGGCGATGTAGAAGCAGGCAATTGAGCGTTCGAGGGATTCTATGCCTCCTGATTCGCGGTCGAGGATCATGGAGGTGATGAAGTCGACGAGGCCCTCGTAGTCTATTTTTTTTTTTAGCGCAGGGGGGTGGTGGTGTTAGTTGTGGGTTGGGAATAGCTTCTTGTATTGAGGGTGGGTGAAAGGAGGAATTAGAATCGGAAGCTGAATGGGAAACATACGCTCTCTCATCTCCCTCGACGCATCTTTTTGACGTTGAGTCAACTTCTGGCCCTGGCCCAAGATGGTCCCGAGGAACACTTCGTATTCTGTAATCGAACTCTTCCATGGGGTAGCAGAGTAGTCATGCATGAGTTCAGTGAGGTTATCCTCATAACTAAAAATCACGATTAAATTAGTTTGTCTCCTCAAAACATGGCATCAGCAGCGCTATAGAGAATACTAATATTTCCAAAAAGAAAAGGACACATACATCTCCCTAATATTCCTTGCTTCCTCAAGAAGATGGTCCCATACAAACCCCTTCGTCTCCTCTCGAATATAAGCCCACAAGCGCATAAGAACAATGTTGGAATTGCTCGGGCGATCCCTAGCATTCCGGCGCTCAAAAAGGAACTCCTGCTCGTCAATGGATCGGTACAGCGTGCCCAAAACCTTGGTGCTCTTATAAAATCTGGTCTGCGGACGCTCGTCTTCATCATCATCGTCGTCCTGAACAGTCATCTGTTCATTCTCTTCAAGCAACGTTAGACTCTCCTCAATGTGAACTCGTGGGCCGGGAGCCATGAAATCCGGTCGATACCGTGGAAACCTTGGAATGCGATCTAGGTCAACCTGTTGTACAGTGCCGAATTAGCATTAAATTTCCCATCTTTTGTACATAAATTTTAAGAGGAACCTACAGGAACTCCGCTCTTTGAAAAGTCCACCGCCGTTGAATGCAACTCAGCAAGGCGTAAGCAATCTGGAGCAAATACCCCACTCGGGCTCTGATCAGCAATCACTTGGTGAATCGTGGCAATACGTCCCAGTTGATCCTGCTGCATGAAAGTCACAAAGAAATCCATGATATCATCTCTCATGACAGGGCGGTCGAGTTTATGCTCCTCAACGCGAGGGTACTCTGCGGGGGGGTAAACAAGAACGGGGAACAATGTCTTATCATAAATAACATTGTACAAATCACCATCAAGATCACCGCCACTCAACATGCTGGGAAGATCACGGTTACCAAACTGGCTGAACGCAATACAGTTGTGGAGCTTGCGGAGAGGTGAGTCGGCGGGCACATCAACAGCACGGGCTACTTGAACATCACCCGGATGCATGGCGGGCGATCGAGTGACAACCACCTTGTCCCTGACAAGCACTTCTCTAAACCCAGCCTCACTTAGACTGCAGCAAAAGATCTCTCCTTCCTTCAGAAAGCCAGTTTCATCCATGATACCGTAAAGGGTGACAGCTTGGGGAACCCGAATTCGGGCGCGGTATTTTAGATCTCTCAGTTTTATCAGGACAGCAAGCTCCATAACTCGCCGCAAGAACTCATCATCTGCATGGTGAAGCCCAAAGCCTTCCAAAACCTGGATTAGCCATGGAAGGCCTACCGACTTTGCAATATTAGTGTCCTCGAGAAATGCGGCGGCTTGTTTTGTAGACACAGCCGTGGCTCGGAGACGTGAAATTTCATCAGCCTGTAGCTTTAGAAAAGAGGACTCGCGAACACCTAGATCTTCAAGGATTTTGATCAATTGGGCATTGAGGAAGAACGGCAACGCCCTCATCCCGGATCCGCAAATTTCGATGTTGTATGAATCTGGCGCTGAGGGGAACTTGATCATGGATTCTCTCAAAACTAAAACTTCACTAGTCAGGCGGTGATCTACTGAAATCATACCCTTGGCTCCTACAAACAAATAAAACATTAGACACAAAACGTCAATGCAGTCGAGAACGGAGTTAGGGAAGCATACCTGCAAATCTAATTTGAAAGACGGTAGGCTTTACTTTCGCCCGAAAGGAATAATCTCTCCAAATTTTATGCATGATAGAGGGCGAGACAGTCCCGACGCCATCGCTAAACGTTCGTCCATTGCGTATTACATCGTGAGTCCCTGCAACCACGTCATTGGATACTGGTATCGATGTCAATGTTTCCGAGAAGGTTTGTCCAATCCGAGCAGCTTGTTTCGCCGGCGAGAAGATGTGGTCAAATTTGCCCAAACTCTGAATAATTGTAGTGGCATTGAACATGACCCCTTCTTTTGAAACAAATGGCGCCACAAACCAACAAGCTTGAGATCGCAGCGAAGAATGGGAGAAGCCAAGGAACTCAAACTTGCGGCTTCCAATGGTGATTCCCTCCTTCATGACACCTTTGAAACGTTTCTGGAATATGTATTCAACTGATGCTCTGGGGTCGTACCGGACAGGGTCAGCGGATTCGTCCACAAACTCAACCCGAAGGAAATGATCAACGTGGTCAGCGAATTTTCGCAACACTCGGTTTTTGGTCTCAAGGGATGGCCCGTAAAGATATATTCCGCAAGGAGTAACCGTAGCACGGTGGACTTGGATATTGTTGGGATGGGATGGTCGATTGCTGCGAGACATCTCCTTCTCTCGTTTAACGCTGTCGATATTCTCCAGGAACATGTTTTCCAACGCGGGTATGTCAACTTCTGCTGCCTGTATGTCAGGAGAAGGATAAATATTCTGGCTGGACAGTTTGCCGAGCGCTTTTATGATCACGTCAATATCCTCCCGTTTCACTGCATCCATGACGACGTGGCTCACAAATTTCACTGCCTTTTCGGGGTTCATTTCGCCGTTCCACACCAGCTTCTGCAGCTGGAACTGAATACGATATTCGAAATATCCCAACTTCAAAAATGCCATGAATCGATCTGTTATGGATGAATACGGCACATCAAACTTTGCACGATGATCGTTCCAGCTGCCGATGTTCGGAATATGGCGTTCGTTTGAAAGATCGTAAACCCGACGCAAATCCTCAGCGTGTTTGAGAAGAAATCGGTAGGTGAAACATTTGCCGGCAAGCTCTTCGTGGTCGCCTCCGAAATGGCTAACTCGTTCCTTCGGAGGTAGTCCTCGATATCCCTTTTGTAGTCCAGTCGAAGCCAGCTTTTGTGCCAAAACATCGACAGGGTCGGTCACGTAAAGTCGCGGGGCAGTATTAGCTGTTATTGTTATTGATGGGACCTTCGCAGTGCCCGTATGGATAGATTCAACTATATAATAGGAGAATTCCAAATGATATATATTCCCCTCAGCCTTAGTCTCCATTGTAACTCGGATGGCGGTTTTCCCAAACGCGATCTTGCCATTCGATCCCGAGCGGAAACATTCGATAAAAACTGGTGTGTTCTGAGTGTATTCCCACAGGCCGCAGGACATTGTGCTGATGAAGAATGATTTAGGTCGCTTCGCCACTGCCGTGTGAGCACGGTGATCATGGTTATTTGACGGAGCGAGCCTCTTTTCTTCTTCGTTCTGTAGTGTGCGGATAAGGAACTCATCGGGTACGTTGCGGCCTTTGGACAGATAGATGGGCGAGCCAAACATCTTAAGGGGTCTCTTCGTCCTATTTTGGTCCTGTCCATGCACTGCGAGCAGCTTCAGGGCCCTTGAAGCATCATGGATTGTGATGATGGCATTGCGCTGGGCGAGTTTGCGGCAGTGGAAGACGTGGATACCGAACTTGGCCAGATGAGGCGTGAACTCCCTCTTTAGGTGCTTATCCTGAACCTGAACAGGGACGTTTCTGCAGAAAACCTCCATTGTGAGTGAGGCTGCTGTGCCGCTATCGCCGCAACTCGTCGTCTCCGTTCCCAATACGCTGTAGCAAGTGGCAGGCAAGGTCGAGTTCCACTTCGAGCGTCAGATTGAGAAGAAAAAGAATCAAAAACAGAGCGAGAAGGAATAACACCATCCGCGTCCTGTCGACAAAAAAAAGCAACAAAGCGGTAAACCGCAGAATCCCAAAGGAAAGGAATCTCCTGGAAGACAGAAGAATAAACGCCCCAGAGAACAACAAATTGGAGGCCTCAAAATCAACTGAGACGGGAGTTTCCCACACCCAATCCTATCCTCTCACAGGCCGCAGATGTAAGGCTGTCCGTCAATCCTCGATCTCCAATCCTGCACGTCGTCTCTAGCTCGCCCTAAATAGTTATGCCTTGCAGTCGGTCGAACCGCAAACCAACCCAATCCCACCACTTCCGATGCCCTCCACCACTCACAGCACAGGACCCGAAACTCCTGACGCAGCAATGCAACAGTTCACTCACTCCATTGCAGTCTCGCAATAAGGCCGAAATCGTAAATAGATTGTCCTCAGGCAGTTAACTATGCATGTAGTGACACCCCTATCTTATCTCGCGTTTCCTTTCCCTGCGGATACAGCTGCGTTGAAAATAGAAGAAATGAAGGGTAGTAAGAATCAGAGGAAAGGAAAAAACGAAGAAGAAGAGACGTGAATCAAATGCCTAACTACACCGTGATCAAATCAAACCGCGTGAAACGAACGTGGTGAATAAGACGCAGCAGTGAATGGTATGGTAGGGTAGGGAGTGTGTGGTTGGAAGAATGATGGTTGGAGTTTGGTGGCGGTTCGTTGGGTCGTTTGTGATCGGTTCTTTTTTTCGTGGTTTGGGTTCCCCACATAGTTGAGTCTGTAAATTGAAGAAGATGGGATTTGGGTTTTTATATGTTTTTATTATCTTATGCTTGACAGATGCGTTTGTATTCTGGAATGAGGAACGGTCTGGTTAACTTATCTACTTGGATTAGTTCGGGAAGATGCATACAGGGGGCAAGGATTTTCTAGATTCAGCCAGAAATATATATTACGAACCACGAACGTATAATTTTTACCAGGAATCTCAACTCCTCTCTCTATTTCCTTTAACAAGGAAAAATTCATCCATTCTATCAACCCATCTAGTCATAACAATAAAAAACAAATACATTAAAGCAAAGCCAAACCAAGCGTGTTGAAACCCCAACCCCAACACCCCCATCCATCCAACATTGGCAACCCCCTATCACGCTCAGAATTCATAAACCGTCATGTTCCATAGTACATACATACCTAATGATGAATAGGTAAGAATGCCAAAAATCAAAAAGCGCTTGCAATGCTATAAACGAAAAAAAAAAAAAAAAAACAACCAAACGAATGTATTCAATAATACGCAGGCACCACGCAAGGTGCAGACAACCCAAACGAATCAGAAACAAACGGAGCCTGTGGATCGCAGCGAAGAGAGGCCGTCCGTCAACCAAGAAGCTGTTCATCTTCTTAGCATTCATTCCCATCCCGGTTTCTCTTTTTGCCCTTTGCCTTCTTCGCCTTTCCAGCGCTGGGCCCAGCCAAATTTTCGTGTCCATGTTGGTTCGCATTCCCATTCCCATTCGTGCTCCCACTTGCCTCCCCATCCCCATCCCCATCCCAATTCCAATTTGCCTTGCAATTCTTATACTCCTCAGAGTCCGCCGAGCAATCAAAAGTCATAACTGCCCTCGAATTGCCAGGTAGGGTCCGGAATCTCTTGACTTGTTCCTCTCGCATCTTATCCAACAACTCCATATTCCTTTTCATATTCGTGTCGTGATTCGGGCATACCCTGTCGGGATGTGTCCCCGTACTCATGCTTGTGGAAGGGAGATACGTCCCATTTTTTGCCGAGGAGGATCGGAAAATACCCAACACCGTGTCAAGTTTCGTGTTCATCTCATCCCACTCGCCCCGGTGTGTACTTAGGGACGTTACGGCCCCGCCAGCTCCGATGCGCCATATCTCGTCGGCCTCCGGGTCGTTGGACCAACTGTACGCAGTTCGGATAAGGACAGAGAACCCGGCTGCGCCTCCTGCGTCAAGGTAGCCCATCACCCCAGAGTAGATGCTGCGTTTATGTCCTTCTATCTTCCGGAGAAGTTCGCATGATCTCCTTTTAGGAGCACCGGTCATAGAGCCAGGGGGCAGGCAGTGAAGGAGCGGAACATAATCATGTGGACTATCTTTGCATGGTTTGGAATTGGTTTCCTTAATAGCTGGCGGGACATCCTGAGGAATGCCTCTGACGTGGGTAATGAGTTGGTAAACGCGTGCATGCTCCTCAACTTCTAGAAGTTTATGAACCTTCACTCCGCCAGAAGCACATATATTGAACATATCATGCCGGATAAGGTCTGCGATCATCAAATTTTCACCCATCTCCTTTGGGGTATCTAGAATTTGCTTAGCCCTCTCCAGCGTCATTCCGTTGCCCTTCTTAACTGTTCCCTTCATCGGCTTCATGTCGATCTGAAATTTGCGGTTATACAACATAAAGCATTCAGGGCTGCTGCTGATGATTTTTGCTTTCCCAATTCTGAGATACCCACCGTATGCGGCGGGCGTGAACTCTCGAAGCCGTTTATATAATATCCATTGGCGAAGCTCAGTCTCTTGGATATGTTCACGCTTTGGAAGTGTCACTTTAGTCTGGTCAGTCAGACAGAGCTCGTACGACTCGCCATCGCGTATGTACTCCTGGCATTTGAGTATCTTCCGCTTGTAATCCTGTCTCACGGGTTTAACCACTTGTGCTCCTTCGACCATCATATCTGCTAATTGCGCATCGGTCTGCCCAAGTCTGAAGAGGTATGGTTCGGGCTTCGGTTCGGTCTTCGGGTGTTCACGGGCTATTGCGATGTTAAGCATGATCCGATCGGTGGAATTGTGGATAGAGAATGCCGCAAGACGCGTCGTGATGAGATCAAGCCACTCTCCATTCTCCTCGTCGTGCTTCCGGATTGATTGAATATAGACCTTTTGAGTTTCGTGATCAACGACGATGCTTCGCTCAACCCATAACAGGCCGACGTCTGATGTTTCTTCGCCGTCCATATCTCTTGGCGGAGTGGGAGTGTTGTACACCACGAGGCCCATTTCATAAGAAAAATAGCCCATAAACCCACCCCAGAAAGGTATATCTCCGGGACCATCAACGACTTTCTTTTTCGACAGTACGCGGCGCACAAGTTCCCATACACACCCCGAGCTAAATTCACGATTCACACCCTGGTAAAAGCCGGATATCCGTTCTATCCTAGCCTTACGTGTTGCCAGCGAATACTCGAACGTCCATGCTCCTGGGCTGGGAACGGAGATGATACTGTATCTTGAATCTGAATCTAGAACCACGCTAGGAGAATTGGGTACGTCAACCAACTCGCAGATCTTTTCCGTTGTTAAGTTGCAGAGATCGAGGGTGCGATACGTTGAAGTACGCGTGGAGTCCTGGCAGAATTGGAGCATATCACGCTCAGCTGGCATCGGGCGATTTTTAAGGAGCGGTGGCTCCACGACTCCCAGTGCACCTCGGTCAACTTTGCGACCACTTTTGCTGTTATAAGCAGCTACTGCATCCCACCAATTTTTGACGAGCGTAATGCATGCTTCGTCGGATTTGCAGGATTCAGGATGAAACTGCACACCCCAGAAAGGCCTCTCGCGGTGGCGAACAGCCATTAGATTGGCTTTCTTCGGGCTTTTATCGTCGCGGAACCATGCGAGCGGTACGAGGTCTGGACATTTGTCACTGGGAGCCCAGCACAGCTCACGATCTGAGAAATCTCCAGACGACTCCACTGGATGACCTAGGTTCGGTTGTAGAGAATGATATAATGTTACACCGAAGCTCTCGGGGAGATTTTCGAAAATGTCCGTCCCCGAATGCATGAAATCGACCACCCTGCCATGTCGAGGTGCGGGAAGCCTGCCAATTCTAGCGCGATTCTTCAAGCACAGACTCTGGAAACCTAGACAGATACCAAGAACGGGAATATCTTCCACCTCCCATAGATCGTTCATGGTACCAACGTCCTTCGGATTTGAGGGTGTACCCGGCCCCGGACCGGCAACGACTGCATCGAAGCTGGTGAGATATTTCTGTCTGTCCTCCGGCCAGCCGTCATCAATCTTGTCGACAGTGACCACGACGTTCAAAGAGGTTTCAAGCAAGTCAATAATATTCTTCGAGAAGGAATCGAATGCATCAATGTACAGAATCCTCCCTACGGACTCGCTTTCATCAAAGACCTCTGGCTCGGGAGGCATGGTGAGAGTGAACGGAGGAATGGAGGCGGGGGTTGGGAAAGATTGAACTGGCCAAAAACGGGCCGCAAGCGGTTTGGAAAATGGCGAAAATATATAGCTGAGAGCTCTTCGGGCCAAAAGGAGTGGTTGTTGAATAATATTGTTCCTCTGGTGGCCTGGGGACGACGGATGGCTTTGAGCAGCTCCGGGGGCAGACATGAAGCTTTTTAAACCCATGTATAAAGCGGCGTAGTCATCAAAAAGGATGCAGCTGCCGCATTACCAAACAATATAAACCAACGATGCAGATAAATCTCGCATAAGCGGTAAAAAGGAATGAGTAGTTACCGCGTCAATAGGGTTGTGGCGCGCCAATATCAGAGCATCTTCTGGCGGAGAAGTGGGTGGATTGCCGTGCAACCAATCAAAAAAGGAACGGAAATAGAGCCAAGTCTCGAAATATCTTGGAAACGAAAAATAAACACAGTATTAATATTGAATATCGAATATAACTTGCACAGGCCGTCTGCGGTAAAAAAGAGAGAGAGAGATGAAGCTTTTCTTGTCCTTGTTTGCGGCAAGAAAAAATCAACATGACTAAAAATAAGCTTTGGGGGAAGCAGCCTCCTGGCCCAGAAAGGAAATCGGCAACAACGACACACGAGACACGCGGGAGGGACAAATGGGTGTTTAATCATATCCCGTTTATTATTACGTGTATCTGAGATGGAGCAGATCTAAAGGAGGCGAAGCCCCTTAACTGGATAGATCGTTGCGTCGGCTATCTCGTCAGGGATCTTCGGGTGTCACCTTTAGCGCATTGCCGCGCGTCACGTGATATAAAACGCGGCTATTCCAACCCAACAGGAGGCAAGTTATTATTATTATTGTTATTATCGTGACTATGATGTCTCCCACCAATGATGATACGTGATATGTGCCATCATTGGGGGAGACATCAACCATACCCATTCGTATAGTGCCTCAGGGGGGTCCTGTGTCACCCATCTCCTGCCAACTGGCACCATACTAACATAGGAAAAGTCTCAAAAATTTAGTTACAAAGGTAAATTATTCACGGTTGATGCAAAAGTTAATCTATTATAGTCGTGTCTAGGGACGTTGGTGTACAGTATATCAAGGACAATTATTCATCACATCATGATCTAGAATGAAAAACCAATTAAGCAAAACCCTAAGCCCGTACTCCACATATCTGCATCATGCACGCAAGGATTCAATGCGGTAATCTAAGGCGGAACAGGTGTAGCAGTAGTCGTATTCATGTACTCAACAATCTTCTGCGCAACTCTCGGAAAGTACTGGGCCACAAATCCCTCCCTAGTCGCAGTCAGCAGGATACCCAACAGCCAAGAAGAGCGCTCCCCGACGATAAGGGGATGAAAAACTTACGTATAAAAACTGTGATCCGAACTGTGATCCGCCACCAAATTATGCGCCAGCTCATGGCAAAAGATCACCCACCAATATACCAACGCATCATTCCGACAATCCCTACCACCCTTCACCACCTTCTCCTGATGCAACTGCTGGAAGTAATGGTAGTTGCAGAAAATGCTCCCTTGGCTGTTGAACGCAATCGTCTTACCGCCGGGGTCATAGAAGATACTGATACTATTCAGCCGGACGGCAAACACCTCGGCGCAGTCAGTAAGTACTGATGCGAAAACGTTAAGACCATTCGAGTTTTGGGCTAGGAAGGCGGAGCGATCCTCGATAACTTTCGTTACGAATATCCGGATGCCTGAGGTGGAGTCTGCGGCGAAGACAAGGTCATGGCTAGGACGTTCGTCGCAGTATGATTTCGTTTCTACTACTTGGTTCTTCTCGCCGCGGTTGTAAAGGGTTGAAGAGCCGTGTGGTCGGCAGGACTGGATGGCAGACATTAAATTTGATTGAAGCGCATGAGGAGAGGTTACGGTTTGGGGTTTAAGTTCCTTTGTTGAACCAGTTTCGTTGGGGGTATAAGGCGGTGGGGGAGATTCAGAGGTGGCAGATTGGGCTTTGTCACGCAAACTCTGAAACGCTGATTGAATAGGGTTGTTGTTTTTTGTGTAATCCTCCAACCCAAAGCGCCGAGTAAGATCGGAAAACAAGCCTCCAGAACCTCTGGTATGGTTCACGGGTGGTAGCTCAGAGAATTCACCGCCGGATTTATGATGGGGGGGTGAAGAATCAGGAAAGACACCCGGCATTGAGAGTTGGTCTTTGTGGTCCTTTGGCTTAGCTTCCTGGCCCTTTCTCCAGGCAATTTCCTTCTCTTGTATTTGTTTCATCTCTTCTTCCAGCTGTTGCTGACGCTTGTTTTCTGCCATCCTTGCTTCGGCAGCTTTCTGGCGCAAGATACGCTCCACATTGTAACCGCGTGCGCGCAGTTCAAGGAGGTCGGTTTTTAGAAGCATTTCCAAGGTGAGGGTTGAATGCAGTTTCGGTCGAGTGAGAATGAGATGGACAAGCGCCTGGCTAACCTGGTATAGATCGGGCTTCCCAGCGCACATTGACAAAACATAGCCTTTCGGGGATTGCATGACAACAGCGCTTCTCTTTTCGACATGAGACGCGTTGCGTCCCTTGAGTGAACGTCTCAAAGATATAGATTGCACAACCTGGACAGCGAGATATTTCTCCAGCCATTTCGTGTCATGTTTGACCATGTCACGAGGAAGATCATGAAGGAACAGTCGCGATCGCTCGGAGATTTGCTTCTGCAATTTGATTGCAGGGCGTTGGTCGGATGACAAAGCTCCACAACGGGCTTGCTCCTCCACGAGCTCACTTAGGCATGGTGTACCGAGAGCAATATAGAGATCTTCGAGAGTCTCTTCTTGTGGAGCTGCAAGAATATTTTGCTTGAACAAGCTAAAGCTAGCGTAGTCATCCACAATGATGGCGTCGCGAGCCTTTACTAGCTGCCATTCCTTAATGCCTTGCTCCTCCTCGTCATAGATGTCATCGTTCATATCTATCGATTTTTCGTCTGCTTTCTTCGGTATTGGCTTTGAGGGTAGCTCCCTGCTTGCGAGGAGAAATGGTGCCGATTTCATCTCTTTGAACAAATCTCTATTCTTCCTGAGCAGCGGAATGCTCTCGGCAAGGCTGCGCAGTAGGTTGAGATACTTGTCTGGGTTTTGGAGTTTGGCCGAGATCCTGGCGGGTTCCTTAACCAACATGGTTGCAACTTCAACCTTCGTCGGTTCTCGTTTTGACCCACAGGCAAGGAGGAAAAGATTGGCTTCTTGACCAAAGTCCACAAAATCGAAAATCTCCCCATAATCTTCACTCTCGCCAAGGTAACAATCGCGAGGCGCAATGTGATAAACAGGTGGCTGCTTTTCTGACGAAATATAGCTCAATGTCGAGGTTTTAGCAGCGGTAGGAACAATTTTCGCCTGTCCGATACGAGCTGCAGCAACCGAATTTATCTCTCCTAGCCGCCTTGAGAAATATTCGAACAAAATCCTGGCTTCCTTATTTGACGAAGGTGGTTTGCGGATAAGGATATTAATGCAGTCATTGAATGAGGGATGCTGACTGACACCAAATTTCGTGGCGTGAAAGTGAAGGTCTTTTCTCAAAAGGTCGAACCCGAATAATGTTGCCCCATTGTCGGTAAAACAACGGCTCGGTGTGCTGAGCTTTGACTGCCCCTCAACCGGGAGGAAAGGGATAGTAACTCTAGAAGAATCAAAGTTCCCATACCCATGGGCCACGTGGTTTGTGATAAAATAAGCCATGGCCTTATCTCGAAGCCTGGTGTTATTCTCTGATGCTGCCCGTGCCATAAGTTGGATCAACTCCGAAGCTGACGGAAACTTTCTGAGGCCTAATAGAGTTAGGAAGCGCCCCTCAGGGCTTGAGGATAAATATCTTCCTGGCCAAAAAAGCAGTGGCAATTCGATTCCCCTCAGCGCCTCGTCGGGCTCGAAGAGTTCGCATACCCTATATCGAACACCTTCGGTATTGGTATTTACACCCGGCTCGGCAGTACAGATTCTTGCATTTTTTAGTTTCTCAATATCCTCTGATGGGATATCGTTGCGTACAGACGCAAGATATTTTATCAAGTCAACATGGCTCCACTTCCTCCGTGGCGTGGCCTTGTCGTCCATTGAATCAGTGGGACTGTTCAATAGCCTCTCAAAAATAACGTTAAGCTCAACGGTCTTTCGTACACCTATTGCACCAAGAAATTTTTCCTTGACGTTGTTTAGACCCGTGACAACAGGCAAATCATCAAATAATCGAACAGTTGGAAAATAGGCTTCCGGCGGCTTTCTCATCCCCGATTTTGTTGGAATAACAGTCTGGTTTTTCATTAGATCAACAATTGAGGCTTTTGAAGATGGAGACAGGCTATCCCATTGTTTTGACAAAACAGGGAGAACATGCGCCGCGAACGATACCGTCTCGGTGATATCATGCTCGACTGGAAGTAGGTTCCTATTTTTGGCATTTCGAGTGAGCCACGTAACCCATGCGTCAATTTGCAATTCATGCCATCCCAAGACATCAAGGTGGTTCCTTTGTAGACTTTTGGTGTACTTGAATGGCATGACGAATGGAGGCATTGGCATGTCTACTGGGACCCGATTTGGGTTGATGAAGCTGTTGATATCGCTGAGAACCAGGACTTGCGAGGGAGTTCCGTCAGAAGATTCATCATTCGCCACAGCAACTCGTAGTAGCGATCTAACAGTGGTAGCATCGATCTCGCCCATAACGCCCCTTCTTGTTACCCAGGACAGGAACTCCCCAAGCTGCTTTGAATTTAGTGGGCTTGATTCTAGCTCCTTCATGATATCCGACACTGTGATATCAGTAACCAGACCAAAGTCTGTAAGCCGCTTGACGAAGTCTTTGGAGCCCGTCATAAATTCATCTGGAATTGTGGGTATGGCATCCATGAAGCTAAGATCCTTGGGCGCAATGCGAACCAGGTGGCATGGGAGAATACCACAAGTAGATAGCACGTCAATGGTAGCATTCTTGCTACATGTCCAAAATGAATCCTCGATTGCTTGGCCGACTTGGGAAGTTGGGGTTGATTCACGGAAAACGAATTGATTGACGGTATGTACCGCCTCTGGTAGGACGTCAACAATGTCTGCCCTCCGAATTTTTGACCGCCCGGGATGGCTCGTTCGGGAATGGATTCTATTGTTGAGTGACGACATTTCTGCAGAGAATGCGATCCTGCAAACAATCCCTGCGGCCCTCAATAGTTCAAGATTCCACGTACGAACCCATCGGGCGTTCAAGTCAATACTTTCTCTCTCAACCGTGGGAATTACCGACGGTGCCGAAATATGAGCATTCAAGCCGGTGGTTTGGTGAGTTGGAAATCCAATAAATATTCTGCCAGACCTTGAAGGCAGAACGGAAGCAAACATGTCAGCTTGACTCTGGGAGGGTTCTGGCAAACTATACGATGTTGTTAAAATAGCAAGAGTGGTAACTTTAGGTGGAGGCTTCTTCGTTGCTCGCTCGAGCTCACGGCTAAATGACGGACTAACGGACGTCTTTATAGTAGCGGTGCTGATATGAAGGAATACGGATGATGTTGTGGTGGCGATGAGATCCTCTTTGACATCCTTCTGGTTTATTTGATCCGAATTGGATGCTTTCTTAGCATGACTAGCGGCAGACGACCCGGTTAGTCGTGAGAAAAATGTCCGCAGCGATGCTGTAGTGTCATTGTTCCTTGAGCTATCGAAACGAGAAGAATTGCTCGGGGATTTCCAGGAGACTGCTCCCATCCAGGTGGCGTCCATCTGTGCAACTTCCCGTATCACACTAGATACTTTCATAAGCCCCTCACCAGTGTTTGTCTCCACATCTTTAGGTATTCCAATGCTGACGCTTGGTGCGACCTTCTTCCGGAGATCCAGGAGTTTCCAGCCATCCAGCCAAAGTTCTATAGATTCGAGGCCCACGAACGTCAGACTACTAGCTAGAAACTGGCACAAAGGCATGAGAGCGGGGACAGGGGATGTGGTGTTCCTATAGTCCAATACGAAGCTGGTGTTTGGACTGGAATCAGCTTCCCCTAGCTGTAGTCGACGGGTGAAAAGTGCGTTTCCCTTCCAGTAGAAGGCTAGAGCCTCGGAGCCTGATGAAACAAAGGGTTCCTCGCAGTCCGAAAATACGCTGTAGAACCCAACACCAAATGCCCCTATTTTTGTTTCGTCCGGGTTGCCTTCTGCGATCCTCTTGAGACGAGACCAGTCATTCCCAGAGAAAGGCACGCCGTTGTTTGTGAGGACCAAACGTTTGAGGGTATGATGCGCAATAACATGCTTGATTGCCGCTGTGGGGTCGGTATCTATAGGAGCAGGGACGGTTGTTGAAGGGATAGTTTCGAATTTGATTACGACATTCGAGGCAGAAGCATCAGCGGCATTCTGAAGTAGCTCTCGCAGCACCGTCCTATTAAAAGATCGTCAGCTTGTGTCTGGTGAAATATATTCAAAACGAGGGGAGGAAGCTGGCATACCATTCTCCAGAGTACCGAGCCAACACTTTATCTATAAGTGCTCGAGTATTCACAGTGACGGCCTCCTCGTCGTTCCCGGAGCCTAGGGTCCGCGCCTTCAGGGCGTTGAAGTCGATGGCGGCCATGGTGACGGTGACGGGGGATATATCGAGACGAAGCTGTAATTAATAGCTAGTGTGCTCCCCGCAGAATTGAAGAAGCCGACTCCGCCCACAAGCGGCGGTTCTCCAAGCGCAAATGCTCGTGTCTTTGTAGGCAGTATATATACCAAAGATGGGGCTAGGAAACCATGATGACGTTATTGGGGGAAAAGCGCTGGTGATGCGGCGACAACAGAACGAAAAGCAGATCGAGAAAGGGAAAGAAATGCAACCGCAAAACTCCTCTATATGCAGTATATTCCCTCTATCCGGAATCTCGAATCAAGATGGGTGCAGACTGGGGTTGTCAAGAACACGAAGCTGTCTTGCGGGTTGTCGTCCGAGACTGCGTTGTTGGTCTGCACAGCCCACCACAGCCCACGTGACACTCCGGTAGTCCACACAGACCTCAGGTGCAGCTGCTCGGCCAGACGACGGAGATTCGTCTTTGGTTGAACCAAGGACAGGACAAGAACAGTGGTGGAGCGGACAACTATACGCATCTTGTTGTTTGGATGCTCGCTGCTCAGTGATATTTGGAGGCCAACACTAAAGCCGCCCCGATCACCCGCCGCAAATGTCGCTGTCCTCTATCTATGACTTCTAGTTTGTTCCGTGCATACCAGGAAGCAGTCTTGTGCGCATCACGGACTGCCTCCACCGCTCCCTATCCCCGATGTCAGCATGGCAGTTGACCCCCTCTCCCCCATTGCGCCGGCGCGCCTGCGTGCGCTGCTACTCCCCGTTGGCAAAATAAAAAGATCCCGCTTCTTGAGCTTGGTCAAGCGCCTGCGAGCTCAGAATGTTTTGCGGCTGGGCGACGTCAGTCCGGATGGCCGCCCCAATAGAAGTATGCGCCGTGGACGAAGCTTGTTCCATCTGGACCGTGTGGCCTGGTTAATTGCTAATGCTTCAATCTAGATTCGTTTTCGCCCTTGGCCTTTCCCACGGGTATAATCGTGTACGACCTCTCTATATCGGTTCCTCCTACCTCTCACCTTGACCTATTCCCTTTCGAAACCTTCCGTGAACCCCTTGCTATAATAGCTATAGCGGATGGCACAGAACTGGCTGGCCCATCACAAACGACCGCCAATGGAACCAGTGCAACCAAACACCCTAAGCCGGAGGGACTGGACAGCCTGCAAGATGAGGTGTATGCGCTTAGGGAGTCATACCCGAGATCGCTGGTGCAGCAGCTATTGGTGTTTGACTACAATGGCGTTGAAACTATTATAACCGGCCCCGACGAGGTTGTTTGGGTTCCGCGTCCTGAAGTCGCAAGATCGACTACAGTGAAGACGGTGATGTGTGATATAACCTCGCGGATACTTGGGGAGCTATCTGCTTTTGCGGAAGGCATGCAAGAATGGCCCATCATTGAATCTCCAAAGGCTTCTTCCTGGGGCCCACGTCGAACGGCAGACACTCAAGTCAATAAGCTTCAGCATAGGATGACGATGCCCGCGCAACTCCCGTCAGGGCCCAATGGGTCCCTGGTCCAAACGCCGGACACCAATTTCCAGCCCGCAGAACACGATTCACCTACTACATTTGACGAAATTACACGTTCGATCCAGCTTTCTAACCGTGTAACTACATCTTTAAAGGCGAATTCAAAGCCAGGCTCAAAGGAGCACAGCCGTGAGAGGATGTCAGTCCACGGATTGGGTCTTGCAAGCGTGAACGACAGAACCAAAGGGCGAATGAAAGGACGCTTGAATATTGTGATGGGGACTTTGTTTCTTCAATCAGGAAGATGGCCTGATGCGCTAAAGGAGCTTGTTGAGGGCGCTACTGTCGCAAGGGCGAACAGTGACTATATCTGGCATGCCAAAGCCCTCGAATCGATTTTGCACTGTCTTCTTATGCTTGGATGGGCGGGTATGGATTTTAAGGTATGGCCTTTTATAGAGGAGGAAACCCGTATCCGCGTATGCATTATCTAACGTGATTCAATATACAGATCCCTCAAATTTGCTACCCAACCACAGAAAAATCTTCCAAATCGGCCTCTCAAACTCCTACAATGAGTAATACTGAACTGTACAGCATCGGGCAATCGAGTCCCGAAAATCGCATAGTTTCCCTGCAAAACCTAGCTAATCTTCTCCCTGACATCTCGAACAATATCCTCCATCTGTATACACGGGCGGCTAATATTACCGACGAACCTGTTCCACAACTTGTATTTTCGGAAACTGTAATTCGACTTACCCGCCTTTTGGCGACAGCCTACACTCGCGACGGCACTTTTGACGATGATGCCCTAGGACATATTGTCATGAATGATCCCTTGAAATTTATTCGATCGCCGGAACGGCCTCGGGGCTCCCTGTCACTCCGCAAGACAGATATATCGACGTTTCTGTTCCGCGCCTTGCCTGCCTCTCCAAAATCTGACATGCCCGTCACTGACTCTGCTCCAATTTTAGTCGGCATGGCATCCGTATTGTCAGCATTAGGCTTAGATCGAAAGAAGGCCTTTATATTGAAGGAGCTCTTTTCAATTTTGGTTCCCGGTCTGGTTCAGGCACGGAAGATTGGCGCGGCTGAAGTCGGTATCCATCCCGCTGCTGGCCTATCTGCCCTGAACAATACATCCTTTAATATAAACGCGTTGGATATTGGACCAAACATGGATGAGAATGTGAGGACACTACTCGCACTTGTCGGCAAAACATACGGTGTGCCAGGGACAATGATTTGTGCAGCTGATCAAGATGTTTCGCGGCGCGTTTCCACTGGTAGCATCGATAACGCGCCCGAATATGACTCCGTGGAAGCAATCGTTGACAGAGCGTTCCGCCATTCCGCTATCGAGAGCTTCGGCGATCCTTGGTTGAAAATTGATATCCTAAAAGCGTGCATCAACTTCTGCGAAGCGCTTCCTGACTTCCAGGGTGTTCTTCAGTTTACAGTTGACCTTCTCCAGACGATAAAAGGCACGCTTATGCTTCGATCTGACAGCTATTATGGGGTGCCTATTCTGCCGCAAGAAGAGCAGGTGCGGCTTTTCAACAATGTGAAGCGCACTGTTGGAGTTGCGAAGAAGCTTGGCTTTTCCGACCTGGAAGCTGAATATTGGGACGATTTTTTGGTGCGTGGTGTGGAACTCGTCAGCTTCTCTGATTATAGAACACCTGTGCGACGATCCAAAGCGGACTTTGGCCTTGCCAGCGTCGAAGCGAAACGCGATGCTAAAGACCCGTTTATTTATAATGCATTTGCAAAGACGACCACTAAACAAGCCGAACCACTTCTAACAGCGGAAGAACCGGCCACCTTCAAGGTCACTTTACAAAACCCGTTCGAATTTGACGTTGAAATCGAAAGCCTGCGAATCGAAGGAACGGGTGTTTCACTTGAAGCCGCAACACATGGCCTTTGGCTTGCGCCGTTTTCCATTCAAGAATCTCTAATTTCAGGCGTCGCAGGTGCTGAAGGGACGTTAAAAGTGACTGGGTGCGTGGCCAAGGTCAAACATTGCCGCGAAAGGCGATTCCCTATATTTAAGAAAGTATGGAAACCGAGTGTGGAACGAAAAGTGAAACGAACAGGCCTCTCAGCAAAGGAGCCACTCTCGGACCGCCCCTTATCGTGGACTTCCAACGCTCCGGAAAAGGGGTTAGCGGCATCAGAGAAGGGACCTGAAGCAGATATTGTCTCTGCTAAGGTCATCAAAAGGCAGCCGACGGTTGTTGTCCAGTCGACCTCGCTTTCGCAGTCGGCTATCATGGTGCTAGAAGGAGAGACACGGTCGTTTGACATCACCCTCCACAATATCTCTTCCTGCCCAGTTGACTTGGTCCTGTTCACTTTCCAGGATTCAACGACGCGGCAACTCCAAACGGCACTCAACAACAAGGATAATCCCCCTACTGATACGTACGAGTTGGAGCTGCAGCTCTCAACGAATCCAGCCTTACGATTGCGGAAGGATGACTTGAATCAGAACGATCTTTCCATCGCACCGGGACAAACCTCAACATTTTCAATTGACATCTTTGGAAAACCAGGTCTTCAAGATGCGGTCATCCAGATAGATTATGCCAACATTGGCGGTTCCCCGTCCGAACTCCCTGATACATTTTATTGCCGGCAAATATCAATACCTTTGACAGTAACTGTGAACGCAAGTGTCGACGTTGCACGATGCGACCTCCTACCATTTACAGGAGATTTTGCTTGGGCAAATAAGTCGCAGCAGGAAAGTTTGACAGGTGAATCCAGTGATAAGGAATCCGTCAATTCTGTGGAAGCTTCGTCGACGCCGCGATCTCTCTCTCAGCTTAGGGAATCCCAGTTCTCTCAGACACTGTCACGTCTTGGATTGGGTTCCTATGGCTCCGACCATTGTCTGATGCTCCTGGATCTCCGCAATGCTTGGCCAAACCCCCTGGCCGTTTCTCTCTTCGTCAAGGAAAACCTTTCAGCCGGTGAAAATAGCAATGGAGCGGAAAATATGATAGAAGGAGTCCACGAGATTTTTGACGAACTTCAACCAGGCCATGTCTCCCGATTTGTACTGGTCGTTCCACGCATATACCTGGAGAACCCCCATAAAACCATCCCCTCTTCTAGTAAACGCCAATTCATCGTCAGTGCGCATAAGCTCTCCTACGAAGCGGAATCGTCCTCTCGGGAACTTTTCTGGTTCCGAGAGGAACTCCTCAAGCACCTCCGCGGATCGTGGAAAGACGAAACAGCCGGGCGCGAAGGCAGCGTCGATCTGCGAGGCATACGCATAAATGCACGCATGGTCGATGCTCTCCGCGTCGATGATGTCGATATTACATTCTCCGTCTCCCCCCTGGGTCCAAACAACAGCGACGACGAGCAAAAAGATGACGCCGACGATTCTACATCCATCTCCCAAACCGGCCACTCAACCTTCTCAGCCAAAACAAACTCCTTCCTCACCCTCTCCGTCACAATCTCCAACCGCTCATCCAAACCCATCCACCCCCTCCTTCGCCTCCAACCCGGCCTGCGCCACCAACCACACAACGTCGCCCTGGACCTCTCCAAACGCCTCGCCTGGTCCGGGATGCTGCAGCGTCCCCTGCCGATCCTCGACGGAGGCGCGTCCACGGTAACAACGTTGGGCATCACGGCGCTGTGTCGAGGCGAGTACGAGATCGCAGCTAGCGTGGAGGAGGTGCGGCTTTTGAAAGCGCCCGTTCCAGATCCCGAAGAGGCGAAGGGAGCCGGAGCCGGTTCTGTTGAGGACGAATATGCGCTGCTGGATACGTTTAGTGCCAATGCGCCGAAGCAGAGACGGATATGGCACTCGCGGGTTCCGTGTATGATATCAGCTCGGGATTGAAGCGCTGTTATCTTATTATTATTATTGGTGTTTATTTTTTTTCGAGTGATGTTATTAATTTTTTTTGTCGATTCGATTCTCTGTCAATGTGAAAGAAAGCTTTGTCTTCCTTCGTCTTGTTACATATATATGATATATCCTCTTGTTGGTTGCTGTCATCTAGCGGATTACCTTTTGCATACTCGTCATTTGTTGGACAGTTAGTTATTATGATGAGATGAGAAATAACTACATAACTACATAGGAAATGTTTGTTTGTGCTTTTTTCTTCTCTTTCTCATCCTTTGCTATCACCCATCCACCCATCCATTTACAATTTTACATTTCTTCAATCTCAGTTCCCTTTTACTCTCTGACATCCATCCATGGAGATACTGATGTTACACTGATCCCATACATACCTGTACTACCCATCCTCGTACCTACATAACAATCCTATTGACATCCGTGCCGGCAATATGCATGCATGCATGACAAGGGTGGCTCGGACACGATATCACCATTCATTCAGAGTTCCATACTGCATACTCGGGAATAAAATATCCCATCCCTGCTGATTTCAAAAGATTCCAACCAATCGCCGAACACGAACACGAAAACTCTAAACTAAACTTTCATAAAAGGCTTATTATTTTTAAATAAAAAGATGCCGAGGCTTTAAATTCTCACCTCGATCAAAGTTCATAGACCAGCAATGTAAGATAGATAGATAGATGCATAGTTTATTTTTGTCTATCAGAGGCGAAATCGAGCTGTTTAACTACATGAGTACATGAATGCATTAATTGCCAACGCTGGGGGAGAACCTGCGCGGTTTTCCACGTTTTGTACGCCGTGTATACTGTGCATTGATGTAGTTCTGTCGCACGGCAGAGGGGTCTGTTCGCCATCGGGATTGATGTAGTTCTCGGGACTTGGGAGTTAGCTAGTTAGTTAAATATGTTAAATACGATGCCGATTGATGTTTCTTTTCATTGCTTTTTCTTTCCCAGTCCCGAGACTTCTTGACGTCCTTGTTGGTTACATCAATTATTTAGCGAAGGTTTGCTTCGGGTGCCGAGCTTCGTTTCTCGTTCTTCCGTAACTGTTTTATTATCTTGTTTCTTGTTATTTCTTTTGTCTTATAATCATTTCATTCCTCGAGATTTAGTCTCCAAGTTGTTTTATCTAATACCTACATACAGTCTACCCATGGGCTATCTCTCCTCTCTCCTCCCCAGCGGGCGAGTCTCCTTCCACCACGCCGCCAAACCCCTTCTCCTCGCCCGCAAACCCTCATCTTCTTCCCCCGACACCGATTACATCTCCCTCGCAGACCTCTGCAAATCCTCCACGCCCACAAAATGCCAACTGAACCCCCTCCTCTTCAACGGCCACCTACAAACCGCATACACCGTGCTCAAACTCGACGACGTCCCCATCCACTACAAGCGCTGGACCTTCTCCGCCAACAACCCAAACTACAGCGGCAGCTTCGACGTCGACTTCGTCGTCGACCCGTACACCAAACCCAATAACGAGAATGACAATACCGACCTCCCCCCGCGCACCTCCTTCTTCACCCCCTCCGAATTCGCCGCCCTCCCCTCCACCACAGACAACAAGCCCATGCTCGTCGTCCTCCACGGGCTATCCGGCGGCTCGCACGAGCCGTATCTCCGCCACGTCCTTGCGCCGCTGGTCGAGCAGGGGTGGGCGGCGTGTGTGGTGAATTTCCGCGGATGCGCCAGGTCGAAAGTTACCAGTTCGATATTGTATAATGCGCGCGCGACGTGGGATGTGAGGCAGCTTGTGGGGTGGTTGAGGGAGAGGTTTCCGGAGAGGAGGTTGTTTGGGATTGGGTTTTCGTTGGGGGCGAATATTTTGACGAATGTGAGTGGGTTTTCTTTTCTTTCTTTTGGGGGGGAAAGGGGGTGGCGGTTTGTCAGGGTTCTTCGGACGAAAGTTTTATCTATATGCTGCATTGGATCTATACTAATGTCTTATTTCACAGTATCTCGGAGAAGAAGGGGCCGATTGCCAGCTCGAAGCCGGAGTCATCTGCTCTAGCCCCTGGAATCTCGAAGCCAGCTCGTTAGCTCTTCAGCGGAGCTGGATTGGAAGGGAGATGTACTCCAGAACCATGGGAACTAATATGAAGAGGCTGTTTGAGCAGTAAGATTGACCCCTACCTACATATTTGCGTGGCAGGGAATTGGTTTCAACCAAAGACGAAAGAAGAAAAATACTAATATCAAATTTCAATCTAGACATGTTGACAAAATCTCCCAACACCCTCGCGTCAACGTCGAGAGGGTCAGGAATATCACCTATTTGCATGAATTTGATCGGTATGTCCCCCTCCCTATTCACTATGAACGCCCACAGAGACGAATGAAACCCACCCTTCCATGCATAACTTACTAACCCCCTAAACCAGCGAACTCCAAGGCCCAGTATGGGGCTACCCAACCGAAGGCGCCTACTACCGCGACGCCTCTTCCACAGATTCCATATTCGCCATCAAGGTGCCCTTCTTCGTCATCCAGGCTGAAGACGACCCCGTACGTCCCCGCACCTCCCTATCTATCCCATAGCCATCTTACATGAACGCTAAGCTAACACCCAACAGATCTCCGCAAAAGAAGCCCTCCCCTACGCCGAGATCCGCTCAACCCCATACGGCGTCATGTGCACGACATCCTGGGGCGGCCATCTCTCCTGGTTCGAGTACGGCGGGACGAGATGGTTCACGAAGCCCATCACTGCGTTTTTGAACAAGATGGCTACGGAGGTTGATTTTGAGAGGCCGTTTAGGGTTGAGGTTGAGGGGGAGGAGAAGGTGAAGGATGTGCGGCAGGTGGAGAGGGAGGAGGTGGAGAAGAGGGAGAATGAGGGGCCGGGGCCGAAGCCGGATTTCGTCCCTATGCGGAGGAAGATGGAGATGCCGGTTGTTGTGTATGGGGGGAGTAAGGAGGAGAGGAATTGACGGGGGAATATTGGCGGTGTTGTACATTTTTATAGGTTCGGGTTTTGCGTGGATTGATGCATATAGTGATCTTTTTTATTTTGAGCGTATTCATATAGATAGATCTTGTAAATAGATATAGGGAGGTAGTCTGGTGCATTTTGGGATTGTATATATAGAACGGTTTCAAAGGACATGACTAGCTAACGGCTTGGATCTCATAGAATACACTATGGCATTCCAGTACGCAAAAAAGGCACACCGTAGCAAAACTATACATAAATCTCAAAACCATACTTTTAGAGGAACAGACAGATGAAAATCCCAAACGAACCCAAGCGGTTAATCAATCAGGAAATAAAAAAATACAAAAGGAAAAAAAAAACGCAAAAGGTATCATTAATAATCCCTTCCTTCAACTCATCACGACAAAGACATAGACAAAAAAAGAAATACCCCCTGATTGCACCCTTCTCCCCCCTACGCAAAAGACACCTTCTTCCTCGTCGCCTTACTCGCGGGTACTGAATCCTCCTTCTCCGACACTCCCTTGCCCTTCCCCGCATCATTGCCACCCTTACTCCGTTTCCGACGGAGAGAGTCTTTTACATCCTCCTGTACATATCAAACACATTAGCCATATATACAAGCGAATATCCAACAGGAACATAACATACCAACTTCGCCTTCCTCCCCTCCTGCCTAACCTCCGCCTCCTTCCGCCTCGCCTCGCGGATCTCCTCCATCTGTCTCGCCTTCATCATCTTGCTCTCGATCTGGCCCTCTTTCTCCGCGTTGACCATGGCGAGGATGGTCATCATGCTTTCCTACAAATTCCAACATACATACACGTTAGCCAGTTCAAATTCAATCCCCCATTTCAAGGGGAATATAACGAGTTGTAATAGTAAGAAAGGTACCTGATCATCAACAAAAACCTTCCCCTTCTTCTTCCCCCTCGGCTTCGTCACGCCGACGGGCGTGATGGTGTTGAGCGTGGGCAGGTCGAGTTCCTTCTCGGTGTAGACGCGTTTCTTTTTCTTTTTGAGGTGTTCGGGGGCGGTGCGCGGTTTGGATTTTACTTCTTTTGGGGGGGGGCGTTTGGGGCCGTTGGGTTTCTTTGAGGAGGAGGGTTTGGATTTGGAGATGCGTGAGCTGGAGGAGAGGGGTTTGGAGGAGGAAGAGGAGGGCTTTTTTGAGGAGGTGGAGGAGGGTTTCGAGGGGCCTCTGTTTGGGGCCATTGTGAGGGGTGTGGGTATGGGTTAGGGGTGGGAGGGGAGGAGATCTTGAGGAGAGGGAGGAGGTGGAGGAGGGAGGGGAGGGTGCGGAGAGCTGGGTGGGTATGGAGGGGAGGGATATCCAATTAGTTAGGAGTATGGGTGAGATTTGAAGGAAATCGACTTATTTCATATCATGTATTATGAAAAAGAAACCCCCGTAAAGACAGGATATAGAGTGTTCAATCCGCCGCATAGTCTACTGATATGATATGCGAAAAATTCACGGCAATATTTTTTCCGGAAGGCGGTGAGGCCGCGGCTATTCTTAACCCCAACCCGCTTTTGTATAGACAACCCTCCATGCTGTGACATCAACCACCATTCCTCCCTCCACGGCCCCAATTGATACGCCCCTCCCGCCAGCCATGGTGCTCAATCCCACTTATCTCGCGCAGCGCACGCGGTCGTGTACGTTTCTGCCCACAAACATACCTGGCTGACCCTGCCTGGCGTTGTCGGAATTGGATTGTGGTTCCGCTAGCTAACGAATGCAATGCAGCTGTCAATTGGCAAGATGCGAAGAAGAGAGTGCTGAGGACATATCGGGAATGGCTACGGGCGGTTAGTTGGAAGCTTCCCCCCCTGCCTTGCCTTTTGGAAGAACGAACATAGCCCAAACAACCCGCGAACGCTATCCAACATCCACCATCCCCGGCCACCACCACCTCCCTCAGAACGGACCCATTGAGCAAGCTATTGACGCGGAAAGCTAACACGGTCCGGTTCACCCTAGTCCCCCGAAATCCAATCCATGTACTCCCTCAACCTCCCCGTCTCCGCCATCCGCACAAAGATCCGCCAGGAATTCGAGCGCCACAGATACGTCAACCAGCTGCCTGCTGTCGACGTGTTGCTGTTCCAGAGCCATAGTGAATATCAGGTACGATGGGGATTTGTTTTTCGGTTCTTTTTGTTTCTCTTTTGACGGGGGGGTGTATTGCGGACACAGATTGAGCTGGGATAATCGCGGTTTTTGGGCTCGGGTTCTTGATATTATTTGATATCTTTGGCTTTCTGTTACTTGGCGTAGTTTTATAACATGGCCTATTTGCTAACCACCAAACCCGCCCTCCGCCGCCATTGCGAATATATATAGGAAACCCTGAACTACTGGAAACAGCTCTCACACGTCATGAAATACTTCCGGGCGGAGGAAGATCCCACCGCCAAATTGCCGAAGAACTTCATGTCCGGATTCTTGGAGGTGAGGTTTATCTCATCCATCGATTTTACTTTTACTAGACCCGGGTTAAATTTTGTGAGATAGCTAGCTAACTTGGTGTCGATTTTAGGGACGTAACTAAGTTCTGTTTTCTATTTCAGTGTTTTATTTTTTGTTCAATTGAGGGGGGGGGAGGGAGGATCGATAGATTATGTATATATGTTATCAAGTTTAGCAAAAATCTCGTTCTGATATTAGTCAAGTCTATTTTATCCTGTGTCGGACAGGAGACTCGCGCTCTGCCGGGAAATGTCTGACGGTGTTGTTGTAATATCAACCAAGTATGAAGATAGGATATATGTATCTATGTCCAGGAAATCTCTAAAAAGAAAAGCAACTAAAACAGCTATACAAAAAGGGACTTAAAGCAAAAAAGAATAAGAAAAAAACTCCAAAGCGCCCGCCCGTCCAGTAATCAATCAATCAACCCTTTTTATCTCCTCACCCCATCTTCCATCATCCACCCGCCTTGCCCACCCAGGCAGCACGCAGCAAGCAGCATTCAAAAATGAAAGAAAGAAAACAACAAACTACGCCCCCTCAAACCCACTCTTCGCCTCAACAAACGTCTCCGTCACCACATCGCAGAGATCCATCAGGTCGTCGAAGCCCTTCTCTAGCACGGCGAAGACGTTCGTGGTGTCTGTATGTCATGTCGTTAGGTATAAGGGATGAAACGTGCGTTGTGAATGGGGTTTGGGAGATAAGGGGAGGGGAAGGAAGGAAGGAAGGGGGAAAAAAGAAGGATGGAGGAGCATACCATATGTTTGAATACGGAGGTTCATTTTCGCTTCGGAGGGATGCGGCATGGTGTAGCCGCAGAATTCAACTTCGGGGCTAAGGTTGGGGGTTGATTAGTTAACTCGAGTCAAATTAAGATAGTGGATGGTATCGTCGCTGGTTTCGTCATATCCAGATGAGATGGAAAATGTAGAATTTGGGAGGATGACCCCCTCTTCAAGAGTTCAAGGGCTTTCCCTCAAGAAGTTCTGCTTTTCGATGGAATCTGCATGCAATACGAAATTTTTGGAAATACTCACTTCTTCATGATGACATATCTCAGGGCGTTTCCGAGAGTGTGGTCTTCTCTCTCGAACTGGAATGATGCAGCGGTTTCGATGGCGCCGGGTAGCTATGATGGGTGATGTTAGCTAGATGGACTTTTTCTTGAATATCTGAAGATACGAAACCCGAAAAAAGCCGTTTACAATTACATCCAAGCAAATAAACGGGAACACAGCACCTCCCAAATAAAAGTCAAAGATGAGACAATAAAGAATCGTGATTCAAATCCATATCATTCATTCCCAACCTCCACCACAAAAAATCAACCAGCGATGCAAGAAAATAAAAAAAAATACCACTCACAATCGTAATTCTCTGCCCATCAATCTCAATCTCTTCATCATACCCCATCTGCTCCTCCGTCTGTGCTTGCTCCTGCTCTGGATGCTGCGAACCCGCATCCTGCATGGGCTCATCCTGCGAATGTGTAGAGGCCGGCATTTTGGGAAGCGGTTTAAACCGTCAATCTTAAGATATGGCGGATCTTGCAGACTAGCAGCCGAATGGTTGGTCCCTGGCTGGCTTCTTTTTCTTTCCTTGAAGGCCTAGTTGGGCTTTGGTGATGGGTGGTGTCTGACTGACTGGCTGGTTGGGGTTCCGCGTTCTTTCACAGATTTTGTGAGCAGAATCAGACGTGACGTGAATCAAGTTCCGTGGCTTCAAAAAGTTGAACACAAAGGCGCTTTGTTTGTCGTGGAGAAATCGTGTTGAATGCTATCAATAATTTTTTTCTGATATGTCGCGCTCTCGATATAAAATAATTTAAGGTTTGATGTATCCCGCTTTAGGACTAGCGTGTTGGCTTTCCGCACTTAGATAAGCAGCTTATCTGAACATGCATGGCGTCATCGATATCATCTATCAACAACATCTTGACTGAGGAAAAGGAACAATTATGGAATGACAGAATTATATATCCATTGACTAGAAGAAAAGCATCATGCAATTCCACAACGAAGAAGAACACATTCACCGCCTATTTAACCCCGCGGCACACCCATATTATAGCCAGATAGCCCGCTTCTTCCCCACCCAGCTGGTCACATACGACGAGAAGAAGGAATACTTCCAACTCCAAGGCAGCCTCCCAACCGCACCGGAAACTCCACATCTCGACAGATTCTCCCTAGTGGTTTACATCCACGGAACATGCCCCAAGGAAGGCCAACCAAGCGCCCGCGCGGCGTATGGCATCTTCTTCGGCCCCAGATCAATCTACAATACTTCGGGCCTCCTCCAGCCGTCCCTACCGCAGACCCTCGTCCGAGCAGACATCGAAGCCCTCGTGAAGACGATGGAGATAGTTAAGAATATCACCGACGAAAACATCAGTGTGCAGCACGTCAAGATCGCGACGGATTCCGAGTATCTTGTGAACGCAATGGCCGTTTCGATGGACAAGCGGCACCGGAAGGGGAAGGTGGGGGCTAGCGGGCAGGAGGTTGAGTTTTTTGATATCTTGACCCGCATCAGTAACAAGATGGATGATATGGAGTTTGGCGTGGATGGCGGGGTTGATTGTCAGATGTGGCATGTTACCCGAGAGGATAATTTGGCGGCGTATGAACTTTCGAATTTGGCGTTGAACGGGGCGTGAAATGGTTCTGCGGCAGATACAACTTGGGATTATCTCTACTGGTGTTGAGGTTTTGATCGGAAACATGGAAATATCGGATTCGAGTAGCATAGCATAGCATCGTGGTTATTCGTAACTTGGGATAATCAATATCATACCATAAAAGCCCTCCAAAACATCGTGAATCCTGGTTTCAAAATCATGCCGTGTTTGGTCGCTTCGGGCTTAGGTCCACCATTATCCCCTTATTGGGTGCCTCGTAACGAGATATGAAACTCGGTAGGCAGTTTGTTGTATATATGGAGGGTATCTGCGGATCGTTTCCTTCCTAATTTTCCGATGGGGACATCCATTGTACCCCCAATTGAGAAATCCTTCAAAGCTAAGGTGAGTTAGTGCAAGTTACATTATACTCTTGGTCCGGTTGATGAGAAACACCTACCTTCACGTACTGTCTCGCCAAAGAATGAACAAAACATCCGCATTCCTCTATGTAACAATCATGGCCAATTTTGCCCAACTGTATTGTTGTTTCAGTCCACCGTTGAAAAGGGAGAGATGTATTGTCTTCCGGAGAAGCGAGAATGGGGTTGCTCAAAATTCAAAGAGACACAAAATATATGCATAAAATTTAAAATTTAACCCATCCCCAACCCGAACGCCAAACTGTAAATTCCCAATGCTGATGATCTTGGACGAAAAATGCTCAAAGAATATCCACGATCTATGGTCAGTCTCTCCATTTCACAAACACATCATCAGTCCTAAATCTTTGGGTGCAGGTGGCATCTTCCAGCTTAGTTCGAAATCCTGTTTTATACGCTAGCAGTCCCGCCTGCGCGATCATAATTCCGTTGTCGATGCAAAATCGTTCATCCGTGGCATAGACGCTCCCACCCCTGTCACGAGCCATGATTGCCATCATCTCTTGCAACCGCTCATTACACCCGACGCCACCAACGATAAGAACCTCCTTTGAACCAACATGGGCCATGGCGCGTTCAGTAATTTCAACAAGCATGGCGAACACGGTCTCCTGAAGTGAAAAGCAGAGGTCTGCACGTGTGGGAACATCATCATCAGTGGCATTATCCATAGCCTCTATTGCTCTCTCCGCGTCCTTGTTGGCTTGTGCTTCCCCTCCTAATCCTAGCGTAGCAGCCAATGCGTCCACAGATGCCAATATCCCTGAGAAGGAACAATCCATCCCTTTAACTGCATATGGAAGATCCACCAATTTCCGCCCCTTTTTGGCCAGTTGTTCGATATTGTACCCAGGAGCAGGGTCATTGGAGATATGGAGGGTACGGGCAAATCGGTCGAGGCAATTGCCAACAGCAATATCGAGAGTTTCACCAAATATCCGGTACCTTTGGGAACTGTATGCGATAACTTGGGTATTCCCCCCAGAGACATAGAGGACAATGGGATTAGGGGCTCCGGTAATATAGCGACCCATTTCAATGTCTATAATCTGTTAGAGACCCATAATAAAATAGAAGATATCTAAAAACGGCGGAACTTACGTCCAACACAGTGGTTAACTCCAACCAATTCCTTTCCCCATAGTAAACTCAGCATTCTCGCAGCGACAGCCACGCTCGTCAAAGGGGCACCCATGCCAGGGCCCTTGGTATAGCAGATACAATCCACATCCTTAATTGTGACCCGAGCTTCTTTCACAGCTTGTTTGACAAGCTTCACAACCCACGCCCGATGATGTTTAGCTGTATCCTTTGGTAGAAAGCCCTCGCCAGGTGGGGAGACATAGGTATGCCGGATATTGGACAGTACTTCCGGCGGGCCGCCATTGTCTGGATGGAGTATGAGGCCGACTCCCAGCTTGTTTGCCGAGCCCTCGAGGCCTATGGCAATCATGATAGCGAGTTGCGGTGCATCTGAGGGGGAAACCAAACCACCGAAATCAAAGAACCAATGCCGCCGAAGTTGTTTTCGGTGCCGAGACTGTCAGGATTTTTGTAAGATGGACGAGGTGGGGTAAGCCAAGGTGGGATGTCACGTGGCATGGCTTCGGAGATCGCGCGGAATAATCTCAGGCAAGTTTATCCGAAGCACGGACTATATTGTTCACACCGTCTGCACATCCGAAGTTTTGCAATCCTCCATCCCCCTTCTTGTGGCTGGCGGCTATTCTCTCCCTTGGAATTCTGGCAATTCCCTGTCATATATACCTGTTAGATTCCGGTTTTCGCTTTGTTTCCTCGAAATACAGCCCCTATGTCGAACCAGCTCCAGTTTGCGGACCGTGATAGGTTTTCGCAGCTGTCTGACCAGTTTATCAGTTGGCTGAAGCAAAACCCGGGAGTGAGAGTGAGTCCAAAGCTGAGGATTGCCGATTTGAGGCCTGAAGGATCGGGAAGAGGTGTCGGTATGTTTTTTCTATATTTTCCCTGGGTGAAAACTCTTGTTTCTTCTAGTTTTTCTGACAGGCTTTGTTCACAGTGGCCTGTGCCGATATCGACGAAGACGAAGAGCTGTTTGCTATCCCTCAAGATCTGATTCTTAGTTTCCAAAATTCGAAACTGAAAGAGCAGGCCAGTATAAGCGAGAATGATCTGGGTCCGTGGCTTTGTCTAATTCTGGTGATGATATACGAGTATCTTCAAGGTGGGGCATCGCGATGGTCACCGTATTTTGAAGTCCTCCCAACAGACTTCGACACGTTGATGTTCTGGTCAGATTCCGAGCTCCAGGAGCTAAAGGGAAGTGCCATTGTGAACAAGATTGGTAAATCGGGTGCAGAAGAATCCATTCTTAGGGATTTGCTCCCGATCATCTCCCAAAACCCCCATCTCTTCCCACCAATCAACGGATTGTCATCATACGACTCTCCTGATGGCAGGACAGCACTTCTAGCTCTTGCTCATCGAATGGGCTCTCTTATCATGGCGTATGCTTTTGATATCGAGAAAGGTGAAGATGAGGAACAGGAAGGCGAAGATGGTTATGTGACTGACGAGGAGGAGCAACAATTGTCGAAAGGGATGGTTCCCCTGGCAGACCTCTTGAATGCAGATGCAGATAGAAATAATGTGAGTAACATGCGGTTTCCTGTCTCGAACATACGCTGACTATACTATAGGCAAGACTCTTCCAAGAAGAAGGGTATTTCGCCATGAAATCGATCAAACCAATCCGTAATGGCGATGAAATTTTCAACGACTATGGCGAGCTCCCTCGATCGGACCTCCTCAGGCGGTATGGTTATGTCACTGACAATTACGTCCAGTATGATGTTGTTGAGCTTCCTATACAAACTATCTGCAAGGCTGCTGGTTTGGGATCCGCGACTCCAGGCCCAGAGGAACCGAGGGTATATTTCCCCCACTGATCCCTTCATGGATTACAACTGATGGTGCGATAGCTTGAATTCTTGGACGACCTGGGTATATTCGATGACGGATACAGCATCCCCAGGATTAACCAACCTATACCACTGGCGGAAGCAATTCCGGAAGAACTTCTGATCGTCCTCCACACCTTGACCATGCCCCTCGACCAGCTCGACCAGCTAAGAAAGAGAAACAAGGCTCCAAAACCTACCTTAGGATTGGCTGAAGCCAGCCTGCTTGCCGAAGTAATCCGTCAATCGCAAAACGAATACCCTACCACCATCGCACAGGATGCACACCTCTTGGCTTCCCCAGGCGCCAATCAAGGATACCTTCATTCAACAACCGAAAGGCGGTTAAAGATGGCACTGCAAGTCAGGAAAGGGGAGAAAGAAATCTTATCCCAGATCCTCGGATTGCTGGAAGAGTTCATCCTCCAAGCATCCGGTTCGAATGCGGCGCCAAAGCGGATGACCGAACATTCCACGGACTCTAACGGGAAAAGAAGAAAACTATAAACCGGTGTCAATTATATCGGAGTTTGACGGCCTATAAAAATAATGGGGAATGATATTGAAAAAAGTCAAAAAACCGAGAAAAGAAAAAGAAAAAGAAAAAGCAGATTTTGAATCTTTTTTGACAATATTTCCCATTTTTTTTATGAGTTTTTTGCTAACTTTGCAGTATTTTACACGGTCTATCGACGATACTGTTTGATGAAACTATGTACACTAACGTATAGGTCGTCGCTCCCCATTTCGATTTTTGCACGAAGCGACTTCAGAATATTTGCCCGAGTTGTTATTGGATAGGGCTTTGTGTATAAATGGGGGGCGTGACGGAGAGAGGAGGGTTGAGGTGAGGTAAGAAAGTCAAAAATCAAGGGGTTTGAGGATGTCAAAAGACTGACACACTCCAGATGTCGTGAAACAATTACGCCGGAAACCCATTCAAACCGCGAACACCGATCATGCTAAATAAAGGCGGGCAAAAAAAAAAAGACAAACAAAACCCTAAGGAGGAGGGTGACCAGGGCCTCTCAGCACAATATGTGGTGCTGCCCCATTTGGCGCGCCATTCGAAGCTGCCATCCCCGCAGCTTCACCCTGCAACCGTCGCTGCTGCGCCTGAAGTTGGGCTTGGGCCATCTGCTCTCTTGACTTTGCCGAAAGATGAGCTCGATGTTGCATGAGATGGATGTCAAATTGGTCCAATTCATATATTGGATCCTCATCTTCGTCATCCTGGTCATACTTGAACCGATCAAGTTTTATCGGGTCCATGGCCGCGCTACATCGAAACGGAATATTGCGACGGTCTATCATCATACGTCCACCTCGGCCTATCCGCCTTCGGAAAGAGGGCATGCCCCTACTTGACTCGTCGTCTGACGGAGTGCTTTGTCGCGGTGTCATCGCGGTCTTATCTCGTAGATCGAAGGAATGACTATCAGCTAATGCGTCTCGCATGTGGTCTGAAGAGTCTGAAGCTGGGGGTGTGGGGAGGTATTCGGTGGTGATTGCAGGACGGAATTCGGCATCAAAGCTATGCTCTGATGTCGGAGTAAGAGGTGTCGTCGTCCAATCGACATATCCCTCATTCCATTTGGCATGTTTAGATACGTTCTGCTTGATTTCACGCAGAATTTCGTTTTCCTTATCTGCTTGCACGTCGTCCAGCATTACCAAGTCTTCACCAGGCTGTCTGCCAGTGCGGGGTGCCATGCCCGATGGGTAAGGAACCGGCCGGGGGGCTGGAGGCTCTGCGATCTTCTTCTTTGGCTTTGCAAGGGATTAGCAACAATACTCCCGGTCTGCAGTCCATAAAGTCTCCTTACCTTTTGGTTGATGAGGTCATCATCATCATCCTTGATGCCAAGTTTCCGCTTCATCTCCTTAACTCTCGCCCGTTGGAGGAATACTTGTCGCTCTGCCAGAAGCATTTCTTTCCTTGCCAATTCACGTTGGCGCACCATGGCGACCAGCTCTCTGGCGCTTTCCAGCTCCTTTCGGAGCCGCCTAAGCTTATCGGCACTCTGCGCATCCCTTCCGCGGGTCTTGCGGATTTGCCGTACCTCCCTTCTACGGAAGCAGACATAGGGATCGCCATCGTCTGTATCTTGGCCGGTCTCAAACTGTACAGTTCGCGTCAGTGCTGAGCAGCTTGTATGCTTGCCTGGATTACTTACCTTCAGACCCCCTTGCAAGGGACGGTTTCCAGCCTTGGTTCGTCGCTCCTTCCAATGTTCATATATTTCCTTGGCAAACCTCCTCGCGGTCTCTTCTACGAGGCCGTCAAAGGAATTTTCCATTTCGGAGTATGGGACTACAGGAGGGTTGTCCACCGCGGCGAAAGGCTGTTTCGCATGGGCGGTCTCCTCGAAGAAGGCCATGACCTCCTCGAATTGGTTCTCGGAGCATTGTGTCGAGGCATCCCGCTTGGAGTTCAGAATTTTAAGCGCGACATCATCCTCTTCAACTAGGTTATAACTACATCCGCTGCAGTCCTCGACTGTGGATGAAAAGCGAATGTATGTGGCGGGTTGGGAGAAGGTGGGTTTGTATAGTTTGTCATATTGGAGGGAGCTGGTTACGGTTTCGGGGGTAGGAATGTGAGCCTGGGCGACGTTACCACGCGCAGCAGCGTTTATAGCAGCTTGCAGATGGAATTCCTATGATATTGGCGTCAGCGCATCTGCAACACTTCATCGCGGTGTTTGGAAAAAAATTTTCCATATCACGTGATCGGGATAGCCAGGCAACGACCAAAGGGGAAAGTGACGACTTACGGTCTCCTCAGCCTTCTCGACGCCGGTGTCGATGGCCTGTAGAGTAGTTTGGGTATCATCCTCGACGAGATCAATCTGGTCCTCGCGAAATATCGGGATAGGCTGCTTCGAGGTGAGTTTTTTGGGACGCGTTGTCCGCATCATCCCCCCGAGCCGGGACATAACTCTGGGGTGGATACTCGCGGGCGGTCATAAGCAACAGTCCCCAAAATGGGTATTAAACGATAGGGCTGCTCATAAGAAATCGCGTAGAGGTGCTTTGGAGGCAATGCGGCGACGTTGTGGTGGGTGAATGGCGCTGGAAAGGTGGTGGCGAGACGGGTGTTTCTTGAGTTGACGTTGGCTTGACACTAAGAACCAGCCTGTTTTGGGCATCCGGATGGGCTCAGGGGTCCGCTTAGTTATCCCAATGCGGCTAGTGCGGGGCCTTCCAATATCAAAAGCTTGCTGGGTCGTGCACTTCCCGATTAGGCTAGTGCGCTCTTCAGCCGGGGAACTCGCAACTTTCCGCGCTGACTTCATCCTCGGCGACACCTTCAGCTACATAACCCGCCATTCACCAGGCTTCTGTTCTGCTAGATCACCTTCTCCTCATGAATTAGATTGCACGTTCTCTATACCTTCAATACCTTCACACCCCCTTCAACTTACCACGATGGCGGCCGAGCCCAACAATGCGGCCATGTATGACGCAAGACGGAGTCAGGGCTCAGGCTCAGAGGTCCTGGACAGCATAGTATCGGGCTCCAACTGTGCGTTATATCACCATTGGTCTTTTCCGTACCCTCGTATGACCGTTGCTAATTCACTGTGTGCTCTCCAGTCGATAGAGACGAGGTTGATAGACTACGAAAACGGTTTATGAAGCTGGACAAAGTGAGCCCCGCCTTACTCGCCTCTACCCCGATAGATGTATTGTATTCTAATATATACCCAATCTAGGATAACTCCGGCACGATCGAGCGTGATGAATTCCTTTCTCTTCCCCAGGTTTCCTCGAATCCTCTCGCGACACGGTACTTATCCCTGATATTCGCAGACCCATATATCTATCTCTCCGTATGAACATAGCACTCATCACTTTCTCATAACATCCAGAATGATCGCGATTTTCGATGAAGACGGAGGCGGCGACGTGGACTTCCAAGAGTTCGTATCGGGCTTGTCGGCCTTTAGTTCAAAGGGAAACAAGGAAGAGAAACTGCGCTTCGCTTTCAAGGTCTACGATATCGACCGCGACGGATACATTTCGAACGGGGAGCTGTTCATTGTGCTAAAGATGATGGTGGGCAATAATTTGAAGGATATGCAGTTGCAGCAGATTGTGGATAAGACGATTATGGAGGCGGATAAGGACGGGGATGGAAAGATCAGTTTTGAGGAATTCACGCGCATGGTGGAGAGCACGGATGTCAGCATGAGCATGACTTTGGGTATGTTTTTGCCTTGCCTATCTTTACTTTTGTTAGCCATACCCTCCTGTTTATATTTTCCTTACACCCAAACCCACCCCGCGGTTGCCCGGATTTGCACTCCTTTATGAACCATTCTAACTTCCTTCGAACAGATCAATTCTAAGCGTTTTTGGAGATACACCTACCCTGCTTCCCGTCTCATTATTTGGCCCGCTTATTATGTCCTTACGAATTGTTTCCAACTCTTTTTTGCCTCTCAATTATTTATCTGTCCAAGACTTCTTCAATGCAAAGCGGCGTTAAGCTGGCATACAATGAAAATTGCCTCATCCGGTTACCATTACCACGTGAATCCACGACCATTTCTGCTAGTGTTGGCCCAAACCAGGTGAGCGGGAATAAATTGATGTACCAGTAACTCTGGGCTTCAATAGGTAGGGGGTGCCCGTTCTGACGATACAGCTGACCAGGCCCTCGGTTATGTCTGTCAACTTCGGCGGAAAATCGAGTGTCGGGACACCTAGTCTCCTTTATATAGTGACCTTACTAATTGGTGATGTGCACGGGGCGCCCCAAACGGTTATCATACCAAACTTCCCTTAAGGTGGTTCTGAATTCGCGTTTATTCAATGGAAACTGACAGTGCGGGCGCTAGAAAAGGGTCGTGAATGAAGCTTTTAGGTCCTACCATGGTTTCCCAACATCTTTCGTATGGTGTTTCAGCCACCTGTTGGCTAAATAGCAGCGATTACGTTCCCAGCGGTGATTTTTTATCGTTCAATCGGGCAGCTAAGATTTCAACAACACTTGCATGACGGGTTGGTCTCCCTTGCTCCGCTCGCCTATATCTTCTAGAGCGCCAGGGAAACATACCCATCAAAAGTAATTAATTCACCTGTCAGTCTAGCGCGAGATCTCTACATAGCTTTTGAATAGGGCGCGATGTCAATCAGCTCGCATCGATTGGCTATGTATCTATCCCCAGTACCCGACGACCGACGGCAATCCGGTACAATGGGCATCCTGTAGACGTAAAACCTGCATTGAATGGGCGACAGATTTGGTTTCAGCGCATTCTTGTTCGTTTCTTCCCTGTAGATCTGCTTGCAGAATGTGGCTGTTGATAATGCAACATGTCGCCCGCTGGGGGGTACGATCATTGCTGCTGAATTCTTCAATCTGATTTCGTACCCTTGGGTCCTCAGCGCTGCGACATGGATTGGAAAAGACCAGACGAATCGGCCATGGATGCATTTTGTACCTGCATGTATCTGTCTGTATTATTATATCGACCAGCAAAAGTTCTCAACTGCATATTGCACCATCTGCAGCGCTATCTTCACCCAACCCAGACCGCCATCACTACTCAGCCCGCCAGGAGACTGACTGACTGGAGATCAGCCTCGAACATCAACATCGACGCTTTTCACGCCACCGAAATGCTGGGTGAGATCGCAATGGCAAGCGACAGCTGACAGGACAATCGATCTGCTTGTTCGTGCATTGGGGGATATATTTTTGGATCGATCCATCACTCTTGCATGCTGGGACCAATGGGCCGACTCGTCTAGCGGCATGTTGGCATCCTGGTCGGTCCAGTTGAGTTTGCCGTTGATGAAAGCAGGTCTTATTGTCGCATTGAAGATACGAGTCCTGGGAGTTTGTGTCTGTCTGTATGTACATGTACTGGTGGGCCGTTGATTCCCACCACAACGGGCCGACAAACCCATGCCCATGTCGTAGGGAAGATAGCACGAGAAAAGAGAGCAGGCAATTCATCTGCCTCACCGCAACATTGCCATCCCCCTCGCTCTCCACCAAACCAAGCAGCCGGATCCAACAAGTTACAACCAAGACCCCAAGCCAACGCCAAAAAAACAAATTCCCCATCCCCGCTGGCCGATCGTCAACCACCGCCAACGCTGGCTGGCCCGTCTCTTGGGTCCGTCGCCGTTAGAGTTTGCCTGGCTGCGCCATGATGCTGGAAATCCCATTCAACACTCGCTGACAGGCTGTGACAAGCCTGACAGGGCCCGCCAACTGATGATACCATCGCTGGCCCGACACTGGGGCGTCTGCGGGGGGGTTCGAAAGAATGTCTGGAATGGGGGGTTGTTCAACAAGGGACGGGCGAGCTTATTGAGGAACGTTTCTGATTTGATTGACCGGCATTGTGGTGCCCAATGGACCCAATGGGACCAATATCAACCAGCATTTAAAGCTGTTCGCCATGCCATGGATTGGCCGTGTGTCGCTTTCTAACCACAATCGGATGGCGGCTCATTCAGACTGGCCTGAGAATGCGCGCCTGGTTCAGCGAAACTTGGACCGGTTATGGCTAACTTATGGCTCTTGCGGACGCCCGTTGACGTTGACGGCTGGCATTTTTATTTTTATTTTTATTAATTCGGGTGGTGGTTGATCGCTTAACTATCCCCTCTGCCCCTCTTGCTATTCTCCTCCATGGAGGGCTGGTTGCGTGGTTTAACGGGCATATATTTGGAATCGGCTGGCTTTCCTGTTTCCTCGTCCCTTTTGCTCGACGTCGGCTTTTCTAACCACTCCAGCTTTGATATGAATCCTGCTGGTGCTGGACTGTAAATTCGATCCAAAGATCCCGAAATCTTCCCTTTACAAATGGCCTCGCCGAATAACTCGCCCCCGATCTCGGTTGATTCGGAGGTGAGTGTGTTCATATCCCTGCTGCATGATCGAGCACCCAGTCTGACGGGTATCATAGACCGAATATAGCGATCAGGGGGCCTACGAAGAAGATCTGTCAGTATTAACTCCAACGCTGCGGTCTGCTCAGGAATGGCGGCAGAACAGGTTATCGCTAATGATTCTTTAAAGCTCGACTTTCGCCCAGTCATTAATATCGAGTGTTGTCAATTATAATTATGAAAACGGCCGCCGATATCACACGTTTCGAGAAGGAGGTGAGCTATATTCCGGATACCAAGCTGAAACCGATGTATAACTAATCTTGTTTGCGCAGCGTATATATTTCCCAATGACGAGGTGAGCGAGAAGTTTTTCATCTCATGTTCCTTGAATGTGCCCTGTGATGCCAACTTCCTCCCGCTCAATAGAAAGAAAGTAATCGACTAGACATCGTCCATCATATGATGACTATGCTCTGTGATGAGAGACTACATCTTGCCCCGATTGGCCCGGGTCTTTTAAATATCCTTGACGTTGGCTCCGGAACTGGCCTTTGGTGCTGTCAAATGGGTTCGTCTCCTCTATATCGTCCAACCCTGGCTCTGCAAGGCTGCTAACATGTGCCGTAGGCGATGAGTATCCTTCCGCAGAGGTATGTCAACGCAAATGATCTCGAAACTCATTTTCAGGCTCGATCGAAAGCAAAAAAACTAAAGAATATGGTTTATGATTAGATACTAGGCGTTGATCTAAGTGCCACACAGCCAATGTTTGTCCACCCCTACCAACCCACCCCCCATCAGCCCCATTAAATTATAAATAACCCTTTTTGACTTCCTCTCCCAATGAAGTTATGGCGCGCCAGATAACGTGCGCTTCGAAATCGACGACGTCGAAAGTGACTGGACCTTCATCAACTCCTTTGACTACATCCACTGCCGCTATATGTACGCCTCGATAATCGACTGGCCAAGACTAGTCAGGCAATGTTTTAAGTAAGGCCTTCCGGGAAGAACCCTGGTCCCCTATGACTCCTACCGTCCAACCCTCCTTATACAATACCTAGAATACACTAACAGCCACCAGCCACGTCGCACCTAACGGCTGGGCCGAGTTCCAAGACTTCGATGTAGAATGGTACTCCGACGACGGAACATATGATCGCGAATCGGCGCTGGGCAGGTGGTTCCAATTATTCCACGAAGCGGCGTCGCAGCATGGTCGGGAGCTTTCGCCAGGCCCATCGCTAGAGGGTTGGGTTCGTGATGCTGGATTTAAGGATGTTGTGGTGAAGAGGATCCGTGTGCCGGTGGGCAGGTGGCCGAAGGATGACAGATTGGTATGTTGTTCCCATTTCGCCCTGGAGGAATTAGAAAATTGCCGTGGGTATAAAAGGGGGGCGAATAGCGAGGGTTTATTACGACGCCCCGTCAAGTCAAATACCAGTTGCGCTGATATATGCGTCCATATGCAGAAAACGGTCGGAACTTGGAACCTCCTGCAAGTGATAGACGGTATGGAAGGATTCTCGATGGCGCTTTTCTCGCGCATCTTGGGTTGGTCGCCTGATGCTATTCAGAGCTTTGTCGCTGAAGTGGTGAAGGATTTGAGGAATCCGAAAATGCATGCGCAGTTTGATTTGTGAGTTTTTTTTAATTTCCCTCACGGTTGCGTTGCCGTGCTTCGGCCCCTTTTCACCTTTTGCATCTCTATATTCTGCACATGCGCTGGCAGTCCCTTTTGATGTGAAATACATCTAGGGCTTGGTTGTTATGGCCGTTAGGTTGCGTAAACCAGAGATGATTTTACTTGACTTTGACGACACTTTCATCGTCGTCTCGTGCTCAGACCTCTGGCACCTCGCACTGAATGCGCCATCCATCAATCACACCCCAACCTCCTATGTCTTCACCATTGTTGGAGTCGACACATCGTTAGCAGATCGCTATCAAGAAATCATAAACTAATCCCAGATACACCCATCCAGGTACATCGTCTACGGCCGCAAACCCGGAGCCAACGAATCATAACATCCATACATACCACACCACCCTCCCGACTTTAAATAAATCAATCCAACACATCCAACCCATATACCCCTCATACATACAAAATTCCAACCTACCAAAATCGCACGCACACACGGAGACAGACAGTCACCAGAAAGGACACGCACAGGAAATTTTGACACATGGATCGTTCATAATACATCCCATTTTTATGACCTTGACGGCCCTTTACCTTTGATGCCACCCTACCCCCGTGTTTTCTGGCGTTTGGTCACGACGACGGAAAAGTAAAGTTCTGGTTATGTCTATCGACTTAGTGCTGCCATTGGGATAGCCTGTAGGGAAGGCGAACGAGCGAGCTAGGATGGGAATGGGGATGGGAATGGAACCGGAACCAGGCAAAAGGGGTCAAGGGGTAAGGGGCCGATGGCATACAGAACAGCCAACTGGAAATTGGGCAACGGGCAGAAGGGCAGAGAAGCCTAAGAACCGGAAAGCATCCCGGCCAGCTACATTTCCATCTCAGACGAGTCCTTACGCCCACACCATCATACCCACTACAAACAACCCCCTTCCTTATACATGGACGCAAATTACACCCCATCCATAATGGCATACGATCCGTTCGCTTTGCCAGATCCTTCGCTAAAGACGTGCGATTTTTTGCGTGGTTTAACCCCCCACTTCTCTACTTATTACCTACTTCATCTCTCCTTTCTGGGGGATCTACTTTCCGGGCCATATATGTATACATTTATATATTAGCCGTCGTTTCTCTCACTTGACACTTGACTCATCTACCTAACTAACCCCCATAAACCCTCCCCTCTCCCCTCTTTCCTTCTCCCCTATTCCTTCCTACCGCACCTATCTCTTCTCTCATTTCTAATGTATATTTATATCTCTTTTCATCAACGGGGGCAAACTTAAGGGGCTGGGCTAGCTACGCTTCATCTCATTATCATATTAAAATGGCAAATGTGTTCTGGATTCCATTGCACATCTTATGAGACAACCCTTTATAATAAACTTGGTTATTTGGCTAATCCTGGAAAACTAACTTGCTGGAACTGAAATTGTTGTGTTAATCTCAGCAACAGATGTTTCATGAAAATCATTGGCAGTCAATTGGTGAAGAGAAACCTGCATTTGGGAGAAAAAATTTGTATCTAGGTGTCTTGCTAGTACTGGCAACAGTTGGTTAAAACTGCTTGATATTACTGCGTAACATTACTTCCTGAATCTTATAAGTTATTACTATGTATGAGTTTCATAGTGGGAAATCAACCATTGTCCTTAAGTTCATTTGAATCCTCATTAATTACAAAAAATGATAATTCCCTTACTTAGCATTAACCCCAGAATGAAATGTAATGACTAGTGCCATAATATTATTATTTGTTAAAATAATGATGTTTACCTTCTTAATTGGTAGGCATGGAATGCCCCAAGTACTCCATATTTATCCCGTCCCCATTGAATGTTAGCCCCTTTTATGTAGCTAGCCAGGAAGAGCCGCCATCGTATCTATATAATTACTGGTTGTATCTTGCCCGTCTTCGGTCCGCTCATGATATCGAGATCATTGCTAAAAGCAGAGTGAACGGAAAAAGGGAGGCCCCGCCTAGAGAGTGGCGGGAAAAGGGGGAGGCGAAAATATTATGCAGACCACTTATCCACATGCGGAGATATATAACTTTGATATCAGTACGTAGATAAATGGATGGGACGAAATATCACTGCTTACCAGACACAATAGCAACGAATCGGAAATGCAAGATGCAACTTTTGACTCTAGTTCTAGTTAGTATGTTGGTCGTGCCATGGACCGACCATATGGTGGAAGTGTTTCCCAAGGGAGTGAAGAAGCTGAATGTAACTAGCAATTCTTTTTGGTTAGACAATCGCCCCCTGGGTATCTCGCAGACCCGGAAATCTAGTTGATGACAACCAGCAATCATGCATCCAGTTGCTCCTTTACTCAAAAGGCAAAAAAAAAAAAAAAAAAAAAAAAAAACAACAAAAAAAAAAAAAAAAAGTAAAAAAAAAAAACAAGTAAGTGATGCCCTTAAATGAAA